>JARDVY010000023.1:11950000-12260926 GCA_029030555.1 Ornithoptera alexandrae | reverse complement strand
AGGCGCTCGAATTCGGCTAAGCTGCAATTCGGCGAGAAGTATGCCCCCACGACCAGAACGTCCCCGACCCGCCCCGCGACGTAACCCCGACCGCGCTCCACCGACTCTAGGTCGGGAGAGCCGTTCGAGGTCACCGTGCCTATGGCCACCCTTCCGTCCACGTCCCCCGCCCAGCTCTCCCACGGTGGGACGTAATACGGCTCGCTGACCACAACGACGTTGATCGACCGCTCCGCCATGCTCTGGTACAGAAGGTCCTGAGCTCTGGCGCAGCGGTTGATGTTCGCCTGGAGGAAGTTGAGGTCCATCGCTATTCGACGGACATCTGAACCTTCTCGCGCACGGAGCCCGCGCTCGTGCTCAACGCTGGCGGTCGAGTGACCCCGGGGCCCCTACCGCCGCGCTTACCACTTTTTTGCGTCGCCTTAGCGACGCGCGCCTTGCCGCAGGCATTACCGCCGCCTCTATGGTCGGCCGGTTTACCCGCCGCAATGCAGCGGTTGCAGTGCGGCGGGGCGGGGCAGTCGGCAGCTTTATGGCCGTTCTTACCGCAGCGATAGCACTCATCGCTGCGGTCCGAGTCGGACTTAGAGTTTGCTTTCAGGTGCCCCTTTTCGAGGCACCTGAAGCAACGCTGCGGTCGCCTCTCCAGCAGTGTAACCTGCGCAGATACCCAGCCAACTAGGAGTCTGCCGCTATCCACCACCTTCTGCGCCGCAACCACGGGGCAGCGCAACCACGCCGTCCCGAGGCCAGACGCGCCGATCGATATGCTACCCGACCTAACCTGTTCGGCCGGACAGCCACCTGCTCGCGCAACCGCGGCGACTACGTCGGCGCTCGTCACCGAGTCGTCGAGCTCTGAGACCCTCAACTCGGCGCACTTCACCGGCCTGGCGATGCGCACGACCTCCTCGCCCAGAGACTCGCGGAGCCTCCTTGCGAGGTTATCCGCTTTTTCGCCGTTGCTGGCGCCGGGCACTAGCAGGATGCGCGCTCCGGTCGCCGCCGTCTTAAAACGTATCCCGGTAATGCCGACATCGTCCAAATTAACCTGCTCCTTCGCCCGGGCGATGACTTGAGCGTACGTAACGCCCTTCGTCATCGCCTCGGGCGACAGGGTCACCACGACCGCTGCGGACTTCGGAGCCCTCAGCTTTCGCGGCCAGCTCTTCCTGTTTCCTCTGCGGTTCGCGCTCTGCCGCTGCTGCTGTTGCTGCGGCTTCGGCTGCGACTGCTGTCGCTGCTTCCGACGCTGCTGCTGCTGCTGCTTCGGCGGCAGTTCTTTCGCCCGTCTCGGCTTTCTAGCCACGACGTTCCAACCCTCCTCTAAAGGAGGTGGGGCGGGCGCGGGCTTGAACACGCCGGCTGACGAAGAAGAAGGCGGCTTTTCCGCCGCCTTCTTCGTCTTCTTTTTTCCAACGCCTTTCCCTTTACTCGCGAGGGCTTTAGGGACGGGGCGTGTCCATGTGTACGTGTCATCATGCGTGTTTGCGGGCGTGCGTGTGTGCGTGCGCGTGCCTGTGTGCGTGTGCGTGCGTGTGTGCATGTGCGTGTGTGCGTGTTTTCGAATGAAATATTTAACTTTTTGTTTCTTTACTCAAAGAAGCCACGAGACGAACGAGGTGTTCACCTGATGGTAAATGATACTGCCGTCCATACAACGTGGCGCTAGTTAGTACTGCACCGCGTATCGCTCATCACCTTGAAACGTAAGATTTCAAATCTCATAACCATAGTAATTTCATTAGCTACAGCGCCCTTCAAACCCGTACACAGTAATATTTTTTAAAAAGTTGTTCTTATGTTAAATATAAACCCTTGCATAAATAAGTTACACTTAAGCGAATAACACACAAGACCTATATGTACTACATGGTATCACCATATAGTAAGTACATATCTACCAGGCGTGGATGGTCGCGGGGCGCTCCTGTGCTCCGGGATGTATCCACGCCCGAGTGGGGAGGTAGGGCGGACGAGGCGTGCGGCGGTCCGACGTCCCACACCTTGGCCGATTGCTCTCACGGTAGGGTACTAGGGAGTGACCTCTCGCTCGCCGGCCTTCGCTCGAAAGCGGGAGGTCGCGAGCGGCGGTATCCCGATATCGCGACTCTATCGTGGCGCGGAAACTGGAGACTGTTCGTGTTAGAGCAGATGCCGAGGGCGCGGGATGCGAAAGTCGCACGATGACGGTTCACCGCAATCCGGCGGAACTCGTGCGCACTACCACCGATCGTCTTCTCCATCAGAGGAACCGACATGGCCCGTTGGTCCAGCGCCCCCCTTGGAGAGGATTCCCGAGGTGACTTTGGCGTCGCAACTTGTGTTCTGTTGCATCGTCACGTACGGTTTGTTTGATGAGAGGGGTGGTACACATCCCTCTCCGAGGTGGACCCGTTCAAACCGGGTGCGAAGCTGCGGTTGCGGACGAGATCGTATTTATTCCGCGACCCTCGGAGATATTGGTTGAGCTGGAACACCGTGTGAAACATTTTAGTCGGTCGGAGTACGACACTACCCCGCTGCCGGCCCCGGTCCCGGGGTGTGCGATCCGTCCGCATTTTGTTACACACGTTAATAAAAATAAATAAAAGTACATATGTATGTCGCGGATGTGTGCGAGAGCGTTCCTATCACTCCGCCTTAACGCGACACAGACCGCGTTCTGCCAATAGTTAGTTAGTAGTAAAACTGAAATAATTGTAATTGCAAAGTTATTCCGAGTGATCGTGTTATTTATATGTCAACAATAAACGACGGTTACTTACAAAAATAAGTTTACTATAAGAGACTGCAATACTTACTTAATAAGCTTGATGATACTCATTCTAATGTTGTCGGTCGGTCGGTCGGTTAAGATTATGATGATATAGATAATGTTGTAGCAGTTTCATTCATTTGAATATTTCGACCGCCTTCCATTAACCTGGCTGCAACTGCAGATGAAGCAAGTGCGAGTGCAATTTCTTTTTGTGAGTGAATTGTTAGCAAAATAAATGTAATCAAAAAAAGTCAAAAGAAGTATACCATCCTAACTAGCGTCACGTTGTTATGGGCCAGCGTATCATTTACCATCAGGTGAACGTCCTGTTCGTGTTGTCGCTTCCTTGGATAAAAAGGGACAAAAAACTGCAACAACATGACGACAGACAACACATCCACCAACAAACAACCCCTTATATAATAATAATTATTATTCATCGGTGCGCCGGCCGCTGTGACGCGACGTGCGCGGTCACGTTGTCGTGGCGTCGAAACTACCAGGAGATAATAAATTGGTGCAGGTTACATTATGTTCAGACTATTCTAGTCATTCTAATAAACAAACACAAGCGGTGTAAGGGATTCCGCACAGCAGCTCACGGCACCTAGACCAACCTCACCTGCTCGTGGTGCATCCTGCTACCCAACAAACGAAGCTCTGGCTCCCACCAACCCGCATTGGGCCCTCAGTGCCCGGCGGAACAACGGGACAAACGTGACGTTTACCTGATGGTAAGTGATGTGCCCCCCCCCCATTACATGCCGCTAGTTAGAATGGTATACACAGCACACAGTCGCCTAAAGACACAAGTTGTTGAGTCCCGTTACGTCAGTAACTTCACTTGATGCAGCGCCCTTCAAACCGGAACACAGTAATGTTCGCACAGTACTGTGTGTCGGCTGCATCATGCACTGCGGTGGTGCCTACCTAGACGGTCTGCAGCAACAGAGACAGACGGTGCATCTTGTTTGTCATTGTGGTGATCGCCTTTAGACGTCACGTGATTTAGTTTTCGTTGGTCTTGTGAACCAGGATTTATCGCTCGGACTCCCTCCCTCATCAAGAGTTTGTACCTGACATCATCATCATCATCACCATTTCAACCGATGAACGTCCACAGCTGGACAAGATAAGTTTGCTGCAACCTAAAACTTGCTTTTTTTGCTCGTCGAAAGAAAAGAAAATTAATTAAATATGATGATGGAAGAAAGGAAGGAACCAACCTTGCAGCCACGTGAACCAACAATCCAACGTAATAGGGCATCAGAAAATCTGTAGAACCTAAATGCGCAGATCGATGCGCGAGGTGAACGGCTCAGCGCAGGGTTTGTAATGAACCCTCAATGTTCTAGTAATTTGTATATCTTAATTAAGTGAACAGACGAGGGCAACGTTCACCTGATGGTGAGTGATACAATGTTATTATGGGCAGGCGTATCACTTACTACAGGTGTACCCTTGTGTATGTGGGTTAGGATGATATACACTGCACCACATTGTCCTCGTCGCCATGAGACGTAACATGTTGTCTTGTTACCCCAGTAATTACATTATCTACAACGCCATTCAAACCGGAACTCGATAATATTCGCACAGTGCTGTCTGCCGGCTCCAACAGGAGCTGCAGTGGTATCCAGACGGTCACCAGCAACAGAGACCCACCAGTAAAAAATGTCTAAGTAAAATAAGTTACTACTTAAATAAGGAACTCATTGACTGCCTTCGCAGCGCATTGGTTAACGTACTTATAGAATGGAGGACCTAGGTTCGATTCCGGAGCCACAAGTGGCGTTGTTTGCAACCAGCTCGACTGGATATCCACCTTCGTATGGTAAACCTACCGCCGAAAGTGTTGTTGTGTATACTCACCATCCACAGCCTGGTTACCACTGAACATCTGCTGACATGGAGCTGACAGACAGTATCAGCTCGTTGCTGTTCGGTAAATCCACAAAGATCGTAGAACAATGTAGGGAGCACTGCTTTCATATAATATGGACACCTGATGAGTTCTGTATATATACACACCTTTTTTTTGTTTTACGTGGGGGAAATGTCTACGCATACTTGTCGTTGCGGGGCCAAAGACGGGTTATGTCGGATTTGCACCGACTAAAACCTCCACGATGTTCCACCTCATCGCCTGATGGCAGGGACACGGAAACGCTTTCACTCGGAAACGCGACCCTGCCGATGCTGGCCACTCTCGCAGCCCCACTTCGGGGCAGAGGTATGAACCCTCCCTTTTACAGAGCGCGCTGGAATATACAGCGCGCCCTCTCCTCGGCCTCCTGCAGTCGCCCAGAGGCCATGGGAGCCACGGGAGAAAACCACTCCCGGCTCCCCACGGCGGAGAGATGTTGGGTCCGCCGCTACTCGTTAACCGCCGCGGAGGATAGGGAGAGCGGTGCATCGACACTCTTCTTCCCCCGCGGCCCCACCGCCGCCGCATCAACGATGTGACACCGGTTAGTCGCAGAGGGTACTCCCTCGGCAATTCCACCTCGGCTGCATGGGTCAGTATAAAACCGCCCTGCAGCCCCGCCGCAAAGAGCAGCATAAAACCGCTCTTGCGGCCCCCGGCCACTCTGGTGATCTCCAGTTATCCAACCGGTGCTCGAACCTGGAGCGGCAGCGTCGACCGGCCCTTCGCCGCGGGCCGGCCGGGTGGGTTCCACTTCATCGTGTGTCCGTCCACGGTTACTAAATTCGGCCACGACAAGGCGGGAACCCGTTGGGAGAGATACACACACCTTTTTTTTTTTTTTTTTTTTTTTTTTTTTTTTTTTTTTTTTTTTTTTTTTTTTTTGTTTTACGTGGGGGAAATGCCTACGCATACTCGTCCTCGCGGGGGCAAGGATGAGTTATGTCGGACTTGCACCGACTAAAACCCCCACGATGTTCCGCCTCATCGCCATGATGGCAGGGTCACGGGAACGCTCGCACTCAACCGCGATCCCGCCGGCGCTGGCCGCTTGCGCAGCCCCACCTCTGGAGGGAAGGATGAACCCTCCCTTTCCAGGGCGCGCCGGAACATGCAGCGCGCCCCCTCCTCGACCTCATGCGTGTGCGCGCGACCGGTTCCCCCGAACCTGTCGCCCAGAGGCCATGGGAGCCACTGGAGAAAACCTCTCCCGGCTCCCCGCGGCAGAGAGATGTTAGGCCCGCCGCTACCTGTCAACGGCCGCGGAGGATAGGGAGAGCGGCGCATCTCAATACCGGCACACCTCTTCCCCCGCGGCCCCACCGCCGCCGCATCGCCGGTGCGACACCGGCTGGCCGCAGAGGGTACTCCCTCCGCGACTCCACCTCGGCTGCGAAGGGCGGTATGAAACCGCCCCTGCAGCCGGCCGCTAGGGCAGCACACAGCCGCCCCTGCGGCCCCCGGCCGCTCCGGTGAGCTCCAGTTACCCCAACCGGTGCTCGAACCTGGAGCGGCCGCTTCGGCCAGCCCTTCGCCGCGGGCCGGCCGGATGGGTTCCACTTGGCTTCACCGTGTACCGGACCACGGTTACTAAGCCCCTCCGCCACGACAAGGCGAGAACCCGTTGGAGGGGGAGGGGGAGATACACACACCTTAGCTTCTTCCGCTTTATGACTGCCTGGTAATTTCAAGGCTGTACTCACGTGGTCAGGTGTACTGGACGAACTGACGCGATTTATTTAAAAATATTCTTTTAAATTTAGAATTTAGCCAAAAAAAGAAAACAGTTTTTTAATTTTTATATTGTTTTTAATTCTTTGTGTATTTTTTTATATTAAAATATAACTTTTTATTTATTTTTCCTCATATTTATTTAGTATGTAGAGGGAAACTATGTAATTCGCATATTTGTGACATTTATTTTAACCGAGCGACGAGTTTAATGAACAAGAGATTAATTAAATGTAAACTAATGTTAGGCGATAGATACGACACGGCAGTGTGACCAGTTGAGGTTAGCTTAGCCAGCGCCGCACTGCGGTTGATATTCATTTAATCATCATCATCATCATCAGGTTCCATCCCCCATCAAATTGTAGTTTGGAGATCAGGTTGAGAAAACCAATTCCATCCTACATAATAAATAAATAGAAGAGGTTTAAGTAATCCTGTCCGTCCCAAGCACTTTAAAAAGAGGGTTTCGCGGGCTCCCAAAGAGGCCACGTGTTTGTGACACGAACTTACTAGGACATCAGGAAACTAAATATACTGCTTTAAGCTTACGCGTGTGTTACATACACGTACACGTGTAGACCAGACGGGGACGGGAACGGGGTGAGCACGCAGACATAACCTATTAACAACGCTTTTATGCTGTGATGGGGTAAGGTCAGAGCTTGATACCGTACGGTATACGGCCGCCGCAGCCACTTATTTCTGCAGTCAAGATGCAGTGTGCAAACCTTACTGCGAGCCTGTACGACACGGTAATGTATGCACACGACTGTGTTCCGTTTTCGAACGGGTCTTCGAGGGGTGCCTTATGTAATGAAAGTCCTGTGGTAACGATATAACTAACATATTGGACCTCATAGGACGTACACAATGAGGTGCAGTATGACTTCATCATCATCAGCCCATATATGTCCACTGCTGGACGGAGGCCTTCCCCAAAGATCTCCACACCGATCGACCCCGCGTTGCTCGCATCCAGTGGGGTCCCGCGACTACGATCCATCCAACTACTCTCCTTACAAAATAATTGTTATCATATCGGTGCGCCGGCCGCTGTGACGCGACGTGCGCGGTCACGTTGTCGTGGCGTCGAAACTACCAGGAGATAATAAATTGGTGCAGGTTATATTATACTCAGACTATTCTAGTCATTCTAATAAACACAAGGGGTGTAAGGGGTTCTGCATAAGAGCTCACGGCACCCAATCCAACCTCACCTGCTCATGGTGCACCTTGCTAATCAACAAACGAAGCTCTGGATCCCACCAACCCGTATTGGGCAAGCGTGGTAGACAACGGCCCAAACCCCTCCATATGAACCCCTACAAACGAAGCGCCCTAGTGCCCGGCGGTAGCGGAGGCCATGCTGCCTGTAATGATGACTAAACAAAATGGCGCGTATTTTTATTTTTAAATACAGAAAGTTTTTCGCATATCATTTACAAGATGCAGCTGCAGTATTGTTGTCACAAATAAATATTTATTGACTTATCGCGGCGAAAAGTCCTCTTGCCTTGACCTGAAAAACTATTTATTTATTGCCGCTAGTTAGAATGTATACACAGCACGCAGCCGACTTGAGACAAGCTGTTGAGTCCCGTTACGTCAGTAATTTCACTGGGTGCAGCGCCCTTCAAGCCGGTACACAGTAACGTTCGCCCAGCACTGTGTCGGCTGCATTATGCACTGCGCTGCTATCTACCGAGACGGTCTGCAGCAACGACGACAGTACAACGAACGTCCGCCGTCTCCTGCCTGCTAGACAATCAAGCCTTGCTGCAATTTAAAACAATTTGTTGTTTGTTCTAAGGGAAGGAAAATGTGGTGTGGTGTGGAAGGAAACCTTGCAGCCACGTGAACCAAGAATCGAATGTAATAGGGCATCAGAAAATCTGTAGAGCCTAAATGCGCAGATCGATGCGCGAGGTGAACGGCTCCGCGCAGGGTTTGTAATGAATGAAGAACTCATTGACTGCCTTCGCAGCGCATTGGTTAACGTCCTTATAGAATGGAGGACCTAGGTTCGATTCCGGAGCCACAAGTTGAGTTGAACAGACGAGGGAAACGTTCACCTGATGGTGAGTGATACAATGTTGTTTTGGGCAGGCGTATCACTTACTACAGGTGTACCCTTGTGTATGTCGGTTAGGATGATATACACTGTACCACATTGTCCTCGTCACCTTGAGACATAACATATTTAGTCTTGTTATCCCAATAATTACATTATGTACAACGCCATTCAAACCGGAACTCGATAATATTCGCACAGTGTTGTTTGCAGGATTCAACAGGAGCTGCAGTGGTATCCAGACGGTCACCAGCAACAGAGACCCACCAGTAAAAAATGTCTAAGTAAAATAAGTTACTACTTAAATAAGGAACTCATTGACTGCCTTCGCAGCGCATTGGTTAACGTACTTATAGAATGGAGGACCTAGGTTCGATTCCGGAGCCACAAGTGGCGTTGTTTGCAACCAGCTCGACTGGATATCCACCTTCGTATGGTAAACCTACCGCCGAAAGTGTTGTTGTGTATACTCACCATCCACAGCCTGGTTACCACTGAACATCTGCTGACATGGAGCTGACAGACAGTATCAGCTCGTTGCTGTTCGGTAAATCCACAAAGATCGTAGAACAATGTAGGGAGCACTGCTTTCATATAATATGGACACCTGATGAGTTCTGTATATATACACACACCTTACTTAGCTTCTCCAGCTTTATGACTGCCTGGTAATATCAAGGCTGTAGACACGTGTTCAGGTGTACTGGAGAACTGACGGGATTTATTTAAATATATTCTTTTAAATTTAGAATTTATCCAAAAAAAGAAGAAAACAGTTTTTTTTAATATTTTAATTGTCTTTAATTTTTTGTGTATATTTTTTTTAGTGAAATATAACTTTTTATTTATTTTTCCTCATATTTATTTAGTATGTAGAGGCAGTGTGACCAGTTGAGGTTAGCTTAGCCAGCGCCGCACTGCGGTTGATATTCATTTAATCATCATCATCATCATCAGCCAATAGACGTCCATCACAACATAGTGTTAGCGAGGTCGCGGTCGTGTTCCTCCGAAGTTGACTGCCGAAGGGGTTTTACTGGCTAAAAATGTCCACTTAACTCTGACTTCCCCTCCCAAGACAAAGTATCTTTTCGAAAATCCCCTCCTCCCCCCCCCCCGAAATAAAAAAATATAATACTTATTGTAAAAGAGACTAATTCTAATATTCAATCGTATTTAATATTTCGAAAAGGAAATTTCCAACTAAATCGAAAACTTTTTTTTTCTTTATCCAAGGAAGCCACGAAACGAGCGGGACGTTCACCTGATGGTAAGTGATACGCACACCCATACAATATGGTGCTACTTAGGATAATATATACTGGACTGCATAGCGCTCATTAACTTGAAACACAAGATTTTAAACCTCGTTACCGCAGTATTTTCATTATTCACGGCACCCTTCAAACCGGTACACAGTAATGTTGTTTAAACAGTTGTTCCTAAGTTAAATTTAAACCCTTGCATATATAAGTTACGCTTAAGAACAGAACACACAAGAGCTATATACTAACTACTATATGGATTCATTCTTGCTAGTACATATCTATCTATGTATATATGATATTTGTACAATACAGCCTTCATAGATTTCTGGTGTCCTTGTACACACGATATCTGAAACACGTGGCCATTCTTGGTGACTCCTCCCACTTTAACAGGGATCGCAGTGGGGTGGAGCTTCTTCTCACTTGGATAACGGGGGAGGGAAAACTCATCGGAAACCATAGTAAAACGCACGTGTGTGACATTCCTCCACTTATACGCCACACATCTACATGTATCCGTCGATATTTATCGCCTACAGTATTCTGCTGTCCTAGTACATTCAATGCTAAGAACACGTGACAGTGTTCTCTGTCACGCTATGATTTTATTTCAATGAAGTGATTGATTATGTAATTAATTAATTATTTGAATAAGGGGTGAAGGGAGAAGATTGATCAGCAACCATATGGTTATTAGTTATTTGACTGTTTTGCTGGTTGTGATGAAGTTCCGGTTTGAAGGGCGTATATGATTGAGCGACCGACTAATGCGTTGTGTACGTGGGACAAACAGTCCAGTGCGGTAAGTCCAACTTTCAGAAAGAGATCAACCGAGGAATTCAATTCGGGTGGGCGGCGTTCGGGAGGCTACGCAGCATCTTTTCGTCTCAGATACCGCAGTATCTTAAGACAAAAAAGTCTTCAACTAGTGCGTGTTGCCATTGTTGACATACGGAACCGAGACGTGACGTAATGTTGGGAGGCCGCTCACCAGTGGTCCAACGATCTGGTGAAGGTTGCGGGAAGCAGCCGAATACGCAGGATCGATCGTGTAGGGATCTTTGGAAGCCTATGTCTAGCAGCGGATGTCTATCGGCTGATGATGATGATACCATTGAACATGCTGCATCAAGTGATTAATTTCTCCGCCAGTACTTAAAATATTTAAAAATAATCAAAAAGGGATGTAGATAATAAAAGATATGTTATAGTTGTATATCATTGTAGCGTCAGTGGATTACATTTCGATTATTAAATAGTTTGCAGGTGAAGAGTTAAAAAAAGGTTCATCATCATCCGATAGACGTCCACTGCTGGTAATAGGCCTGCCCCAAAGATCCCCACATCGATCGATCATGTACTGCTGGCATCGCCAGTTTGTTTTGGCCGTTGTTTATATGTACGGATTTGGGCCATTTCCCACAACGTTAGCCCACTGCGGGCTGGTGGGAGGTAGACTCTCGTTTGTTGTTTAGCAGGGTGCACCACGAGCTGGTGAGGTTTGGGTGCCGCGAGTCGTTGTGTGGGACTCCTTACACCCCTAAAAAATGATTGTCAAAATAAAACCTTAAAGAACATAGAAGAAAAATATTATTAAGATAAATGTCCAGTAAACTAACTGCCTGTCACCATAAAAAACTACTCTAGAGCAGAGTATGTATATACTGTTTGTGGGACAGTCTGTCGACTGAATCGCATCCGGTCTGTTAGGGGTTGCCACAAAAACCGTTCAATGGAGTTAAGTGGAGCAAACGGACAACAGACGATAGATAATAAATTCTATATGTTGTTACTTTGTGAAAGAAATGTGTTCTTTGACTTTATTTCCCCCTAAATCGTAACAGTAACAAAGGTCCCCTAACTTCACAGCGATGTTATTTATAACTAACAACTATATTACAGATTCCATTAAATACATACAGTGGATGAAAAATCCCATGAAATTTTTGCTTTCATTAGATTTCAGATTTGCCTGTACATTACTGGTGGTAGTCTTTGTTGCTGGAGACCTTCTACGTGCCACCGCAGCTGCTGTTGCAATTTACAAACATTACGGACTGAAGCTAGTTGTAATAGCTAGTGAAATAAATTACTGGGGTAAATGATACTTGACATCTTTGTTGTCTCAAAGCGACATAAACATGACATCCCATATCCCTCACAAAATAATTATTATCATATCGGTGCGCCGGCCGCTGCGACGCGACGTGCGCGGTCACGTTGTCGTGGCAACAAAACTACCAGGAGATAATAAATTGGTGCAGGTTACATTATACTCAGCTATGGCAGTAGGCGCGGCGGTAAGTCGACGTGCACATTGCCTTTTAACACACATTATTGTAATTTCTTGTTGTTGAATGTTAACAATGGTTAATTAAGCTTGACGGTAAGGTGATGAAAGTACTTAATTTCTTCTGTACTAAATAATAAATAAATTAAGCTAAAATACAATTTTGTTATTTAATAAACAGCAAGGGTAAATGAACTAGACCTCACATTATAAATCATTGCTTAAACAATAGGAATGTGGATAAGTAAATATTACTTTATAAACAATAATATTTTATTTATTTCTGTTAATAATAGATAATTAGATATAGCACAGGTATAAGGTAAAAAAAATTGAAATAATGTAAATAAACTAAATTGGATATAAATAAAAAAAGTACTTGGCCAGCGTGGTGGATTACCTTGACTGTCTCCTATAAGATGAGTCCCAGTGTTGGGAATAATAAAAAAGCTGCTGATGTAGGTTATACTCATTTTTCTAATACAGCGTGTCAGAGTGAGTCATTACTAGAAACACAAAGGGACGTTAACCTCGCCTGGTCCGTTTATGGGCATCCAGGTTGTGGCGTGTATCCATCAGCACAAGGCACCGTCGACGAGCGCTACTTGTCGGTTTGTATTATGTTATATATGTTACGTTTTTCTATTTTTATTCTACTTTTATTGGAATTTTTTATTAATAATTTTTTTTTATTTTAATTCCTTTTTTTTACTGTGTATTTTTTTATCTCGTGGGAATAAATGATATATTATTATTATTAAAGATAATCCTAATGCATCCTATCGAAAAGATGGAGCACTAAAAAAGCAACGACATGGGGAGAGTAAGATCATTAACATTATCATCATCATCTTACTGATGACAGAGCTCGACCGTTGGACACGGGTCTCGTCCAAAGATTAAATATCGATAATTTATAGTTATAAAAAAAATACATAACATCTATTGCTCTTTTAGCTTTCGAATAATGTGTCGCGGCATATATATCATAATCATGATCAGTCAAAGATTCCCCCGCGATCTGGTAGGGATTCATATGTAAGGATAACATAGTCATATGGGAAGGATAATAGTGTCATATATATATATATATAATATAAAATATTTCTTTTGCAAGTTGCTGTATCAACGACGACTGGAGCTGGAGCTTCGTCAATGACTCCTGGCGTCCGTAGTACCCTAATACTTTAGGTTTTTTTTTTCGTATAAAAAAGGTATTTGACAAAAAAGTCCTCCACCACCCCATTGTTATCCGTTTCATTCTAACGCAGGTTAACGGATGTATTTGTTTCGCGAGATACAATATGGCGACGCGAAATGAACTTTGTTAGGATCAACATAGCTTATTACTCCGTTTGGAAAAAATTTAAAAAGGATTTTATTTTGAATTGCATAAGGCTAATTTTACAATAAATAATTTCTCCACTTTGATGATTCACTAAAAAAATAGCATTCCAAATTTTGTACAGGCAGGTGTTACAAAACGTATTTACTTAAATTTCATCTTTATCTCCAACGCTCGAGAGTCTCAATTGCTTTGGAATATCTGATATCAATAAAGAAGATCCATCCGCAATAGAATTTGGGAGATAATAACACGTCGAAAAGATTCAAAGTGCAAAAATTGTAGTTACGTGGGTACCACTTCGTAACTTCTGATCACCTGGTACTATTTGCCCCTTTACACGTGACGTCACGCCACTCTACTACACGTGACGTCACGTCTACTCTACCTACTACTCTCTGTTTTTAATATAATGTTTATAATATATATATTGCCTTTGCCCTCCATAGAGTTTATTTATTAATTAGAATAGAGAAAGTTTCTCAAGCAGTTCAAAAATCTAAATTAATTAAATTATTTTAATATAGGAAAAAATGTAAAATTTTCTTCCCTTTATTATTATATATAAAAAACATTATTTTATTTGAAATCTTATAAGTTATGAAAATGTTATCACTTTCAACAGTTATTGCTGTACTTCTCCGATTATTTGTGTATTCGCATATTAGGTGCTTACATATGCAATAGGCGTTTTGTACGGGAGGAATATAAAGTCAATTTTTTTTTTGTAAAATATATTTAATTAATCAAAGTATGCACCGTTGTTATCTATGCACTTTTGGCATCTCATAGGTAGTTCATTGATCCCTTTACTAAAAAACCCTGGGGGCGAGAATCAATAAACTCTTTGAAGGCGGTTGGGACTGCCGCATCGGAGTTGAAGTTTATTCCTTGTTAGGAGAAAAGTAAACACACAAAATTACACAAAATTTAAAAAAATTAGATAAGTTTTTTTTGTGTAGAGAAAATTTAATAATATACATAAAACAACAATACATAATACAATATCTTCGGAGTTTAAATAAAAAAATACTTTAGTAATAGAAAAGGAGACATCTTTGAATTAACAAATCAACTCGCAAATGCACCCCTGCACCGTTCGGCGTGCTGTCGGCGGAAGTGCCTCGTCAGCCAGAAGATGGCGGCGCCGTGGAACATTGAACAGGGTACATCTGCACAACTGGGTAATTTACGCAATTTTATTTCAATTAAACTTATCAGTAATTAATGCCTTAAAACAAATATTTCCAGACTTTTCTCTCATGGGACCACTTTCAAAATTTGGCTAGTTCCGGCGGAACCGTTTCAGTTATATTTCTATTACGTTCCCAAAGACCGACAAAAATGTGAAGCTTAGAGCCAACATAGACCCCTGTCCAGTTTCCCGTGGACACCAGGACTACTTTGGAAACTAAGGCCTTAAAGGAATAAAAAGCGTCCGTCTCTATATCTTTCTCCCTGTGTCGTCTTTTTTTTTACAAATTCTTAGATAAAGCACTAATTTTGAAAAAAAAAAATAATTTTTTTTTTTGTTGATAATAATGTTGTCAGGGCTTCTCTTCTAGGAAGGCAACTGTCTCGGTAGTTACTGCCACCTATTCTTGGCGTTAAGCTTTAGCAAAGCACCGCGATCAGAACAATTACAGGAGTAACAATTCGGTATCTTAAAAGGTTATCAATACAATGTGGTGTTGTGTGAATATCTTAACCAGCGTCTCGTAACGAGCAGTCGCATAGCTCGCCTGTGATGTATATAAGCAGCCAGAAGTCGTGGACAGCGAACGTTATTAGTTAATATTGAAATGTGCGATTGTCCATATTTGATGAATACTAGGATATGCACACTACTGGTGTACATCCGGTGCTTCAATACAAAGCAATGGCAATGAGTGTACATTAATTTAGTTTGGAAGCAATCTTTATTTTACGCGGTAAGCAACACGATGCCGTTTGTAGTGGGCGTGCGGTGCGGCCTGCGATTGTAGGATTGAAATAGACGCACAGACGGAGGAGATGCTGCTTCACGATCCGGTTTCATGAATCTTATATGTCTAAATCATTTTAAAACTCATTGCAAGCGAGCTCAAGGATGCAATCGAGCGCTATTACAGTCAATAGATTTGAAACATGGAACGGCGGTAAGAATGTTTCTTGTGGAATTCAATAATAACTCTGTCTCACTCCAGATTGCTCTTATTCAATACTTATTTATTTCTTCTAAAATGTCTCTTAAAAAATTACCAATCTCCTTACTGTACCAATAAACTGACTTCCGTAATGCAACAGATAATAAAATATCATAAAATAGTATAAGACGCTTATACTTGAACTCGATACAGAGCCATATAAACGGAAAAACGGTAATGTTAATACATTACTACTGCTGTGCGGCGGAAATAACCGGAAATACCCGACATTCGCAAAACAGATATACTGTTGAAATATGAAAGTTATCTAATACTTTATCTTATAATGTGTTTTTTTTTTAACAGCCTCCGGCTTACTTCATCTAAATTTTATAAGATGATATGTAGCAATAAGTATGAAGAGGGTGAAGAGTGTTTGCTTAGAGTGCTCATCATCAACAGCCACTGGACATTCACTGCTGCACATAGGCGTCGCCGAAAGGTCTCCACATCGATTGATCCTGTGCTGCCTGCAAAACCGCCAGGGACTGGGGGTCCCTTGAGTAACTAAGCGGGAACCCGTACACCGCTTAGAATGCTCTGGCTTCTATAAATACAAATGAGGGTAGTACCTAGCCAAGCTGGACTTGTAAGGAACCCACAAGTCAAGCTATCGTAGAAACTTACACGCGGCCTTAGGGATGAATTGAGGAGTTGCCCCCACGTTCAGCAACCGTCTTTCCACGGTAGTTGGAAATGTAAGTTTAAGTTTTGGTCTATTTTCGTTTAAAATAACTTATCGGCAAACTTTTCGTAGCGAAAATGAATATTTAAGCATATTTTATACATTTATCCTCCCCTGCAGGTGAGTTTCAGCGGAAACGTTCACGTAACACGTGTCGGAGGCGCCGCGTGCATCCGGTGCACTAACTTTACTAGTTTTAAAAATTTATATCCTATCGCGCCTTGCTGTCCAGCCTGATTAATGTTTCCGGCGAACCTCGAGCACTTCCTGCTGAATATTGCAACATTTGCAACCGCGCCTTATACATAGGAAATATGTCATTAATATTAGGTCCTTACATATGTAATTGGCGTTTTGTAAGGGAGGAATATAAAGTTATTTTTTTTATGTAAAATATATTTAATTAAACCATCTATGCACTTTTGCTATCTCATGAATAGTTCATTGATCCCTTTATTAAAAAAACCCTGGGGGCGAGAATCAATAAACTGTTTGAAGGCGGTTTGAACTGCCGCATCAGAGTTGAATGTTTTTCCTTGTAAGGTGTTGTCCAAATTCCGGAAAAATGGTAATATTTTGGGGTAAGGTCCGGGGAGTACGGTGGATGTCGCAGACATTCCAAGCTCATGTAGTTCATCTAACTTAGTGGTTATTTGTTGTGCAGTGTGTGGTCTTGCGTTGTCGTTACACATCATTAACCCTTCGAGCTGTTCCTGCAGCACTGGTACTGGTGCCACGGTGGAACTCGTACTCGTAAATATACCGATACTTCATGTTTACCATTGTGCGGCAATAAGCGACGACAAAGAAAAAACAAATGAACGACCGTTTCCAAAACTAAAATCTAGCAGCTAAATGAATTTATAAATTTGAATTTGGAATTCTTAACCAAAGAGAAGATATTTCAGATCAAAGTGGTCAGTGCGATAAACCGCCAATTTCATATGTAAGGACCTAATATAATGATATAAAAGGATATAGAGGAAGCGGTAGACTTTTGGATATGAATCGACATCGCAGGAGAAAAGTAAACTGATGTTTGTTAGGAATATCTCCAAGGACAGACATGAAAATCAAAAAAATTATCATCATCATCTTCAGCCGATAGACGTCCACTGTTGGACATAGGCCTCCCCCAAAGATCTCCACATACAGTCAGCATGGCCTCCAGTACCGCTGGGCACGAAGGGCGACGTATTAAGGCGTCCCATGAATCCCTACTCCGATGTAGGGATCTTTGGGGTCCTATGTCCAGCAGTGGACGTCTATCGCCTAATGATGATGATGATGATGATTTATCTTTTCCTTGACGAGTATTAATTTTTTTTATCATATGTTCGAACTCCTAATTCATGATTTACAAAGGATCCTAAATATTTAAACATCATAGATATATTACTTGATTATGTTATAATTATTAAAGCGACATATAAAATTAGGATGGTAGATAGACAGGACAGATCTTTGGCAGAGGCCTATGTCCAGCAGTGGACGTCTATCGACTGATGATGATGACATACAGGCAGTTATCCAATAAGTACCAAAATTAATCATCATATTTGGCTCTGGGATTGGACCAGGTTGTACCATATTACAAAGCATTTAAGGCGTTGCTCTACGAAGACATTTAAAATACATTTAATTTTTTTTTTAAAAAAAAGAAACTCCTGTAGTGAGAACATCATCCACGTGTGCAGTTCAGTGGGGTCTGCCATTAGGCGTATAATACTCGTAAACCGATAGACAGTACGCCCGCACTATTCCTGTACAGCTAATAATGTGGCTACGGATTGAAGCACCAGAGCATATATTTATATATATATATTATTCAACATGTTTACTGGTCGTAGGTCTCTGGTGCAAACATTACTATGTTCCGGTTTGAAGGCAGCTGTAACTAATGTAATAACTGTAGCAAGAAGACAATACCTTGCGTCTCAGCCGTCGGACGCAGTGATGTAAAATATATATAATTTTAACTAGCACCGAATCATTATGAATAATTAGTATCACTTAACATTAGGTGAACGTCCCGCTCGTCTAGTAGTTTAACTGAATACAAAAAAAAATGTTCTACACTCTCATAAAAATCTGATAGTTGATACGCAACGTTTTAGCGCTCCAAATGGTTTGCTTTGATGTCAAGAAAATCAAAGTTATGACTTTTCATTAGCAGCCATGTCCACATCTGAAGAAAGGCGTTCCCAATAAGTGGGAATTACGATGCTGATCACGCTTGGCACACGGGGAGGTGTATTTATAAAGATAATATAAGGAAATTTTTTGCTGAATATTTTAATAAGTTTTCAACGCTTGAAGACTGGTTCCTCAGCAAGAAATCAAACCTATATCTCAAGGATCAGCTATGGAGATTCGTGATGATTAATTAATAAATTTCTGCATTTGCTCTTTGTGTCTGCTGACCAGGTAAAGTGGTAGTGATATTCTTAACCGTCGGCCACACGGGTTTGTTCTGTTGTAAAGCCTAACGATATCGCGTTTTACTTTGACCTAGATTTAGACAATTTATTTGATAGCCAAAGAAAAAAACTACCCTGTGCTGAGCTGAAATAATGATGATTTTTAATGCTAAAATATCAACAGGGTACTATAATACACAAAACGGAATATACGTATTGAAACGGTGTTAGGTTAGTTGTAGGGTCGGTGGTGGAATTTCCGGTGGAGGATATACGATGTTCACCAACTTGCATTTGAAGAACGTAGAGAATTAGAGCCTTCTTTAATAATGTAATAATTTACTGTTTATTATCACAAGAAAAAAAATACATAGTAGAAAAAAGAATTCAAATAAAATACAAAATATTACAGTTTGATTATGGGGAAAATGAATTCATTCAGGTAATGTTGTAGCCTGTAATGACCGCAACCCTGATTTCCAGTAGACACCCGAACCAGCTCCAGAACTATACAAACATATCATTCAAGTCATATAGGTCGTAAGTCTTTTATGTTGTTGATGAAGGAACTAAATTTCAATAAATACAAAATTTTTCACTAAATTACAGTTTGTATAGCGTTCATGATTTTACTAATTGTGTTAGAAAATATTAATCGACTGTTTTGAAAGTTTAATTAAACCAAAAAAGAATGAAGATTCATAAAAGGATCACAACTCAACTTCACGCGATTTGCTTATTTAACTTCTACGTTATATTAGCTATTTGTTTTAAAAATATTTTAATAGGCAGTTCTAACGCCGATGTAATAGTGGATTCATAATTACAACGTACACAAGAAAGAACAGATCTAAAGTCTCCGCCAAGTCCGAAACGATCTCGTGAAAAAATGTTTAATGAGCTCACGTAATGGGCAATCAAAGTGAATTCATTTCAAACAACATTTAGAGCTGCAACCTCAAAACGCCGCCGCAGATCACACATATGCACACAGTCGCTGGGACAATGTAACGTACATGTGAAAGTGTACGTCGATACGTTTTCAGGTTCGTTTATTAATAGCGCTAAATGTCCACCATTCACCGGGCACGCGATCCGGTTCACGAGAAAAACCGTGAAATGGAAAAACACGCGGCGAGCGTAGCGCCCGGGTCCAGTCAGCCCTCCAACTTTTCGCGTGTTGGTCGACACCCACGCGCGGCCCCGCCGCACGACGGTCGCAACAAAACAACTTTACAGTTAAACAAAATAATAATAATATATATATATATAAAGTAGGGATGAAATAAATTAGAAGTCGGTTAA
This sequence comes from Ornithoptera alexandrae, assembly GCA_029030555.1. Taxonomy (NCBI): domain Eukaryota; kingdom Metazoa; phylum Arthropoda; class Insecta; order Lepidoptera; family Papilionidae; genus Ornithoptera; species Ornithoptera alexandrae. The sequence continues at coordinate 12,240,931 of JARDVY010000023.1, read as the reverse complement.
TAGACAATTGGTGTTTGTGAATAAAGACAATGAGAGTCGCGTGTGAATGGTTCCCGTCCGGTGGTATGTTTTGGCGGCAAAGCGGCCTGTCGGCGCTCTTGACAGATGATGTTCCCGCGTTTCCCCTTCAGGTGCGTTCAACTAGCATACCTCGATAACCGATGAGTGATGGCACTGATTATTGCGTGTCACGCGTTGCCGCGCTCACCTGGAGTCTTCCTGTTCTATGTTTAAAAATAATATATGTGTTATAATGAAGGCGTTTGATAAATCAAAAGATGCGGACGACGTTGAGAGGAGGATTGTGTCGTTTGTAGAAATAAATCGCTCTGGCACAGTTTGGAAGAGTTATTGGTGATTATAAACGCGCTCTTCTGTTTCGCTTAAAACATCAAAGTGCCTTTCAATTGCCAAGATCTAATTTTTTATTAAATCATAAATTAAATCGTCTATACATATAACAATATATAGATTTGTCATTCCTTTAATGATATGATTATTTATCGATCCACAACATGTGTTATATACTTGTTCAATATTTGTATAGAGTGCTACGACAAGTGTTGTTTGTTGCGGAGGCAGGTCATCCGTGTAAGTTCTGACACTTCTATATTGATGATTCCCAGTCAGGCATCGTGATAAATGGTTCGTTATGATAAATTTGTCGCCGGTGAGGTTCCTTTTTGATGTTTTGATGGGAGACACTTTGTGGGCGTAGATTCGATAAATTTCATTTTATATGTACTTCAATAGATAACTATTAATGTGTCGACATGTAATTATGATCATATAGTTATTATTGGATTATGTAAACCTAATTGATTTTTTATATAAAATGATGCCTATGCAGCATTCATCATTCATCCATTCATCGGTAGAATTGTAGTCTCTTTAAATAGATTTGTATTCTTAATGATTGTTGTGATAAAAACAAGCTTTATGAAATATTGTTGTTGATTAAAAGAAGAGAAAGCTTTATTAGAGAGTTTCGATAATAACTAAGTCCTTTAAAAAAAACAATCAAAATTAATGGGTCCGCATTACAGGTAACATTTTAATACGTTAAAGGCCAATGGGGGCGTTTGAGGGTTTGAATTTGTATCTCTCTGTTTTCGGAAGATGTTAAGCGCTTAAAAGTTATATTGACTCTTGCAGCTCATCTGATACTGGGCTCGTGGACCCGGACCCACGGCCTGTTACAATTTGTATATATATATTTATATATATATGTGTGTGTGTGTGTGTGTGTGTGTGTGTGAATATAGTGCGGGAACGATTGCGGCCGTACTCCTCGCGGTGCGGTAATCCTGTTAAACCTCACCTTGCAGCGCCCTTCGGCCCGGTACAGATTACGGAATAGCATCGCATCGGCCTGGTAACAGGGTTATTATGCATCTAATTAAATAAATACAAGCATTTTAAACCGCACACACAACAACAAACGTTGCGAATACTGTGCGAATCAAAAACCTATATATATATATATATTTTATCATTATCAGCAGCAGCGAGACGATCAGGACGTTTACCTGATGGTAAGTGATACAACCGCCCATAACAACACGCTGCTAGTTGGGATGATATACACTGCACTGTATTTTGATCGTCGAGCTGGTTATCCCGATAGTTTCATTAACTAGAGCGCTTTTCAAATCGGAACATAATACGGTTTGTCGGCACAAACACGAGCTGCAGTGGTATCTTCCTTTTTTTTTTTGGTATCGAGGAAAGAAATCCTCCAAAAAGATCCTGCTTCTGCGGAGAAGACGAGGTTCTGTGGGATTTTTTCTTCTAAAACCCTCGGTGGTCATCTACAGGGCGTTGCTGGAAACCCAGGGATTTCCTAAAGAAAGCACCGGTGTTTATCGGCCCCAAGCTTGAAGCACCTCCTAGAGAGTGTTGTAGCCTCCCCCGGCACCCTCGCTTTGGTACTACAAGCACCGGGCTTGTTTATTCGGCAATGAGGGCCTTCACCAGAACCAAAAAACTCTTTTAATCGCCTTCCACAGACAGGGTTTACCTTAGCCCCATTCCTAACAGACCGCGACTACATCGCGAACAGTGGCACCTATCACCACCATCGATCCACAGATCTATTCCATCATATCACCCATACACTCCCCCACATTACATTCGACCACGTTTATACATAAAACTTTCCCTTGCCATATAATGCTCACCCTTGCCACGATACGACCAGACCACGAATGTCTATTATTCCTTAACTTTCCTTTTATTTACGCTAATTTCGAACTTGCTCGTATATACTCACAATACATATAAAACTATATACTAATGTTGCTTTATATATGTTGATTTATAACATAATCAATATATATTTGTTTATTAAGCCGCTCGATTAATTTTTTTTATTAAATTGGAGCAGCCGCCTCGAGCGGGCCGGGCAGGTTCCTCTTTGTTTCACCGTGGGGGACCAAGCCACGGCTACTGAGCCCCACCGCCACGACACGGCGGAAACCTGTTCGGGGGGAGCAACAGAGACCTACCACCAGTAGTTTTTATGACTACCAGTATATTTAATGAAGTAAACATATTATTTTACTTGAAAATGTTTATCCGTGATCTTCATTGATATTTACACAAAGAAGTAAACATGTAGACCATCAGACAGTGGTGGTGAAGATGATCGAGGAATGTGATGATGGAACGTCAACAATTATTGTGGCTAATTATCAGAGCTTACTGGTGACAGGTATCTGTTGCCACAGACCGTCTGGGTCAGTACCACCGCAGCGCCTATTGCAGCCGACAAACAGTACTGTGCATATATTACCGTGTTCTGGTTTGACGGACGTTGTAGCTAGTTAAATTACTGGGATAACGAGACTTTGCATATTATATCTCAACGCTTCGAGCACAATTTAGGGCTGTGTATACTTGAAATATACTATCACTTATTATCAGGTGAACTTCCTGCTTGTCTCGTCGCTTGGTACAATAAACAAAAAGGTTTAATCTTTATTCAAACCTTGTTCCAGTACAGACTACGCTACTAATTAATTCTGGTATTGTAAATGGGTCAATATCGGTATTGACCTACTTGAACTGCTGTAATGCAGGCTCAGTCATTATCATCATCATCATCTAATCCACGATATCAACTGTTAAACTTAGATTATTCGAGAATATATATTGTCAAGTTCCGACTCGATTACCGAGGCTCCTCATCTTTACAAGATCCTTCGCTCATTGTTGTCGGCGCTTAGTAGCGTAAGATAGCAATTGTTTTTCATACCACTCACTGATCAGGTAAAGAAGTATATGGTCCTTCTGATGGTAAAGTTACCGTGGGAGATAGACCCTTGAAATATCACAGGCATCACGAGAACATTGACGTATCCAACAAATTGAGTTTTACTATTCCAACGGCGTCTAGTCTCTGGACAATATTATGAAAAAAAATTATATCTTTCTACGGCACAGAGACGTGGCACTTGACCATCCGGCTGGTCCACTGATTCTGAAAGAGCTACGCTTGGCATATCGCTGAGAGATAAGAAAAGAAAAGAAAAGAAGTAATTCGACGAACAACTAAAGTTGCCAACGTAACTCTCAAAATTTGCAAGCTGAAGCGGTAGTGATATATCTGCCGTGTCAATGACAACCGGTGGGGAATAGTCTTGGGGTGGAAGCCGAGTACAAGACGCAGGGGTGTAGGACGCCTTCCCTCGAAATGGACTGACGACATCATAAGAGCGATCTGGCGAAAGACACTGGAGAAGGTTTACATACAGCAGCGGATTGAGAGAGATTTATTGATGACGATGATGATGATGTCTTTCTGCATAATTCTCTGTATCAAAACAGATAAAAATTACTTGAGCGGTTTAATAGTGAATAATCAAATGGAAAGACCTGATGATTATTTATATACATGAGTAAAACCTCCTTACAAGGTGGGGATGTAGTTACATCGCCACCTTGATTCCATATAAAATCTTCTATATATGCGATTGTAGCTACAATAAGAGTCTAGATTCAAAATAATACATAAGAAAGAGATAATAGAGTAGTAACAGATTACAACTCATTCGCGTTTAAATATTATAGCATTCATCAGGTTTGATGTTCTCTCAACATTTGTTAGATCAGAAATTTTAAATATTGCATGTCACTAATGATAACCTCTTTAGCCAAGTTAAAGTTTGTTGGAATAAATTATTATTTTAAACAAGCTCCAACTTAGCTGAAGAGGTTGAACTGTATTACCAGTAACGATGGCATAATTGCGTTCGCTTTTGAAAATGTCGAGGTCTATAAAGAGTATAAAAAAAAAAACATTGGAAAGGACGTTGTTAAGTTTCTAGGGCGGCAGATACTTGTAGCCGTTGGTGTATCTAACTTGTTAATAGTAACAACGCGATTTTTTTTTATTATACTTGTTCAATCTGTGATCATCACCATTACGACCTATTGATGCCGGCATATATATCATTCTCAAAAATACAAATACCTCCAAACACACCCCTTGTCTACTACTTAATCAGCTGATATAGGTAAAAAATAACAGCTGCTCCCTCGAATGCTCTCCAGTCGCCATTTTACGACATCCCTTTAAGAAGATTGGTGGCAGAGATATTATATTCTTTTTCTACACGGCCTTTATCTTTATTTACATAGATAATTAATTCAACTTTGACTGAAGTAAATATTTCAGTAATATGGTGTAACTGTAAGTAGTAAAGAACAAAAACAGTTAATATCTATACTGCATAACAGTTAGATGCTCTCACATCTTTCAAAAAGAATTACCTGAAAGTCATCGTCTGTCTGCAAAAATGCTATGGAGATGGAGAAAGATTTGACGTAGTATGTCTCATCGTGTAAGGGGTCCTCCTCAACAATTCAAGGGATGCAAGCCAACCTCATCTGCTCGCGGTGCACCCTGCTAATCAACAAACGAGGCTCCGGCTCTCATCAATCCGCATTGGGCCAGCGAGGTAGGAAATGACCCAAATTCCCCAAATATATCCGATCGTGTGGGAATCTTTAGTGGGGGCTCATGTCCAACAGTGGACGTTCATTACCCGATGATGATAATGAAATCAGACAAAGAGAGAGAGGTAGATTATGATTGATCGACAATTTTATCATTGATTGAAGTAAGAAAGAATAAAAGAGAGAGGGAGATAAATTGAAACAGTTAAAGCAACATTATCATGCAAATAGCTCGGGGGAGCGGGACATTCACGCGGTGGTAAGCGATAAGCCTACCCATAACAAAGTGACGCTAGTTAGAATGTTATACACTGCACCGTATTGCGCTCGTCGACTTGAGACATAAGATGTTACATGTGACACGTCCCTGTCGTTTCCTCGCTTAGTTGAATAAAAAAAAAATCAATTACAACACAATTAAGTATGTATACTTGATTATAGGTTATATATGAGTAGGAAGAAGTTTAGTATGAGTAATAAAGAGAAGTAACGAAGTGACGGCGGAGCGGGTCGTTCGTGTATCGATTGCGCGCGGCCGCTCGCCGAGGTCGATCGAGTGTACGGAGCCGGGCGCGACGTCAGCGTCCGTCAGCGCCCGTCCAACTTTTTATGGCACTTGGGCAATTCTCGTGGGCACTCGACGGCTAACGACTCCCGGCTGTTTTCCTACGCTCGTTAAACGTTTAGCCGACGCTTTATCTCCGCCATTCTTCACTAGCGGCCGTTTTTATCGGCGGCGCGATTCGTTACAATTACTAGAACGATTCCCTACGCCGTTATCCCCCCCACCACACAAACTCCGTACGAGTAATGATTAATACTGCGTACGAACAGTAAGAATAATCTCCAACTGTGTTAGATCAGATTGACTAGTACAGATGAGGATTCTTCTCTGTGCTGAAGCTGACATTTTATAAGGACAACGGCATTCGATGACATGCGATGACAGTTAAGTGATACTTGTCCTAAATGTGGCTTACAGCTTGAACTCTTTCCTCATGAGAGAAGGATCGTAGTAGTAGTAGTAAGCCATTTATTTATTTCTTTTTCATATAAAAATGTCTTAATTTAGAAATTCAAAATTACAATACATTACTTTTTTTTTAAGTAATTTAAAAAAAGTTCGTTCACCGGATGGTAAGTGATACGCCCGTCTATAACAACGTGGCGCTAATTATGATGGTATACACTGCATCATATTGCGTGAGACATAAGATCTCGTTACCTTTTTTTTTGTTTTGGTGGGGCATTCTTCGAACAATACCCTGGTTCTTGGGGGAAGTCAGGACCATATAAGATTTTTACTCATTAAAACACTTTTAGTCGCCTTCTACGATAGGCAGGGTTTACCTTAGTCCTATTCTTACTAGCCCGAGACTGCAGGGCTGAATCTCGTTACCCTAGTAATTACAAGCTACAGCGTCTTTCAAACTGGAACACAGTAAAGTTTGCACATTACTGTTAGGCGGCAGAAATAGGCGCTGCGGTAGTATCTGCCGAGACGGTCTTCGGCAACGAAGACCTACCACCAGTAATTAGTACCTCTACCTACACTACCACCAGTAGTATTGAGTAAAAAATGTTTCATTGACCATATTTTTGAACCATTTCACCATTGACAATGGAAAGAACTCGTAATCTGATTTATACCACCAGTTAAATGTTATTGTATGAAAGTTAGTAAAGTTGATCCTGGAGGACAAAATTCCTGGAAAACATGCACCTGGTAGACAGCGGAAGAAAAGGTTTGACGACCTAAAGGGGTGGACTGGGTATAAAATGTAAAATACCATCAGTTAAAAAGAATACCTGAGGATCGAATTGGTTTTCTTAATCTGATCCCAAAACTTCAATTTGATGTGCACCTAATGGTAATGATGAAAGTTAAACAGGTTCTGTTTTATTGACACAAATTATTCATCATCACCATCTTCAGCCGACAGACGTCCGTAGCTGGACATAGACCTCACCGAAAGATATAGATCTCCACATCCAGCTCATGACTTACACATATTATGTTTTGTGGATGAACACCAAATTTTTATATTACATTAAGGGTGACTTAAAAACCGGTTATAATCTGTCTCAGTTAATAGATTACAAAGTTGTAACGCTTCAACCCCCACCGGCGGCCCTTATCGGTGGCTAAATAGGTACAATGTTCATAATATAAGGTTGGAGAGGGTGGTACAATGGCACACCGTGCACTGAGAGGGTGTTGATCGGTGCTCGACGCCATTCCGACCCGCGCGGACGGATCATACGTGCCGTTCGGTGTTCCCTTTTGCACCACTTCCCATCCATCCGGTCTACGCCCCGTCTGAACAAGTACGTATTCAGCTACGTGATGAGTTTCACACGGCGGCGCGGAGAGTGCCACCCTCACAGCTTCCGATCACAACTTATCACCATGCGATATACGTATCTAGATTATATGTCATTAACCCTAAGCTAATATAGAAATAAAAATATCAGAACTAATATTGAAAGAAATCCTAACAACAATCTAGATAAAAAAAAACTTTTTTTTTTCCTTAAGCAACAAGAGGAGAGAGTCGCTCACCTGATGGTAAGTGACACGATGGTTAGAACGGTATACATTGTGATCGTCGCGTTGAGACATAAGATGTTGAGTCTCGTTACTCCCAGTAATTACACTAACTACGGCGCCCTTTAAACCGGAATATAGTAATTTTTGCACAGTACTGTTTGTCAGCTGCAATAGGCGCTGCGGTGATATAAGGACTTACCACCACATGTGGTTGCGGAGAGTGATAATAGAAGAGCGTTTAAGAAAGAGGTTAGATCCTCTAATCCTTCTTTTAACAGTGGGGTAGGTAAGATCTCAGATCTGGATCCAGTTAATCATACACCACATTGCTATCCGTCTGTGCAACTTTTTGCGTGTTTATGTTTTTATGGGCGCCGCGATGCCAAGATGGCGGCCGGTTATCTTTACGACATCTGTAACCCATCAGCTGGTTGCTGGATGATGGAGAGGATGGAGCGGGGGGGTTGGGATGGGTGCAGGCAGTTCCCGGCTCGGTAATCCCTATTCGTTAATATTATCTCCGAGTCACAACATCGTACGTTACGAGATTATCCATGTTAAAGAAGTGCCGGCTAAGTGATTGGGCGGGTGACTGCGTCTCCAAAAATTTTCTTAATACTCACAGCACATTTTGGCGCTGTTTTCAACATTCTCATAGATTAGTTACAAAATTAATTAATCTATGCAAATTACAATGACCTCTAATTACAACTAATTGATTGTATACTTAAAAGATTATTTTATAACTTTAGTATTTTCTAGATTTTTCCAAATAAGTTTCGTGGATCAGGTAATTTTAGTATGACTGTAGGCCATTTTGATTCACAACGAAACGTCGACGACAACGATGAGATTATAGATGCGACGTTCATCTGATTTACATGGTACTCATGATTACCAACAGCGCCTTTAAAAACCGAATGTTTGGGTTACTTCTTAGTGGTAGAAAAAGACGAAGTGGTGACATCCAATGATACTGTCTTTGGCAAAATATATCAACTTAAATTTCTTTAGTTGCTATCACTTACTATCGGAAAAACAACGGTTTTTTTTTCATCTTCAGAAGCTAACACTTAACCTCAAATCCGAATGACATTAAGTGACTAGAAAGCCGAAGACGATAAAGCGTTTTCTCTTCATCAATGCTCACGTATGATCTTGCAGTAGCTACACAGGCGGTGACCACGACACGCTGTCACTGTTCAAACTTCATATATGTGATCCTAAAAACCGGGTTTACTTCATAAATAACCGGTATTAAACTTTGCACGCCGCCGGGGCTGTATGTAGGTTGTACGCGTGTCGTGAAGCCGTACCGCGGTGTGGTCTTTGAAGGTCAAAGGATTTTCCGATTTGTATAATCACTAAAGTAAGTTAAGTTGCTCCACTAACAGCGCTCGGATGACCGACTTTACATACAATATCGTTCTCAACCGCCGACACGAAAAATGGAGTGTTATAAATTTGAAGAATGCATACCTTCTAAATGATTGATCAATTTTATTGGTTGCTTCTTCGTTTTCGAAGCATTTTTAATCATAATTCAAGATTTCTTATCATCATCACAGCCGGTTGACGTCTTCAAAGATTCCCACTTCGGGTAGGGATTCATATGGGAGGATTTGGGCCATTCTCCACTACACTGATCGAATGCGGCTTGGTGGGAGCCACTCTCGTTATAATTATTAGCAGGGTGCACGAGAAGGTCAGGTTGGCTTGGGTCCTGTGAGCTGTGCTGGATCATTTTCACCACACAGATTTCTTATGCGTGTTATAATTAAATAGTATTAAAACCAAATTCCTGTACATTATGACATTATTCTCGTTCTCCGCCAGATTCTCCATCAGCCGATATACGTCCACTGTTGTCCCAATTATAATTAAAGTATTATCTACGCGAGACAATAAAAGCAAATTTAAACCGGATTTTGGCTGTGACATAGAAGTCGTCACTCTTTTATGGCGTAGTTAAAAAGTCGTTACAACTTACGCAGATAAAAATGTGAAGTTAAAAATTACATCGCGTCGTGTATTGTATTATATGTTGTAACGGAACGTAAAATTATTATGTGTTCAACGTGTATAGGAACTACGAAGTTTTTAATGATTTACCTTACTAATCTGAAAATGGCTTTAATGTACTAATTATTAGACGTTGGCTTAGGTTTCTCGCAAAGATCTCCGTGTTTGTTGTTGGAGCTATTTCCCACTATGCTAGCTTAATGGGGGTTGGTGGGAGCCAGAGCCACATTCATTGAGTAGAAGGGTGCATCACGATCATCATCAGTTGGGGTTGGCTTGGGTCCCTTGAGTTGTTGTACTGGACCCCTTTACAGCCAGGTTGTATATAAGGAGAATATAATACATAATACTGCAACGTAATATTGAGTGATGTGTGGGTTGTCAGGGGATTCTCTTACACCTGAGGAATATTAATTAAACGCCACAGATGCGTCCGTTTGAAGCTTTACATCAAAAGACCACGCTTGACTTGTGACGCGAGTAACGCGTAAATCGGAACGCAGCCAATCTGTCAGCTGTCACTGACAGGACGCGGTAAAAGGGCGCGAAATAGACAACGCGAAATGATCTCAAGCGTGGCGCTTCCGTGTACCCTAATTGATATATCAATTACTCTTTAAAATTACAAATTATTATTAAGCATTGATTTAGCAAAAAATAAATCATTATCGTAATTGATAAAAACTAAGATGAATCTGGTTAATTAATAAATAACGAACTTTCTAAACGAGGGGTGTAAGAGGTCCCGCACAACAACCTCACCTACTCGTGGTGCACAGTGCTTATCAACAAACAAGGCTCTGGTTCCCACCAACCCGCATTGGCTCAAATCCTCCCTATATGAACCCCTACAAACGACGGCCTTTCATGCCTGGCGATATCTGAGGTAATGCTGACTGTGACGGGGACGTTGGCAATGGGCCGGAACCAGGACAGCGAAGGACCGATCGATGTGGAGATCTTTGGGGTAGGCTTATATCCAGCAGTGGACATCTATTGGCTGATGATTTGATTTCGATTCTAAACGTACAATAAAATTAAAAACCTGTAGTCTAGGTATCATTAGATCTTCTGTGAGCAAGTCTATTGCTGGATAGTTTGAGTACTAGTGGGGACTACCGTGATGGGCGAGAACTATGTCTCTAGTTAGGATGATATACACATCATCATCATCAGCCATTGGACGTTTATTGCTGAACATAAGCCTCCCTAAAGATCTTCACATCAATCGGTTCCGCGTTGCTCGCATCCAGTGGGTTCCCGCGATTCTCACCAGATCGTCGTTCCACCTTGCGTGGGGCCTCCCAACGCTACGTGTGCTGGTACGCGGGCGCCGCTCGAGGACCTTACATGTTAGTGTCATATATATACACTACACCTTATTGTGCTCATCGCCTTGAGCATAACATGTTAAATTAATATTGCAATGTTTTCACTACTTACAACGCTCTTCAAACCGGAGCATAGAAATGTTATATCTGTACCTACCTAGATAGTCTTAGACAACAAATACTTACACTAAGAAAAATGTAGTATTCCCCCATGTACGATCTGCAATATACTGGTGGTAAGTCTCTGTTGCCGGAGACCGTCTAGGTGGGTACAGGAACAGTAGTATGCATATATTACTGTGTTCCGGTTTGATGGGCGTTTTAGCTAGTGCAATTGCTGTTTTTTTTATACAATTAAGCTACAAGACGAGCGGGACGTTCACTTGATGACAAGTGAGACATAAGATGTTGAGTCTCCTTACATTACCTCTTATAATAGAACATGGTAATATTTGCACGGTCTCTGGCAACAGAGACACTACCACCAGTAAAACCACCGGTAACAGGCCTCCAGGCGACGAGCACAATGTGGTGCTGTGTATATCATTCTAACTACCGTCATGTTATAGGCAAGTGTATCACTTACCATCAGGCGAACGTACCACCCGTTTAATAGTCGTATTGAATAATAATAAAAAAAACTAGAAATAGTATATATACTAGTGCACAAATGTTATTTACAGATAATATAATTAAAAGTTGTGAAAGCACAACATGTACAATGTTGTCATGAAAACACAATAAGCAAAGAACTTTTTAAAACTAAACCGCTGCACGCGAAACGTTCAGTGCAAAATGGTGTTCAGCGCGCTTGCCGCTCGCCGCTCGCCGCCCGCCGCCCGCCGCTCGCCGCTCGCCGTTCGCCGTTCGCCGCTTGCCGTCCAGCTGTCGCCGGCCGCGCGATAAAAGCCACCACAATGGCGGAAATGTGTGATTGCGTCGCGTTGGCGGGAAACAAATCGTCCACGTTGACAGATAAACAGAACAATGTACGTTTGGAAATTTATTTTTCTTTTAACCGTAATGTTTTTTTTAAATTGTCAACGAATTTGTGTGCGAAAGTAATGAACGCAGCCGTTATTAAAGTTCAATGGAGATTTAATATCGAAGTGATTACTTCAACGGAGCGTTCGTGCGGTTAATCAGCATAATCTGATGCCAACTACCGCAGTGTCTAAAGAGGTCTTGGTTCGTGCTTGCTACCACGACATGGCCGCTTGCAGTGGGCCGCGTGAAAAGGCTTCAAGTCGCGCAGAGAGCAATGGAAAGGGCTATGCTCGGGGTTTCCCTGCGTGATCGGATCAGAAATGAAGAGATCCAAAGAATGCTAGTCTTAAGTGCCCATGGGCAGGAAACATCGCTCGAAGTACTGACAGTCGATGAGGCTGCTGGATCCTCGAATGACGACCGCGTACTAGAAGACGTAGTGTTGACAGGCTCCCTACTAGGTGGTCCGACGATCTGGTGAAGGTTACGGGAAGCAGCTGGATGCGGGCGGCGCATGATCGATCGATGTGGAGATCTTTGGGGAGGCCTATGTCTAGCTGTGGACATCTATCGGCTGATGATTGATTGAAGCTAGATGGGATCGAAAATTCTCTACCAATGTTCAAGAGGAACTGCTTCTGAACTGGAAATCGAACAAGTAACCTCCGTATCACAATTACAACGGATAAATTTTGTACACCCCTTACACCCTATCTTGTTTACTTCTCTGTTAACCTGATATAATATTGAATAAAACTATTTGCAATCTATACTAGAAATAGAGTGACGGAAAACTTGACGGACGTAACTTGTTCATTGTTATCTGTAGAACGAAATTAATTTGTATCTGTGGACCTCGCAGACGTTTCCCGCCAACGCTGAGCAATCACACGTGGCCGCCATTTTTAACGATCGCAACGCGCGGGAATGCGCGACCGCCGCACGAAATTAATGATGTAAAACTTAGGACATTATTCAATTATCGAAATGATGGTAGGTCTCTGTTGGTGGAGATCGTCTGCGAGGACACCACCGACGCTCCTATTGCAGCCGACAAACAGTAGTATGCAAATATTACTGTGCTCCAGTTTGACAGGTACTATAGCTAGTATAATTACTAGGGTGATGAGAATCAACATTTTATGCCTTTGGCGACGAGCGCGCAATGTGATGCTGTGAATATCATTCTAGCTAGTCTCATTGTTATGGGCGGGCGTATCACTTACCATCAGGTGAACGTGCCGCTCGACACGTCGTTTAATTACATAAAAATTAATATAATATCGCCATTGATAATATCCTCTATACAATGGATAATGTATTTTAAAATGTACTATAAGAGCCATCAGGTTTTTTATAATAAAATATTCAATTTTCTTATATACGGAAGGTAATATAAAAAAAACAATATTATAGTACAAACACAATAACCATGTTTATTATAAAAATAGTATTCACGAGAAATCATTAATAATATGTATATGTTATGCGATATAAAAAAAGATCTATACAAAAGGTATAAAAGATATTGAAAGCGTCTAATGATTAACAATCGGAAGACTTTGATTTTCTTTTCTCCAATATTTGTGCTCACTCTTCATTTTGAACTGGGCTGGTTCTATTGTTTCATCTTAATAATGAAAGATTTATAGAATGAGGTTAGGTTTTATGTGAAATGAGGTTATGAATATGAATATTAATTTTTATCTAGTTTATAGAAACTTATTCTACTATATTCATGACCATAGACTGTTCGAGATATCCTTAAAGCTACATAATTAGCAGAAGAAGTTAACAGTTCGTATAAAGTTCCCACTGCTGGGTTACAGGATGGATGTGTCACGAGAAGATATTTAAGGTCATTTATCGTCTAATTGCGAGTCAGTGGAAGTGACCTCTCAACGATGTTTAATATTTTCTTTAACTAGAAAATAACTTGTGTAACAAGAAGTTTTCAAACAACTCAACAGATGATACCACCATAGACAATAGATCGCGCTATCGTTTGTTATATCGCAAATCCTTATAAGAATCGTATATCTTTGTGTACATTATATATATACATATACATTGACTTCGGGCAAAAAGGCATTATTGAGTACACAATTGTTTCTATCAACTAGATTACTCTGGATCTCTGTATTGCCAAGACTTTGGTCATTAAGTCGTTTCGGAGTATACAATTGATTCTATTGACTGGATCTCTCTGGATCTTCGTAATACCTTAGAATGGAGACAGTAGCCTATCAAGAAGTATAGAACTGTACCCATCAATTGGATTTCTCTGGATCGTCGTAAAACCAAGAATCGAGACAGTAGCCTATGAAGAAGTATACAACTGTATCCATCAACTGGATTTCTCTGGATCTTCGTAAAACCAAGACACGAGACAGTAGCCTATGAAGAAGTATACAACTGTATCCATCAACTGGATTTCTCTGGATCTTCGTAAAACCAAGACACGAGACAGTAGCCTATCAAATTGTATACAACTGTATCCATCAACTGGATTTCTCTGGATCTTCGTAAAACCAAGACACGAGACAGTAGCCTATGAAGAAGTATACAACTGTATCCATCAACTGGATTTCTCTGGATCTTCGTAAAACCAAGACACGAGACAGTAGCCTATGAAATTGTATACAACTGTATCCATCAACTGCATTTCTCTGGATCTTCGTAAAACCAAGACACGATACAGTAGCCTATCAAATTGTATACAACTGTATCCATCAACTGCATTTCTCTGGATCTTCGTAAAACCAAGACTCGAGACAGTAGCCTATCAAATTGTATACAACTGTATCCATCAACTGCATTTCTCTGGATCTTCGTAAAACCAAGACACGATACAGTAGCCTATCAAATTGTATACAACTGTATCCATCAACTGCATTTCTCTGGATCTTCGTAAAACCAAGACTCGAGACAGTAGCCTATCAAATTGTATACAACTGTATCCATCAACTGCATTTCTCTGGATCTTCGTAAAACCAAGACTCGAGACAGTAGCCTATCAAATTGTATACAACTGTATCCATCAACTGCATTTCTCTGGATCTTCGTAAAACCAAGACTCGAGACAGTAGCCTATCAAATTGTATACAACTGTATCCATCAACTGCATTTCTCTGGATTTTCGTAAAACCAAGACTCGAGACAGTAGCCTATCAAATTGTATACAACTGTATCCATCAACTGCATCTTTCTGGATCTTCGTAAAACCAAGACTCGAGACAGTAGCCTATCAAATTGTATACAACTGTATCCATCAACTGCATTTCTCTGGATCTTCGTAAAACCAAGACTCGAGACAGTAGCCTATCAAATTGTATACAACTGTATCCATCAACTGCATTTCTCTGGATTTTCGTAAAACCAAGACTCGAGACAGTAGCCTATCAAATTGTATACAACTGTATCCATCAACTGCATCTTTCTGGATCTTCGTAAAACCAAGACTCGAGACAGTAGCCTATCAAATTGTATACAACTGTATCCATCAACTGCATTTCTCTGGATCTTCGTAAAACCAAGACTCGAGACAGTAGCCTATCAAATTGTATACAACTGTATCCATCAACTGCATTTCTCTGGATCTTCGTAAAACCAAGACTCGAGACAGTAGCCTATCAAATTGTATACAACTGTATCCATCAACTGCATTTCTCTGGATCTTCGTAAAACCAAGACTCGAGACAGTAGCCTATCAAATTGTATACAACTGTATCCATCAACTGCATTTCTCTGGATCTTCGTAAAACCAAGACTCGAGACAGTAGCCTATCAAATTGTATACAACTGTATCCATCAACTGCATTTCTCTGGATCTTCGTAAAACCAAGACTCGAGACAGTAGCCTATCAAATTGTATACAACTGTATCCATCAACTGCATTTCTCTGGATCTTCGTAAAACCAAGACTCGAGACAGTAGCCTATCAAATTGTATACAACTGTATCCATCAACTGCATTTCTCTGGATCTTCGTAAAACCAAGACTCGAGACAGTAGCCTATCAAATTGTATACAACTGTATCCATCAACTGCATTTCTTTGGATCTTCGTAAAACCAAGACACGATACAGTAGCCTATGAAATTGTATACAACTGTATCCATCAACTGCATCTTTCTGGATCTTCGTAATATTTTGAATTGCTCTGCTTATTATCAATATAGCGCTGATATTGCTGCGTGCATTGTCAGTCACCAAAGACCTTGCACCCTACTTCTAGACTACTACACTTGTTAAAATATCGACTGCACTCAACGCTAGATAAATTCTAGAAATATCTATTATAGTGGAATAAAAAAGTAATTCATACTTGCAATTTTTGTTTTATACAAGATTATTGAATAAAGATAGATCTATTACATATATTCTATAGTAAATTGCGACATAGCAAGGCGTTGGAATATCAGTAAGTAAAAAAAAAATTCAACAAAAACTACTGCTTCGTATTTTCATCGATGACATATAAAAACTTAATTTCCGCAATCAAAGTGGTTTCAATATACATTGTACACGCGGCTGCAGTCATGACGAGGGTTGCGGAAGTCTACGGCAGATATGGGTAGGTCTCTGTTGTCGGAGGCCGTCTAGATACCATCGAGCTCCTATTTCAACCGACAAACAGTGCCGTGCAAACATTACTGTGTTCCGGTTTGAAGAGCGCTGTACCTAGTGTAACGAAACTCAACATCTTGTCTCAGGCGATCAGCGCAATGTGGTGCAGTGTATAGCATCCTAACTAGCGCCACATTGTAATAGGCGGGAGTATGGTATTAATGTACCGGAACAGCTGTGAATGGGTCTGCATTGAAACTGCAGCGTGGCAGCTCGCTGTTTGTCATCGGCAAATGTTCTCGAATCGATCTAAGAATCGGTGTAGATAGATGAAGTGAGAGAAGAAAGAATGGGAGAATAGAAGAATGGAAGAAGTTTTAAGAGGATTGTCCACATCACACAAACGTAGACGTATTTTAGTAACAGCGTTTAAAGTCTATTCGTTTTGATTGAATTAAACGACGAGACGAGCGGGACGTTCACCTGATGTTAAGTGATACGCCTGACCATAACAACGCGGCGCTAGTGAGGAAGTCAACCACTGCACCATATTGCGCTCGTCGCCGTGACGCGTAAAATGTTGAGACTTTTTACAGCAGTTATTTCACTAGCTACAGCGCCCTTCAAACCGGAACACAGTAGTGTTTATCGGCTGCAATAGGCGCTGCGGCGGTACCTATCTAGACGGTCTCATAACAGTGACCTACTATAGGGTGGCGCAAAAGTAATCCTCCTATCAGAAAATGCTATAAATTTTGCCTTGATGTAAAAAAGTTAAAAGACCAAATAAAAATAATCCACAAGAAGAATCAAAGTTATACCTTAGTTATACCTTGTATACCTTGGGTATACAAGGTGGCGCAAAAATAACCTTCCGATGTTTTTTGGCTGTAATTTAAAAAAAAATATGAAAAACTTTGATTCTTCTTGTGGATTATTTTTATTTGGTCTTTTAATTTTTTTACATCAAGGCAAGATTTATAGCATTTTCTGATAGGAGGATTACTTTTGTGCCACCCTGTATCAGTCAGTAGATTCCTTATAGTGACTTAAGCAGATTATGTCTTTGTGTCTTAGTAGCGTCTATTGCAGCCGACAAACAGTACTGTGTTCCGGTTTGAAGGGCGCTGTAGTTAGTGAAATTACTGCGATAACGAGACTCAATATTTTATGAGTCAAAGCGACCAGCGCAATGTGGAGCAGTGTTAACATTACTGTATCCCGGATTGAAGGACGTTGTAGCTAGTGAAGTTACTGCCGTAACGAGTCTCAATATTTTGTGTCAAGGCATCGAGCGTAATGTAGTGCAGTTGTTACTTAAACAGTTGCTAACGCTACGTTGTTATGGTCAGGCGTATCACTTACCGTCAGGTGAACGTCCAGCTCGTGTCGTCACTTATTTTGAAGTAATATACGTAACTCACCAAATAACTTAATTTTGTGTAAGTCTTAAGTAATAAATTCGCGTACACGACACCGTTGGAACGCAGAGAAGGCGCGGGGGCGAGCCAAACGTGGTGGTGGTATGAATAATTTAATTATTCCACATTCAGCGCGCGAGTGGAGGGAGGATCTTAACCATCTGCGGAACCCGGGCGGCCGGCCAATACAAGTAGCTGTGCGTCCCGCTATAAGCTTAACCAACTGCCAACTACTTAAGCTGAACTTAGTCAGGGTTCTACATCGGAAGACGGTGATCCATGACGACCTGGTTAAGGTATACACAGCGCCACAGTCTTATGGACGCTTTAAGAAGTACGATAGTATATCTCATTACCCCTGTAATTTCACTAGCTATAGCACCCTTCAAACCGGAACATAGTAATGTTTGCACACTACAGTCTGTCGGCTGCAACAGCCGCTGCGGTGATAGTAAATTATTATTTGGGATTGGTATATCAATAAGTTGACATTACTTATTAATGTTATCTTGTTTAAAGGATGTATAGTTATATTATATATTTACTTTATTACAGTTAAATTATAAGTTAAATTTAACTGTTGTTTAATTCGCTTTACAGTTTACCAGTTGTCAGTTGGTAAACATGTAACTGTCGGTCAGTCTACAATAAATTAACTTGTAAGTTTAATATCTTATTTACATATGACTGCGTATATATTTAAGTGAAGCAAGTTACATCGGCATAGACTTAAGATACACAATATTGTTTATTTTAATTTATGTGTCTTATTTTTTGGAGGACTTAAATGATAATAATAATGACTTAAGGACAATAGTGAATAAATAAATGAATGAATGAATAAACGAACGTACGAATAAACGAATAAAGAGTGAACGAATGAACGATTGAACTAAAAAACGAATAATAGAATGAACTAATGACGGAATGAATGAACGACCGAATGATAGAACAAACGAACGAAAGAATGGACGAATAATATTCGATTCTAAAGCAACTAAAATCGTTACGGAAATCTTCGATTCTTGAAAGTCGAAATCTTTTAACGATGATTGGTTTTAACACTAATATATCACTTCCACTTCCGTTTCCACCAATTAAGAAAATAGTAAATGTTTTAGGATACAAAACATCTAGACTACCTGTAGGTATCTCCAGCTCGCAGCGCCGCCATTATTCAGCGGCGGCTACAAAGGAACGCTATTCAAGCGTTGCGCATGAAAGTTTAATGTCTCCGTCTGCCGACCCCAACCGGCGGATGCCTCCAGATACTTCCGCGCTTTGGTGGCACGGAGTATCACATGTAGAGGAGTTCGTCACACCGATGATGGAGACAGGAAACGGAAACGAGCTTTTTTATACTTGTCTATAAATTATTAAACTAATAACACACTGTTATTAATAAAAATAACAGTGATACAATCATAGTATGTTTAAAATATATGATAGAAGATAGAAACTGAAGTCAAGGTATCACCTTTACCGGCTGATGATGATGATGATGAAACTTACCCTATTAGAACATCCTTCAAGGATCAAATATTGTCAGTCCTACGAAGGGTTAACGGTCAACTCTCCATTTATATATAAACTAATAAGTAAATTAATGGCCTCCTTCGAGACGTCAGTTAAAAAAAACGAGGTTATTATTAGATTTAAGTTAGAACATAAGTACCGAAGGGGTGAAGGGGTCCACAACAATTCACAGGATTCGGGCCAACCTCACCTGCTCGTGGTGCACCCTGCTAAGCAACAAATGAGGCTCTGGCTTCCACCAACTCGCATTGGGCCAGCGGGGTGGGAAATGGCCCAAATCCTTACATATGAACACTTACATACGACAGGCCCTAGTGTCCAGCGGTACCGGAGGCCATGCTGGCTGTATGTGGGGATCTTTGAGGGAGGCTTATGTCCAACAGTGGACGTTTACCGGCTGATTATGATAAGTACGGAATAAGTTATCTAAATACATAAACAATCCAAATTAATGATATTATAACAGAATTGAAGCTTAAGGGTTGTGTCACCCTTATTTTATTTAGATGATTCTCATTTTCATAACATCATAACGCTGGTCGGGATGATGTACACAGTATCACATTATACCCGTAGCTTTGGCTCTTACGTTAAATCGCATTACCTTAGTAACTTCACTGGCTACAGCGTCCTTCAAACCGGATCATAGTAATGTCTGCACAGTACTGTTAACCGGCTGTATTAGGCGCTGCGGTGGTACCTACCTAGACGGTCTGCAGCAACAGTGACCTACCATCAGTGATAGCTATAGCATCCTTCAAACCGGATTATAGTAATGTCTGCACAGTACTGTTAACCGGCTGTATTAGGCGCTGCGGTGGTACCTACCTAGACGGTCTGCAGCAACAGTGACCTACCATCAGTGATAGCTATAGCATCCTTCAAACCGGATTATAGTAATGTCTGCACAGTACTGTTAACCGGCTGTATTAGGCGCTGCGGTGGTACCTACCTAGACGGTCTGCAGCAACAGTGACCTACCATCAGTGATAGCTATAGCATCCTTCAAACTGGATTATAGTAATGTCTGCACAGTACTGTTAACCGGCTGTATTAGGCGCTGCGGTGGTACCTACCTAGACGGTCTGCAGCAACAGTGACCTACCATCAGTGATAGCTATAGCATCCTTCAAACTGGATTATAGTAATGTCTGCACAGTACTGTTAACCGGCTGTATTAGGCGCTGCGGTGGTACCTACCTAGACGGTCTGCAGCAACAGTGACCTACCATCAGTGATAGCTATAGCATCCTTCAAACTGGATTATAGTAATGTCTGCACAGTACTGTTAACCGGCTGTATTAGGCGCTGCGGTGGTACCTACCTAGACGGTCTGCAGCAACAGTGACCTACCATCAGTGATAGCTATAGCATCCTTCAAACTGGATTATAGTAATGTCTGCACAGTACTGTTAACCGGCTGTATTAGGCGCTGCGGTGGTACCTACCTAGACGGTCTGCAGCAACAGTGACCTACCATCAGTGATAGCTATAGCATCCTTCAAACTGGATTATAGTAATGTCTGCACAGTACTGTTAACCGGCTGCATTAGGCGCTGCGGTGGTACCTACCTAGACGGTCTGCAGCAACAGTGACCTACCATCAGTGATAGCTATAGCATCCTTCAAACTGGATTATAGTAATGTCTGCACAGTACTGTTAACCGGCTGCATTAGGCGCTGCGGTGGTACCTACCTAGACGGTCTGCAGCAACAGTGAGCAAACCCGGTTATCAGGAACATAACTATCAATAAGTTCACCACCCAGATTTTCACAGGACATGGCGGGTTCTCTGAGTACTTGCATCGCTTCAAGTGCAAGGAGAGCCCGGCATGTCCAATGTGGACCTGGAAGATCCGAAAACATAGTGCACCTGATAACCGAATGCCCGGTGTACGGAAGAGAGAGACTTGGTCTGGAAATGGAGCTGCAGCAGAAAATAGACAAGGACACTATACCGGGAATAATGAAGGATAGAAGTAAACGTGACAAATTTCTTAATTATTGCATTATAGTAGCCAATAGAGTGATAAATAGGAATAAAACTAAATTAGATTAAGCATATTTTACTTTACATTTCACATCTTATTTTACGTTTTATAAACATTTTATAGTTATTATATTTTATATTTGATTGCTATTTGATTTTATACATAATAGAGCTTAGTTAGATTAAGTATCTTTTTACATTTTATACAAAAAAAAAAAAAATTGTTAGCTATAGTTGTATTTTACAAATTTAAACCTTAATCATTTATTAGCTAACTAACTAATTTATACTACTACTATAACTCTAACTCTAACTTAAAGTATCCCTCTCTATTAATGTATGAGAGCACGGTAGATAAATAATCATAATAATAACATAACACCAAAAATTTCTTGATTATTTGATTATTTAGCATTAATGATTATTATTATTATTATTAACAGGATTAAAAAAAAAAATAACGCAATTATTATATATATATAGGAATAAATAAACCTTTAATCAATACAGAATTAAAATAAACACATGGATAAAAATTTAAAAATCTAAGCAAATAAAGTCTCTGATTATGTCAGAGGACGAACTTGTAGGTGTAAAATTTTACATCGCTGCCAGGACAAACCTGGCAGTAGTAAAAAAAAAAAAAAAAACAGTGAGCAACAATCAGTGATAGCTATAGCATCCTACAAACCGGATCATAGTAATGTCTGGACACCCTCGCTTTGGTATAACTAGCTTTGAACCATGACTTGTCTGTCATCGCAGTCGCGCTTAATGGACCATGAAGGCCATCCGAACCCCTTCAGTCACCCTCTACTTTAGACCGGTCTTCCCTTAATCCTATTCTCAATATCCTGAGATTACAGAGCAGCTGGCAACAATACATCGCTAATTAATACGATCAATTCAACTTAATTAAAACTTAGTTGAATTAAGTTATAACTTAGTGTCTGTGTCCTCAGCGATCGGTTCAGTTATGTTGCCCTTCATGCGCCTCAATGTGGCTGACTCAGCCAATTCTATTCCAGGACGTCCGCGCACATGATGATCAGCTTTCAATGCATCGCATCTGATATCCAGGTTATGACGGCGGTGGTCCTCAAACATATTTACCGTTTATACCTCAGAAGTTGTAATGAAGTTAGTAATAAGTTCAAATATAAGTTTACTAGCTTAACTTTATGTTAAGTAAGATCGTAGAGAAGTATCTGAATGGCGCGCGTTCAGCGAACCGCTTCGCATTGAGTGCATTCATCAGCTCTCATGAAACTGAGCCAATTCTCCAATTACATAAAACGCATACTCTTCAAATCTTTGCCAGGACACTTGGCAACGTTTCCATATATAACAAGCTACTGAACCCCGTGCGCGACCTCCGCAGGGTTCAGCGAACCACTGAATATTTATTTTCATCTGTAAACCCCTTTCACGACCGCAATGATTTGTTTTATACAAAGTTAATTAGATAGCAAGTTATCAAGTTATAGACAAGTATATCAGATGATACGATCCATGGGGGGATATTTGGGGGAAGCCTATATGTGGACCTCTTTTGGCTGATCATGATGATGAAAGCAGTATATGTTCTTTACAATTTATTTCCAGGTTAGTCTAGTAGTTTACTGCTGGTAGTGTCTCTGTTGCTACAGACCGTCTACGTAGGTAGCACCAGCGCGTATTGCAGCTGACACACAGTACTGTGCCGATGTTATTATGATCCGGTTTGAAGGGCGCTATAGGCCTCCTCTAAAGATTAGCTTCCGGTACCGCTGGACACTAAGGGCTATTATATTTTCATATGGGGGGATTTGGGCCATTTCACACCACGCTAGCCCAATATGGGTAAGTGGAAGCCAGAGCCTCGTTTGTTGATTAGCAGGGTGCACCACGAGCTGGTGAGGTTGGCTTGGATTTGATGAGTTGTTGTGCGGGACCCTTTACATCGTTAAAAATAGATAATTACCCTATATTTATTAAAATGTTAGTATATATAGGTGATTGATTAAAACCATCATCACCATTTCAACCCGTGGACGTCCACTGCTGGACATAGGTCTCTTTAATGTGTTCCGCAAACTACGGTTTGGCGTTGTTTGAATCCAGTGGCTCCCAGCGATTATTTTTTTTATGTCTTCTGTCCACCTAGTGGTAAGTCAACCAGGTCGCCATTCCAGCACTTTAAGACCCCAACGTCCATAGGTTCTGCCAGCTATGTGCCCCGTCCATTGCCACGTCAGCCTCGCGACTGGCACGAGTATGTCGGTGACCCTGGTTCTGCGGGTCTCCCCATTTTTAATTTAATCGCGCTCAGATACTCCAAGCATCGCCCTCTCCTTATCTTTATACGCCGCGAGTTAATTATTAATTAAATTAATTACAGGTGTAGTCATAACTCCTGTGCTGCAGTAAGATCCGCTCCAATCCCCGAAGTCTACGTGTTTAAAGTTAACGACCGTGTAAACAGTGTAACGACGGCCCCGGCCCTCGGGCCCCGCATGCATAATGAATGTTTAGTTAACGTGATCTCAGGGTCCACTCGGCTCCGACTAATGGAAGGATGCTCAGGTAAACGAGGGACGAGGCCGGCACTTCAGGTGCATACAAACATAATAACAATTATTAAAAATTAACCATTTCATTTAACGAACTGCCGTTCTAAGAGGTAACCGTAAGAGGTTTAGTTCATCATCATCATCAGCCGATAAACGTCCACTGCTGGACATAGGCCTCTCCCAAGGATCTCCTCGTTAGTAGCGGTTCATATGGGAGAATTTGGGCCGTTTCCCACCACGCTGACCCAATACGGGTTGGTGGGAGCTAGAGCCTCGTTTGTTGATTAGCAGGATGCACCACGAGCAGGTGAGGTTGGCTTGGGTCTCGTAAGTTGTGCGAGACCCCTTACGTCTCGTTGGTATATCGAATATTACTTTTTATTCTACTAAGCGATGAGATGAGCAGAGGTTCACTTGATGGTCGGTAATATGTCTGCCCATAGCAATGTGGCGTTAGTTAGGAAGATATACACTGCACCACATTGCGCTCTTCGCGTTATGACTATTGAGCTATTGAATCTCGTACCCTTAGTAATTTCACTAGCCACGATGCCATTCAAACCGGTACATAGCACGGTACTTGACGGTCTCCGGAAATAGACTTTTCTATTTGTGTAGGGGAAAGAAGACAATATTTTATAGATAACCTACTTCTGGGGTAGGTAAAATTTCTACTCGTGAAACTGTGGTGGTCTCCTTCACTGAACTTCTACGGAACACACCGGGGTCCCTTAGCACTCTGGCTAAACACCTCCCAGAGAAACACAAAGCCTTCCCCATTACCTCCGCTGTGCTGTACATCAAATACAAGAGCAGCTAACATTTGCTGTTCTCATATTGCTCGCCTACGGCGCTACTAGGGTCCCCATGCTAAACGTTCTCGAATTCGTAGACTCCTTCAATCACCTTCAACAGGCATGGGTTATGACTACAGGGATATATGGCGAAAGACCTATTCCAAAAAATGATATAATTTCCTTTGTTATTTATTTACAGTATTCTTTACTCCATTAATCAAGTTATAAAGTCAAATAACTTTCGTTACGAATGATGACGTTACGCCTGCTACGATGCCACGACTCTGCAGAATCCGTAGACAATCCTCAATAAAGCCGTAGTAGACATTAATGCCATAGCTACTGTCTACGCGCTATATGTTGAGAAGAAGTAGCCGACAAACAACTGTGCACGCAGCACATTACCGTCTTCCGGTTTGAACGACTCTGTAGCTAGTGAAGTTATGTACTATATTTACATCACAATTATGAGTGTATATCGTGTAATAAGAACTATATTATTACACGATTATAACAGAATTATTAAGTTAATTATAAATAACAGATTTAACTTACCTACTACCTTTTTTTTATCGGTAGCAGAATTCTTCTAAAAAGATACCCTGCTTCTAGGGAGAAAACAAGGTTATGTGGGATTTTTACCTGCATAACATTGTTTTCACTCTCAGTAGTATTCCTCATTGCGTTGGGGAATCTCCCATGGAACACATTGATGCTGGCTGTCATTACGCCGAAAGTAAGTCCTAGAGAGCGCTGTAGCCCTTCCCTTTGGTACGACAAGCACTAAACTTCCTCGTACTTGCCGTTCATCCGGGTTCGCTTAATGGACAATGAAGGCCCCCTTCAAAGTCTACGAACTTGTAAACTCTTATTGTCGCCTTCTACGACAGGCAAGGCTTACCTTTGTCCTATTCTTACTAGCCCGAGACTACAGGGCAATATCTGCCACTAACCTAGGTCTTGAATAAACTGTTCTCAATTCACCATGTAATATATGTATCCCTTAATCCTTTTATCATACATAAATTTCATGCAACTCGCACATGCTTTCTGAAGCAGCATATAATTGTACGACTCCCCTACGCTTCGTAGACGCCGCCGTAGCCGCTCGTAGTTGTATTGTTTAACTTCGCTACAAAATTTCAATTAAAAAAAAATATGCATAGAAAACATCTCCATACAAATTCACTGAATAATAACTATGAAATTTTAATTAACTTATTCAAGTTTTTATAAATGAGAAGAGTTACTTTTTTGGAGCGACCAGAAAGACCTTCATCGGATATCAAGACATGAGCTATTTCTCGTCCGCTGATCGTAACAACCCCGAAAGTCTCTTTGGGGTAGAAAAATATTTCTTAGTTGATCTTTAAACAGTAGTAGCAATTTTTATGAGCTAGATGACGCCCACTGCCGGTATAGGCCTCCTTCAAGGATCTCCACTCCGATCGATCCTACTGTGCATGCAACCAGTGACTTCCCGCCACCTTGCAGAAGCAATATCTTTACTAGATCTCATGATGAGTCAATGAATCTCTGAATGTCGAATATACTCGTATATATACAATAGGGGCGTAAGGGGTCCTTCATAACTCACGGGACCCAAGTCTGCACCTTATTAATCAATAAACGAGGCTCTGGCTCCCATCAATCCGCATTGGGCCAACGTGGTGGGAAACGACCCATATTAACCCTCCCCTCCAATATGAATCTCTACAAACGCGGGGATCTTCAAGGGAGGCCTGTGTCCAGCAGTGGACGTCTATCGGCTGATGATGATGACGATATAAAATAAGTTTTTTTTTACAAACCGCTACACCGTAACTATCTGATGATAACGTGGATTTCGTTTATGTATAATTTTTATTTGTAACAGCTGATGGTGAGTCTCTCTGTCCACAAAAATGGCGCTAGTTAGTATGATATACACAACAAATTGTACTCGTCGCTTTGACACAAGATGTTATGCCTCGTTACTACAGTAATCTTTATAGCTACACCACTCTTCAAACCGGAACGGTTGCAAAGTCCTGTTTGTCGGCTGCAATAGACGCTGCGGTGACACCTACCTGGCGTTTTTATATTTGGTTTCGGTGAGAAATCTTCAAAAGATACCATGCTTCTGGGGGGAGGTCAGGGCTATGTGACATTCTTATTCGCTAATCGGTGATCTGCATCAATGCATTCGGAGAGGCTTCGGGATCTTTGATAGAACGCACCAGTGCCCCTCTATGCTGGGTGTGAACACGTCTCAGGAGGAGCCAAACCCTCATAGGCACCATCGCTGAGCCATACGCTGTCTCACGCTGGTTCGCTTGTGAAGCAATAAGGGCCCTCACCCTCAAAGCCCGCGAAACTCCTAGAACCCTTGAGTCGCCATCGACAGGCAGCACTTAGCTTAGTACTATTCTTATTAGCCCTAGACTACGTGGCTGAGTAATAGAGACATAAGAAGAAAATATACACAAGCCTGTGCTTGATATTAGTCTTTTTAAAACTGTAAGGGGATGGTACTTTACTGGTGGTAGGACCCTGTTGCCGGACCGTCTATATAAATATCACCACCATTTCCTTTTTAACCTTCATCATCATCAGCTGATAGAAGTTCACTGCTGGACATAAGTCACCCCCAAAAAATTCCACATAGAGTCAGCATGGCCTCCAGTACCGCTGGGCACTAGGGGCTGTCGTATGTAGGGGTTGATGGCTCAAAGTCTTACTTGACTTTATTTATATGATAGTATATATTATATATGATTTAATTTCTAACTTATCTATGTCACCGTCAAAGGGGTTGCGCGTAATTTTCGTAATGAGCCCCCCTATACCAAACTCCATCACCGTTATCTGCGCGTTGCTTAACAGGAAGTACACAGCTAACTGCCACTTAATTTTCCGCTACGTTAATCGTGCTTAATAATTACCGGGGGTTTTTATGAAGAGTAGCAGCAGAGGTTTCGGGAGAAGTTTGCAGGGAACGGTATGCAGGACGTGAGTTCGTGTAATGAACATAGTGCTAGATATATTATTCATGATCTGGAGAGAATTGCGTGTCTGCTGGATGAAATAACGCGTGACCGATCGATGTGCAGCTCTTTGGGGGAGGCCTATGTCCAGCAGTGATCGTCTATCGGCTGATGATGATGATAAGACTCAGTTAAGTGCTGGATACACAGCGGCCGGTGCTCCATAGGAGATAAACAAGCACTGCATACCCTAGCTCCCTGAACTTATCTAAAGAATAATCAAGTTACAGGTAGTAGCGGTTCTTATTGCAACCGACGAACAGTACTGTGCAAACATTGCTGTGTTCCGGTTTGAAGGGCGCTGCAGCTAATAGAATTACTGAGGTAACGAGATTTAAAATCTTATGTCTCATGGTGACAAGTAAAATACGGGGCAGTCTATATTATCCTATCTAGCGTCACGTCGTTATGGGCAGGTTCATCACTCATCATCAAGTGAACGTCCCGCTGGTCTAGTAGCTAAGTGATAAAAAAAATACTCAAAACATAACTAGTGTTTTGACTATTGCCTAATTGGTGCTAAATTGACTATCTTACTAAGTTATTTTTTAAGTATAGATAAGGACAGACATTTGGGGGTGGTTTTCATCGTCATCATCAGCTCATAGATGTCCACTGCTGGACTTACGCCTCGCCCAAAGATCTCAAAATCGATCGGACCTGGGCCGGCGGTTTTCATACTCTATAGGAAATCTTGTGCACGTTTCAACATACGACCGGTTGCATAATTGTGTTAGTATCTCTAAAGGGGTGTGGTGGTGGTAGTGGTGGTGGGTGAGGGTTCTTACCGTCAGAGAAGCGAGCTGTGAAGCTAGTGATTTTATATAACTTTTTAAATTTTCGTAAATGCAAATACCCCGCTGGCAACATCGGACCATTATTAACATTGCAAACATCCCCCTAATTGGACATCCGGACGTCGCTGCGAACTTCTGATCCTAGTTTCTCTTAAAAATTTTAAAGCATCCAGTGGAGATAATATATATACTCGGCGACAACACGAGCTGGACCTTCACCTGATGTTAAGTGATACGCCTGCACATAACAACATGGAGCGAGTTAACCACCGCACCACATTGCGTTTATCGCCTCGAGACATAAGATATTTAATCATCTTTCCTTACTAAAGTAATTTCACTAGCCACAACGCCTTTCAAACCGGAACACAGTACTGTTCGTTGGCTGCAAATATACCTTACAAGACACGCCCATCCGTTGAGATGATAGTGTATTTTAGTCTACAGTTACCATCATCTTGCCTAGAGCTGTTTCATCTTAGTTTCTTTTTACAACACGGGAACAAGGTCTACTTTACCATCATATATAAGTTGCATATATTGTAACTTTATAACTTAACTGCTGCGTAGGAACTTACTTAAACTTAAACTTGTTCGATCTTTCGCAGTTGTATCGAATATCGCTAACTTGGAGCACATCTCCGCCATGTTCATGTTTTACTTAGTTTCATAGTTTTCGTCTCGTTCTCCGTCACCCCTAAATCTCTCGCCCCTCGTGTTTCCGCTTCAAAAATATAAAACAGTTCCGCTAAGTGGATTTGTTTGTTAAAATTTCAGCTGATCGTAAATTTTTAACTGGTTTCACCCCCTCGATGTATTTATTTATTATAAACTATCAACTATTTAATGCGCGCAGGTTCAGCTCGGTATTAACACATTGGTTTCTTTATAGTTTTTATTTTAGAAGTAATTAATTTATTTATAAATTGAATTGTATAAAAAAGTTTTTAATATATATATAAAGAGTGTAAGGTGCTCTAATTTGTTGTGCGGAACTCCGCACAACAAATTAGAGCACCCGATTTTATGCTTTGCGTAGGGGACATACCTTTTTGCATCTGCCCTAGCGGGGGCAAAGATAGGTTATGTCGGACTTGCACCAACTAAAACCCTCACTATGTTCCACCTTCGTCGTTTTAAGGCAAGGCCATAGAACCGCTTTCGAATACCTCCGCGATCTCCCGGCGCTGGCTGCACCGTGCAGCCCCACCTCGGGAAGGACAATCTCCCCTTTCCAACTCTGTAAGGGCGTGCCGGAACATACAACGTGCGCTGCTCTCGGCTTTTTATAGTCATCTGGGCAACGGATCCCCTCCAATTCCGTCATCTAGAGGCCATGGGAGTGAAAAGAGAAAACTCTAGGGGCTCCCTGCGGCGGATTTAGTTTTGGGTTCCGCCGCTAAGCGTAATACGGCAGCGAAGGATAGGGAGAGCAATGAAATGCTATAAGGACCCTCGCCTTCTCCCGCGGCCCCACCGATGCCGCATCAGCGGTGCCACACTGCTTAATCGCGGAGGGTAGGGAGAGAGCAGCGTATCGCAATACCGAAACTCCTTTCACTCCGCGATTCCACCACCACTTGCGAGGGCAGTATAAGCTTGCCCCCGTAGCCCACCGGCACAAATCCGAGGTGAGCTTATGGAGCTCACCTGAAGCAGCCACCTCGGGTCGGCCGGGAAGGTCGCCACCGCCACGATATGGCGGTAACCTGTCCGGTGGGAATATCTTACTGGACCCAAGCCAGCCACGCCTCCTAGTTGTGCACCCTGCTAATCAACAAACAAAGACTTTGCTCCCACCAGCCCGCAATGAACCAGAGTGGTGGAAAATGGCCCAGCGTCCCCCATATGAATTCCTACCCTCAGTGGGAATCTTTGAGGGAGGCATGTATCCAGCAGTGGACGTCTATCGGCTGATGATGATGATGTAAATAATAATAATATATTAATTAAATATTTAGGTTAGCGTTGCCATGTAAGATAATTTCACAACCATAATGTTTAATTGGGATTTTCAGTACGTATTATTCAAGAAATAAACCAAAAAAAAAAAAAAAAACTAAATATAGTTGACTATATTGCGGAAAGCACGGTCGACTATTGAACTTATTAATTGTACCGAATTAATTAGTTACAAAGAAAAAAAAAAATTACTGGTGGAGGGTGTTCGTTACCGCAGACTGTCTAGGTGGATATAGTCTATTGCGGCCGACTAACATTACTGTGTTCCGGTTTGAAGGGCGCTGTAGCAACTGCAATTACTAGATTAACGACACTCAACATCTTATCTTTTAGACATCAAGCGCAATGTGGTGCAGTGTATACTATCCTTACTGGCGCCTCGTTGTTATGGGTGGACGTATCACTTACTATCAAGTGAACGTCCCGCTCGTAAGAAATAAGCCTGCGTAAAATATTTTCTTTTCTACTTTGTTTATTATAAGCGGTCTCATTCGTTACTTCCGCTCCGGAATGGAACTGTAGACTTCCGTGTTATACTCACCCACTGCGCTACAGAGGCTGTTGGAGAACTTGTTCATGAGACAATGGGACCACGGGCGCCATTTTAAAATGCACTTCTTATGCTACGTCACGTCCGCCCAAGTGAAGGTGGCGCCGTAAGTACTGTTTGAACAGTACGCGGCGCAGATTAAAATACCGCGGAATATATGTATATATATATATATATATGTTATTGTAGTGTATATTGCGTATAGTATATATACACTACATGTTTTTAATTTTATTTTATAAACCAAACTACTGAGATGACGCATGACGTTTATTAACACTTTATTAGTAATGGCGTCGTCGGTTGAGATGTTTATGAAATGAAAATCCAGATAACACGATCTTCGCTTTTTTTTATTGGTTAAAGATCAGGATCGTTCATCTGTTGTATGTGATGAACACCCTGCATCACATTAGTCCTCGATTCAGGGGAGACATAATATGTTAAATATTCTTGGTAATTGCAATGGTAAATTTAACTTTTCTTCTTTTTTAATAATTCAACGAGGAGTCAGGACGTTCACCGGATAATAAGTGATACGCCTGCCCATAACAACGCGGCGCTAGTTACGATGGTATACACTACACCCCATTGCGCTCGACGCCTGCAACATAAGATGTTGAGTCTCACACTAGCTTCGGCGCCCTTCAAACCGGAACACAGTACCGTTTGTCGGCTGCAATAGGCGCTGCGGGGGCACCTACCAAGACGATCTCCGGCAATAGACCATTTTTTTTGTTATCGTTGAGAAACCTTCCTCTGAGGGGGGAAAAAAAGTAATGTGGAATTTTTGCCGACTGTAACTCCTCGGTGGTCGTCTTCAGTGCGTTGTGGGAGGCCGCGGGATCTCCTACGGTAAGTCCTAGGAGCGGCGTAGCCTTCCTCGGCATCCTCGCTTTGGTACGACATGCACTAAACCACATCGTACTCGTAGTTCATCTCGGGCTCGCTTAATGGACAATGAGAGCCACCACCTTCAAAGCTCACGAACAGGAACACCTTTTTAGTCGCCTAGCGACAGGCAGTGCTCACTTTAGTACTATTCTTAATAGCCTTCAGGCATATATAGACTACAGGACTGCGCAGCAAGCTACCACCAGTAACTTCTCTATAAACATCGATATATCATGTAAATTTTGAATTTGGAATGTCTTCTCGAATGTGAACCGGCGCAATCGTTCTATCTCTTTCCCTCCTATGCAGGGCGACTGTGACGAAACACGTGTCCCATACTACGATGTACCAGGATATCAGAAGCATAAGGAGTACTTTTGTATACATCGCGAACTTTTTTTAACACAGGCTACCTAAATTCAACTACTTTTTTTTATTCGATAAGACCAGCGAGACGTTCACCTGATAAGTAAGTGTTACACCCGCTTATAACAAAGTCGCACTTGTTAAGATGGTATGCACCACATCACAGAGACAAGATGTTAAGACGCGTTACAGCGCCCTTCAAACCGGATCGCAGTAATATTTGTATGCTACTGTTTGTCGGCTGCAATAGGCGCTGCGGTGTTACCTAACTAGACGGTCTGTAGTAACAGAGAGCTAAATTATAGGGTTGTTCCCACTGCTGGGATTCAGGGCCTCTATACTATACGGTACAGGCATAATGCACAATTCCAGCTGTTGCCTAGTGTTAGCTGAATACTGTAATATGTTATGAATAGTTGTTAAGTTATAAATTATGTAGGTTAAGTTATAAAATTTTCTTATTAAGATTTTATTATTTACAGGTCTATAGCTGATGGGTTAATGGCTCTAGGGTGAGGCAGACGATTGAGATCCTCTAGCTTGAATTTATTTATGAAAACTAATGTAGCTAACATCGTTTTGAACTTAAGCGTAGTCTACACGTAAGCTTACACACACGACATCAAATGCTACCGCTAGTTGTCAAGGTTCAAAGTTCGAATCGTTCATTAGAATCATTCATGTTCACTAGAGTAGTTCAAGTTACATCATATTTAGGTATGTTTGTTTTGTCTTACATACTTACTAACTTACAATTAATTATCCTTGAATGTTTGTTCACGTGATCTAGAGCCGGGAGTACTAGGGTAACAGAAATCGGTTAGTACTGTAAAGCAATTGATGAAGAATAAATAAAAAATAACAACAACCTTTTGAAATAATTCAACCTACCTTCTTATATAGTAGATAGAGAGGAGGGTGGGAAAGAGAATTGTAATTTTTTTTTACAAGTAGAAGAGTAGGCAAAACACGTGAACGGTGTCTCCCACGTATTAGGCAATCATAAAACCCGAGCAGTGACAACGCACTACACTAGCGAAGAAATATACACCACGTATACGATTGAACGCGTGTGTGTGTGGGTGTGTGTGTGTGTGTGTGTATTCGTTCAATGAACGTTCCGTCCACGCACTCAACGGCTACAGAACACGTGAATTGGATCCTGAATGTACCCGGCCATCATAAAGCCTGAGTGTTATATATAACGTAGAAAGAAAAATAGAACTAGCGATATCGGCGATTGGAACATAAAAAAACGAAAATAATTCAAGAAGGAAAAGGAGGAGGAAGAGGAGGAAAATTTATATTTTCTATTTGAGATCAATTTTGGAAAAAAATATTATTTAAAAAAATAATATCATATCTGATAACAATGTAAGGCTCAAAAGTTATTATCTTTGCTGTTCCCACTTTTGGGAGTCAAGTCATCCGTCGCAAGGGAGAGGATCCCATATCAAGCTGATCAAGTGTGGCTCCACAGAAGACATTCATGTCTTACTTATACTATCACTGCAGATTTTTTTTTTCTTTCAACATATTACTCGCCGTCGGGAGGATCGCAGGTATCTTTAGCTTTCAAATCTAGCACTCGCTTGTGTTGGGTTATCATCGAGGCAATGTGTGTCCTTTCGACTTATGTCGCTCTGGTACCGAGACGGGGTAAAACACGTGTTTTCAGATGCGCGGGCATTCACACCTCCTCTCCCCCACTCACCCATCCACCTCTACATGATTCCGAGCAAATGAAAAAAAAGCTGCTGAGAGGGAGAAAGACAGAGGAATATATAAATCGTTAGAAGCCTAACTTTATTTTACTGGTGGTAGGTCTATTACAGACGACAAAGTATTGTGCAAACATTACTGTGTTCCGGTTTGAAGGGCGCTGTAGCTAGTGTAATCACTCGGGTAACGATACATAACATTCCATGTCTGGGAACGACAAACGCAATTTGGTGCAGTATTTACCATCCTAATCAGCGTCACTTACCATCAGATGAACGTCTCGCTCACCTCTCGCTTTGTAGAATTAAAAAAAATAGAAGCTAACTAGTAAGAGGGTTGGTAATTTAGATCTTGTCTATAATAAAAATTATGTTAATTAGTAAACAAAAACAAACAACTGCGTGACAGTAAACAACGAATTCAATAAATGAATAAAAGACGAGTAAGCAATTAACTACATCGCTCCCTCGCGCCCCTCGCCCAGTGAATAATAGAGCAGCAATTAGCGAGGTGCCGGCGCCGGGACGCGCCCCCCGGCCCGGCACTGGACCAGCCCGCTGCACAGCCTCCGCATTCACACGACGGGACCTACAAATAAATACAACCCCTCCAACTATACCTGATGACACTTG
This sequence comes from Ornithoptera alexandrae, assembly GCA_029030555.1. Classification (NCBI taxonomy): domain Eukaryota; kingdom Metazoa; phylum Arthropoda; class Insecta; order Lepidoptera; family Papilionidae; genus Ornithoptera; species Ornithoptera alexandrae. Next base: position 12,206,268 of record JARDVY010000023.1, on the reverse strand, counting down.
CTCCACCTTCGTAAGAGTCTTCTTTTTCCTCCTACCCTTTTTCCAGTTATATGAAGTCGGCAAAGTATGTACTTCTCTTCCACATCCCTCTATCAGCCGTCACATCTGAATTCACACCCCATCCACACTTTCTTCGGTCTTCCGCTACCCTTATAACCATCCACGTTCATTCTCGTTACTTTCTTTATTATAAGTCCTTCATCCCTTCTGCATAACATGCCCGTACCACGCTGACCTCCGTAAGAGTAAGAATGTGGAAATATCACTGTGACCGAAGATTGTTCAACTAGACCTGGAGCGAGCAAGCTAGTGAGATAATGGTTCAGTATAGTAATTTATCAAGATGCATTTTTAGGATGATCTAGGGTCATAGATTCGAACTGATAACTCTATCTATGGCTATCAGAGAAGAGCGGAGACGTGTTGTGAAACTTGCGACCAACACCAGAAGCGATGACTACGACCCCCTGTTAAGAGTGATATCGACGAAGAAGAAGAAGAATGTGATATTTCGATTTATCCGTGTATTTCACTTGTAAGGTCTTTGATTTTTGATTGAACTGATCTCAAAACTTTCCATAAATTTCTTGTAATTGAGGTTCGAGGAATTTCCACAAAGCCATGGTTTACTTTATGAGCCTGAAAAAATTTTGACCACATTGAGGTCAACTTTACCGCAGCCATTAATTTGATAGATAGTCTATTTATAACATGTTAAAGCAATATTTCTGCAGGGTTGTAGCACTTTACAAATTGGAGCTTAAGATAGAGGATGACGAGAAAAACCAAGTGTCATGTACCAATCGATTGATATTCTAGATAAAATATAGAAAGGAATAAACTTAACAGTATATGATCACGGCTGTTTGTTGTTGACGATACCCAACCAAGTGGAGGGGCACATGTCTTTGAACGCTGGACTGTAGTGCGCTAAGTGAATGTCCAGCAACTCAGCCACCGGCAGCAGTCTGGAGGCGAGGGCCTTCAGCATTTCTATGACGTTCGGCCCGACCATCTGCGGCTTCGTACTGAGCACCTCCAACGCTCTGTTTCTCATCGCGTAGTTGACCGTGTTCCTGAGGTGATACTGGAAAACGAAAAATCTTTATTCTTAATCATCTATAAACAACAGATCGGTCTTGATCGGTGCAGACGACATTGGGTAGAGAGGAAGAGTTTGAAATCAAAAAAAAGAGTTTCAATACTCTTACATTTATATCAATCTCATGTGTTCGGACAAGAACCAAGTTGAAAGTCACAATTTTTATGGTGATCCCCGTAATGGCTTGGGATATGCCGTCTATTTTACGATTGATTTAATGTTTACTTGTACGAGCAGCGCCACGCCGAAGTGCACAGGCTTTATCTGCATCTCCATCAGCCGTTTGGCGAACAGCCGCGGCGTTAAGTCTTCAAAGTTGCCCAAGTGCGCCATTATCCTCGGCGCCTGATAAATCAAATTAAATTATTGTACGAATTGAAATAGTTAATTAGTTACCACTGTTTCCACACTCTAATATCCAACGGCTCTCCTTGAAATGTTTTAATAGATCTGTCCATCTAGCAGAACACAGAAGACTAACACAGTAATAAGAATAGTCACTCTAAGATCTTACTGTCCATTCGTCAGATTGATACATGATACATTTATTTATCATTACATGAAGAGAAAGTAAAATTATATCGTTCTAGCTATTATTGTCAAATTTTGAAGAAAGAACGGGAATGGAATGGACAACGGTATAACCCTTAGTTACAATCCAACTAGGATATCATTGACAGATGATAGATATGGTAGAAAAAGACTTACTGGAGGAGGGACCGGTGAACCGGTCTAATGGCAAGAAACCGGTGTATTTGAGCAGTGCAGGATCAATTTGAAAGAAGATTTATTTGAGGAAGAAAGATAATGATAAAAACATGCCCGCAAAGAAGATTTCAGCTATCATAGTTTATATGATGGTATATTTTTAATAGGAAAGTGATAGCGGGTTTTAAATTATGCTGCCGTCATATCATGACATTGGAACCAGAATCTTCTGTTCATTTTTTGTTTTTAACAAGGATTGTTTTTTTTACCAATATCAAGAAAAGCTAAATTCATTGTTATGTTATGATCCAATACTTTAAACAGCTACTTAAATGTCTTGTATTATTTGATGAATGCACTGACGGTGAACATGACGTCGTAGAGGCGCGCGCACGCGTGGAACACTTGGTTGTCGGCCATCTTGTCGTGCGCGTCGCGGTTCTCCACGGAGGTGTAGTACCGGTGCGCGGTCTCCACGCGCCCGGCGGCGCTGGTGTTGCGCGGCAAGTCCTGTCCCACCACAAACACCGAAAATAAACCCACATCATTTATCATCGTCAAATTAGCCTATAGTTACGGATGAATATCATCATCAGCTAGCTGACGTGTACTGCTGAACATAGGCCTTCACAAAGATCTCCGTACCAATCGGTCCTGCGCTGCCCGCAACCAGCGGCTTTACGCGACCTTTACCAGGTCATCGGCTCACCGCTACATCTACCCACGGCCACCACGTGTCACCCACTGCCACTTTAGTCTAACAATCGTTTAGGCTATGTCGATGACTTTAGTTTTCCTGATGATCTCGTCATTTCTGATTCGCTCTCGTAGAGAATCTCCGAGCAATGTCCTCTCCATTGACTTTTGGGTAACCTTGTGCCTTGAGGTGACTTATGAACATAGGCCTTGCCGATTGATTTCTTGAGCAACCTATCCAGTGTCGCCTGCATGCGACGATTCTATGCGATTTTTACGAGATCGTCCTGCGCTTGCACATGCCTTTACGTGTTGTCAAGAATCTTTCCATCGGCATCTTTCAATCGGCTGTTCAATCTTCGCTTTCTTTGGCTCGCCCATTGCCACTTCAGTTTGGTGATTGGCTGGGCTACGTTAGCGTTCTTCGTTCTTTAGATTTCCTTATTTCTGATTCTTAGCGATTTGAAGTTTTGTTTATCAAACCTGTTACAAAATTCTAAAAGTATGGCAATAAAACCAAAATGCTCTATCAATTTTTTTTACCAAACTATTAAACACAACATATTTTAACCGGGTTGTAAAATCCCAAGTCTTTCGAACATAGTCTATTTTCTGACTGGTTCAGAATTAAAAAAGAAAATAGGTATTTGTCTGTGGACGGAGATTTCGTCTGTGTTTATCTGCCGACGTATCCGGCACTAATACATCCGCTATTGTCAACGCATTACGGATCTAAAGTAGATTTTAATAAACTAAACAGATGAGCTTTTAGTGTGTACCTTGTCTGTCACACACACATCACAAAGAGTTGTCTGTCTGATGTGCCTGTAAAAATTATTTGGAGGATGAGTTATCATGAGTGTTTCCACAATTTCGTGTATGTATCGGAATTTTCGTATCAACGAGTCTATACTTCGAGAACTCGACATCAAGCAGCGTTTATCATCTTTGGTACGACTGTACCGAACTTCGTATCCTCACATTTTGGCCACGTATGCCGCTTAGAGGTGATAGCTTCTGAGCGACTTGTGGTCCAGGGCAAGGTTAACGGTACCAGGACACGAGCAAAAACGTCTATGAGATGCACTGACCAGATAAAGGCGGCAGTAGATGGCTCATCATCGTTGCCACTACATGTATACACTAGGAATGCTGCCGTTAGAGAGTAATGGCAACATGTTGTTAAGCTTGCGACTAACACCTGAAGTGATGACCACGACCACTCTGTCAAGAATGATACCGACGAAGAATAAGAAGAATATGAAGAATATTTGTCCGAGTTGATTTATTTTGAGGTCTTCAATTTTTAAAAAGCAGCAGTGGAATAAAGGTTTAAAACCTGAGCTGTAGCTGTTAATGAGGAGACTGTTCCATCGTGTAGTATATATGTTGTATATAAGTTGTGTGAGTACAACCTTCGCGATGTCGATCAGTTTCATAACGAGGGTGGAGTAGACGCGGCGGCTGATCGCGTCGGTGCGCCGCGCTCTGTAGTTATCGACTTCTCTGCAAACGCATATAAATAAAAAAAAATATACACTATGCATTTATTTCCTTTATTACAAACTTCTTAAAGTAGCAGCTAACTTACATTCATCACTCTTTTGGTTGGTAATAGAGTTCTTTCAATTCCACCATGAGGCTATTGCAAAATTTGCGGTTGTATAAATATCCTCACTTCCATCTATATATCACCTCCATGACGCATGACTGCTTGTATCGTAACTCCCTTTTTATGAATCTGCAGCTATAGCTGCATCACTGTGACCTTCGTACTTATATGGGTCAGACTATTCAGACACACTTCAGTTATTGTTAGTTGTAACAATTTAAGCAAACTAACCGTTTCACAATGAATTTAATGACGAGAGACATGGTGCGGTTGAGGTAGACCTGGTTCTCCTTCTTCAAGTCGAATAGCAACTCCTGGTCGAACCTCGTGTCCTGCAGCGCCTCCACGATCGCTTTAGCCAGGCGACGGTTGTCTTGGAAATATTGCTAATGATGAAATTGATATGTATAGAGAAATAATAATGTTAAGTGACAGTCTATAGAGTTCTATACTATATTATAAACCTTTACTGTATCGTTAGTAATTAAGGGTAAGTCGGACTTAATAGCTGTGTTGATAATCTCTGCAAGTCGACCCTGGAAGACCCTTGAAATGTTGATTTCAAGTGAAACGATAAAAAAATGAAAATAGATATTACATGGTCAAAATATAAAAGTAGAGCGGCCCGTAGTGAGGAACATTGATATGGTTTCAGGTTTTACGGTCAATGTAATAATGAATTTAGTTATAACGTTTATATATATATATAAACAAACGAAAAATATATATTATGTAATATATATATTTAAATTTGTTTCATTTAATTTCCATAAATTACTCTTAATTTAAGGTAAAGTAAACAGAGCTTCTTTATACGTTCTTTATAGACCCTTTAGAGGATTTGTTACCACCCGATACTGGAAATCTACCACCATAACAGTAGTTCTCTTATTCTATTGACAATATATTAAATCCCGAGTATTCTTGGAGATCGCTCTTTACTATACTCAGTTTAATTGTAACTTATAACGATGGGAAATTAGGATCAAGTATCAACTAACTGTACAATACTTGAAAATATGGCTATAGAGGGTTCGTATATGAACATAACTCCTACTTGAACATTTGTTATTTATTGTTAGTAGGTTCGATTCGAGGGGTGTAAGTGGCTCGCGGTGCACTCTGCTAATCAGTAACCGAGGCTCTGGCTTCCATAGACCCGCATTGGGCCAGCGTGGTGAGAAAAGGCCCAAATCCCTTCCAATATGAATCTCTACAAGCGACGATTTCTAGTGCCTGGTGGTTTTGCAAGCAGCACAGGATCAATACATCTTTGGGAGAAGTAGTAGTTGACTTCTAGCGGCTGATGATGATGATGAAGTTCGATTCAGACAATCCTCTATTACGACAAACCGTCTGATAAAAAGATTTGTATAGTAAAACTAAAGATAGATATGTTATAAGAACATAAGTTATGTTTTTCAACATCCGCCTTAAAAACTGACTTAATTTTTTTTATTAATGAGAGTTGATCTATGTATCATATAACTGTTTACATAATATTATTAGAACTTAGCACTATTTCATTTGTTAGATATTCATGACTGTATGCTCTTCAGTACGTACTCCGTCTAAAATGTTTCATTGAACTCTCAAAAATCCTGAACTATTCCCGTCTGCATGTTATTGGATTCGAACTCGGAGCAGTCATATAAATGCTTGGCAAATCCTTTTATGTAATGATATAATCTAATAATATATCGAAGATCGGAACTCGTTGTAATGTTTGCAATAATTACCGATGCGGCCGTTGCACGGAGGCCGACCTACGTACCAGTATATATATATATATATACACTACGATCGAGTGATGTGCAGATCTTTAGGTGAGACCTGTGTCCAGCTGTGGACGTCTATCGGCCAATGATGATACATATATAGAAACTTTTTGTTCACTTTAAAGTGACGTACTATGGGCAGATTTAATTTCAAATAAAATTTTCTAAAACTCAATTCGCAAAATATTGAGATTTTTTTTTAATGGAAGCGTGGGCAAACGATTGAATAGTTCACCTGGTGGAAATTGATCACCGAGACCCATGTACATGGACAGTCGCAACACCAGTGGGGTTACGGTTACATTGCCGACCTTTTCTTGAACACCCCATGTATTATTTCGATACGCCGGTGTAAACACGTACTAATAAAACAAAACTAATATATATATTTATATACATAAATATGGAAGTTCTGCTAATATACATATAACACAATTAATATACATTTATCAAAGATTAAAATACAGATATTCAGCCTTAAGATAATATTCTTTAAAGCCTTTAAATATCTTCATGCCGGAAGACTGCCGCCGGGTTATTGCTTCATCAATCAGCAATAATTGCTACTCATAGTTTCGAGTCAATAAATCGTATTATATATCGATATGCACATTTTGTCTATCGTAAAATCTCTTGATATAGATCAATTAATATATACATAATACAAATTATTGATTTACAGACAACAATTGTGCGATTTCCGCTATAGTTGGTTGTTTGAAAGATTTACAACAAAGCCGTATATCGCGTAATTAACAAAACTTAATAACATATAAAGTTTGTTGTGATTTTATATCAAGTAATCAATATAAACTTAACTGTTTAATTGTTTTATATAAAAACTTATGTTAATTGTTTTTTTGTATTCGATAAAACGAGACGGGATGGTGTTCACCTGATAGTGATACGTCTGATCAAATAACGTCGCGTTAGTTGTGATGATGTAGACTATACAATGTTTTGATCGTCGCTTTCAGACATGAGTAAGTTACCTCAGTAATTTCACTAGGTGCAGCGCCCTTCAAACCGGAACACGGTAATCTTTGCAGAGTACTGTTTGTCGGTTGTCATAAGAGCGTCGGTGGTACCGACCTAAATAGTTTCCAGCAATAGAGACCGTAAATTGTTGATAATTAGTGTTTAAAAAAAAGTTTTAATAATATCGTCATCATCATCCAAAAGATGTCCAGTACTGGACATAGGCCTCCCCCAAAAAATTCTCACAGCGGTTAAGGGTACATATGGGAGAATTTGGGCCATTTCCCAACACGCTGGCTCAATGTGAGTTGATGGAAGCCAGAGTCGCATTTATTGATCAGCAGGGTACACCACCAGCAGGTGAGGTAGGCTTGGTTGCCGTGAGCTGCTGTGCGAGAACCCTTACACCCCTTTGTAATATATTCGTACTTAAGTTAACAACTTACCGCTGGAATATTGGCATCAGCTAATGTATTTAAAACGCAACTAATAAAAATAAATACGACGGCGGCCATTTTGTGAAACAATACAATGTGATATGTCGTTTACATATTTGTTTAAAGTAACTTATTCGTTTATATATATAGCAACAGTTGTATTACTTTCGCTTTATTTAGATATATATATATATTATTATACAACACTTCAAATACTTTACACGTTCTACGCGATACTTGTTAATATAAATTTTATTTCTTTTTCAATTTCCAAACCGCCATATAAAACAGGTAATTCTGCAGTAAACGAAAATAGTTTTAACGACGAAAAATTTAACCGAACGTAAACATACAAGTACATGTATAACTAAAAGAATAAGTAAACACTCAGAATAAAACTCAACCTGAAGCAAAACTTATTAATCAGGCGATGCAAAGATCAGTCAGTGTTTTATAAAAAATATTCAATGTGATATGAAAAGTATATCTTTGAAGTGTTCATTTCGTACAGAATCCTGACACATAAGATGACACGTCAATTAGTCGTAGATATACATTGTACCGATAGCCTCGCTGCAGAATAATCCAGATCGGCAGTAAATAGAACTGCGTCGGCGGCTACACTTACCTATACGTTATCGGCGCACGAGAGTCAGGATGATATTCGAAAAACTAATGTTAAGAAAGAAAAACCTAAATATTTGGGATCGGGAGAAGGAGGGATTTTGGAGAATAACATGTCTTTTTCGGGGAGGGTAGCGTAGGTATCTGTAACCTCTTAAACTAGAAATTATAGGGATGTAGAGAGACAAAAAACAGTTAAAATAAATGACGAAATCGATGAAAAGGAAAGAAATATATAAGTGTAAAGTTAGAAAAGGATGAAAGATAATACGAAGCATGAATTAGAAAAGAAAAAGATTCGAACAGAAAAGGTATCAACAAAAAAGAAAATAAAGAATAGTAAAGTAAAGGCCCTGATCCGACACACGCAAAGGACGCTTAAAAAAACCTTAAACTCTCTTGGTGCGGCTCTCTAATAAAGTTTCGTCCTCAGTACTTTACGAGCGATACAGGATCTCCGACGGATCACACCAGCACCCTCGTTGTACAATCGCGGCTGATTTACGGTCCTTTAAAAATGAGAAATCCTTCTTCTATTTCCCTTTGATGCATGTTCAAAGTCAGGCCAAGGGATCTATACAAAATTGTTTGTACACTGAACTTGTTTTGATAAATTGACTCTCACCACTCTCACTCAATCTCACCATCAGTACTATTCATTTACAGGAAAAATATTAGAAAAATTAAAAAAAGTGCATTTAATTTTTTTTTTATATTGCATTTTGTCTTACAATGTAAATATGCAGGAGGGAAGAGTTCAATATAAGTTTCCGCTTATTACCAATCCAGGCTCCTCATCAGCCGATAACTTCTAAAATATATGGGAGTGGGATTCGGAGTGTCGGGACTAGCGCATGCTGTGGTATGCGCTTATTGGTTTTGGGATTCGGCCGTCTTGGACACCAGAAGGTTGGGGTGAGATGACACCTTGTCGAAGTAGATTTCAGAGCACTCTCTAAGGTGCTCTGTTATGGTTGGGAGTAATAAAGGTCTAGAATAGTGTGTATGAAAAAGGTCTTATATGTAAAAAAGTATTCTCACTAAATTCATTATACGCTATATATTTACTCGTTTGGAGACGGAAGTTAAAAATGTGGGCCAGAGTAGCTGGTGCACGTATCGATATATTTCATCTGTCTCGCATCGAGAAACCTTTCAAGCCCGAGGATATCCGGAAATGTCAAAGAAATGGGTTTCAATTTCCGGAACGTTTTGCGGTAACTTTTTAATATTATATTTCGCAATAATGGCCGCGTTTGATATTTAACTAGATACTCTTCATTATTAATTATATTTAAGACGTGAAATGTTAAGATACGTTTGGGACGAGAATCGACAATGTGGAAACTGGTCGAAGGTTCCTTCAACTATCCTTAAATATCCATCCATGTCCTTAAAATGTATTTGTTTAGTAGGCACGCTTGTAGCTCTGTTGTCTTATGCTGTTAAGAAAGACTTGTCTACTCAAACCTAGGAGAACTCAGGTACTCCTAGGTCGTACAAGATGACTAAGAGAATCCTCTGGGATGCGAATCTTAACAAAGAGTCTTATTGCCAACCAGGATAACCACGGGAGGACGGTCAATACGAAATTATTTCCTGTTTGCAGTACCAAAATGTTAGCGCTGCAGAGAGTTTTGCTCTTCTCTATTTAGGTTTACTCGTACTTAGGTACAATGTTAGTACCAATCAATTCCGTAGACGGTCCTAGAGCATCTCTTAATCCATTAATGAAGACTACCGGAGGTTTTAGTAGGTAAAATTGTTACATAAATCTGGCTTTTCCTCAGAAGCAGACTGTCTTTGGAAGTATTCCCTTGATATTAAAAAAGGCACGGCTCCGCACCATGCAGCTATAGGTCGTAAATAAAAATGGCCGGCCGCAGTCCCCGTACTCGTGTCAGACGGCTTTATTAGCCGTCGAAATTTCTTTATACATTTTACGAGCCGTCTTCTCTCACAACTGGGATTTTACGGACTGCGCTCCAGCCGCTGCCGGATATCGACGACGTAAAATATCTCATTCGTAATCCAGTTTTTATGTTTCCTATTTGTGATGAATAATTTTGTCTACGACACATAATCACCGCAGCAGCCGACAATACTGTAGTTATTGTAATCCTCGAGACATTGGACCTGTTAGATCAGGGGCTTGTGCTAAGAACAATCCGAAATTACAAATGCTTATATTGTTTCCTTTTTCTTCATAATCTGACTCAACAGCAGTATTCATTAAACTATGATATATTAACTCGTTATTGTGTTTATTGAATAATCATATAGCACAATTTAACTCAACAGTAATAAAAAAAAAATTGTTTGTCTCATTGATAAATTCGTTTTTTAAATTGGTGTAATTAGAGTAATATATATAATTGATTATAACATTTGGTTTATGCATAAGGGTTGGAATATATTATGGAATGAGTTCATTATTTGGAAGAAGTTTGTGGATCCGACGCCCGAGTAACTTGTGCGTCTGGCGTAGGAAAACATCACGAGGAAACTATCGAGAACTTCGGAAAAAAACTCTTGCTTTTATGGGAATTCGGCATCTACCAGTCCGGAATTAACCAGGGTCGTGGATCCCCTCAACAGATTCTCGCCTTGTCGTGGCGGAGGGGCTTAGTAGCCGTGGCTGGGTCGCCTACGGTGAAGCGAAGAGGAACCTACCTGGCCGAGGTATAGAGCCGGCCCAAGGCAGCCGCCCCAGATTAGAGCTCCGCAGGTCCACCGTGAGCTCATCTCGGTGCGTGCCGGTGGGCTACAGGGGCGGCTCTATGCTGCTCTTTGCAGCCGGGGTGGAGTCGCGGAGTACCCTCTACGGCTAAGCGGTGCCGCACCGCTGATGTCGGTATTGCGATCGCCGCTCTCTCTATCCTCCGCGGCCGTATAACGGGTGACAGCGGACCCAATACCGGATCCGCCGCAGGGAGCCAGGAGAGTTTTCTCTCTTGGCTCCTATGGCCTCTGAGTGACGAGTTCGGGGGAGTCCGTTGCCCGCGTGATTGCAAGACGCCGAGGAGATGGCACGCTGTGTGTATCGGTGTTCCCCCACAGAGGTGAAAAGGGAGGGTTCTTCTCTCCTTCCTGAGGTGGGACTGCGTTATGCGACCAGCGCTGGCAGGGTCACGAATATGTGTGAAGGAGTTCCTGTGACCCAGCTTTAAAGCGACTTGGAGGAACACCGTGGGGGTTTTAGTCGGTGCAAGTCCGACATAACCTGTCCTTGCCATCACGTTAAACAAAAAAAACCAGAGCTGTGGATTGTAATATAAAGGAGAAGTCTATCCACTAGGACCATAATGTTTAAACACCTCATTTAGAAAGTGTTTAATGAGCAGTGGTTTCATCTGCTTGGAAATATTCTCCATTGTCAGTATTGTTTCATGAAAAATGGATATTTTTTTTGTAGATATGTTAATATGATTCTGTCTGCAGTTGTTCTAGGCGGCCGTTAGATGGCAGCGCACGCACTCCGGGCGGGCGGGGCTAGCCGCTAAAGTGGCAGTCGCTCGCCGACCACCCGATGGGAAAGACGTCCGGAGGTCGCCCTGACACAGGAGTCCGTGCGCTTAGAATCAATAACCGCAGGTAGTCGCATGAGATAAAAGATTAATTATTCTAAATTTATCTTTAATTACGTACAAAAGACGCTTAATTGGAGCATGCCGTACTAAATATGATTAAATAGCTTATATGAATACAACATGCTTTGCGTATTTATTATATTTTAAAATTTGCCTAAAATAAAAAAAAAATAAATAAAAAGATACTGACATAAATGTTTACAGAAAATTCGGATAAGAAATTCGTAAAACAAAGAATAATAAAAGTAATTACGATAAATTGTGAATATTTATAGATGCTCCAGAATCCATTTATCATTGATTTAGAATTTTTATATTCACCTTGAGGTAAAAGACTACTTAGAATGATTAATAACGCCGAAATTTACCTAGTCAATGTTGAAATCATTGATTTTTATTGAATTTCACTATAGATACCATGATTGGACGAATAAAGGTGGTTAGAATGAAAAAAGTATAGGGGACTTAACATTCTATATCTCGAGGCTAAAAATAAATGTGGCGCTATCTTAGCTCTCCACTTAGCGCCTAATTGCTATAGATTGAATTATCAGAACCGTTTTGGCAATATCTGCGTTTTGTTGAATAAAAAAAAAATAGATTTTTATACCGACCTCCATCTAAAAAGAGACGTCGAGAGAAAATATTACAAAGTCAATTGAGCGACAATGCGTACTGCACCATTACACTTGATATATTGTATCCACTATCAAGTTATCAGTCGGGACAATGTCCAGGGAATTCACTATCAGGTTCTAAGTGCAATAAATTTACGAATTTAAAGCTGTAGAATAAACCTATTGTTAATTGTGGATATTAATTACATGATTAAAGTATCAAAATAAAATTTTAAATACGTTACTGTTTGCATATTTGACGCGAACATACAGTGATTTGTTAAAGCTTACGGCAACATTGCAGCATCATTAATCCCTACTTGTGACACGCGGGAAGTATTCGACAGCTGTTGCAGTCTGCACTTATTTAACATGGGTTCTTAGCTTAGATATAAACTTTTTAAATACATTTAACTTACCTCCATTATTTAGTTTTTATTATATACAACAAAAAAACAATTAAAGTTTTAGAGAAATATATAATTTTTACAGAGAGTTGCTCAAGGATCATGAATAGGGCCTATACTCTTAAGCGGTACAAATATAGATATTTTTTTTTTCTTCGTCGGTGTCATTTCAGGTGTTGGTTGTAAGCTCAACAACACGTCACACTTCCTCTCTGTTCGCCGACTTCCTAGTGCATTCATATAGTGGCAACTCTGATGAGCCAAATTTTGATATAAGTTTTTTAAAACAATAAGTCGCTAACTTGTGAAGCTTAATACAACAGTAGTGCTTTAGTTTAATATTCAAGAGTGCCCGTTTTTTTTTCTTTATTAATTTCCCCCGCGTGTTGTAGGTTAGTAGTAGATGTGCCTTTAGGTACATTTCAATTACCATCAATATATAATCTTATATCTTTTTTTCAAATTCTCATCATCCATTCTTTTCATCTTGCATACTCTGCTCTTCTTTCAAACTTCTCTGTCGTTCTGCATTCCATTTTCTTTCATCATTCCTCTCTCTTAGGCGAAGACCGTCTTCTTTTTTTGCATGTTTCTGGAAAGAGCCTGAAAAACATAAAAGCATCCTTTGCAGCATCAGTGTTCCTTCTTCCAATTTTTGTTTTTGTGTTAATTCTTATTTTATTTTACAGTTTATTACCTGCTCTCTTTATTATTTATCAGAATTTCTTTATTTATTTTTTATTAATTTTAGATATTTTATTTTTAATATGTCAAACTTTGTTCATTTTTATTGTTTTTTCTATGACTCTACTACAGAATTCCAGAAATGTTTAGCGACTTTCGTCTTCACTCATCAGAGAGGCAATGACTTCCCTATTTATTCTCTTCTCCATCTCCATCTCGCAGTTCGCTTTTTCTGTCCCGTACAAGGGATAGGAGGTCACAATATGCACCACGGTCTGGTCCACCGCGGGGTCACAGAGGCACGAGGGACTCTTCTTTAATTTGAACCTGTGCAGGTACTCGGAGAATCCCCCGTGCCTCGTGAACATTTGGACCAAGACCGTGTCGAGCTCCAGCAGGAGAAAGATCAGCGTTAAGAGTGCCCATTATCTCATATACTATGACGATGTCTCTTTCATTATCACAAAATAATAGGTTACATAACATTAAATAAAAATTCAATCTGGAGATTTGCTTTCTGCAGTGGACGACAATAGACTGAAATGATGACTATGATGAAATAATATATGAATATACGATGCTGTTGAAATAATAGGACTACACAAAAATAATTTAATTGGGCAATGAATTTTAAACGAGAATAATATAAGAAGAGAATTGAAGAGGCCATTTGTCAATGTTTAATCGGCACTCTGGAAACGGTCCAAGCGTTGTTTTCCGATGAAATTACGAAATAAAAATTGCATTTGAGCTTACAAAATGTATCGCGGATGATGGACGATAGCTTTAGTAAATTAATAAGCTCATATTTGACTGCATGAATTATCCCAATTAATAAAGCAAATGAACAAAAGTGATAGATTATAATAAGATAATAGAATCACGATACGATGAACAGATTTCTGTTGTCAATCCTTTATCGTTAAATGAACTTGCTATTGATTGTCTTTAAATCGAGGAAGGGCTGATATCACGATCGACATGCTGGTAAAAATTTTCAGATCAAAATTTTAGATTTTATCTTATCACATTTACCAGCTGATTGGTATGAGCTCACGCCACATGCCAATGCGATTATGAGAGATGTAGCTAGTGAGGTAGATTAAAAAAAGCTTTAAGATCTAAACTCCACGAAATATTTTGGAATTAAACCAGAGAATTGGGTGTTAAAGCGTCAGCGGTTAACCGCTGCATCACGGAGGCTGTTACTCGTGCAATAGAAAATTACAACTTTGGTCTAGAACACTATGTTCATACATTTTTTCATCTAAAAATAATACACGTAGAAAAAAATTCTGTCACATAAAATATTTTCTTTTTCTGTAAAAATTTTTATCAACTGAAACCTAAAGTTTGTACTTAATGAAGATCGTTTCGTTAACGGCTTCGGGCTGCTGAATTATAGATTTATCACTTCGTAAATCTGTTGAAGAGATGAAATTAAATCGATTCGCTGCAGTGCTCCGGCTAATTCCGTGGGTGTCGTTACGTTGCAGTGTCTGCGGAGATATATCGTTGCAGTCTGCACCGTCGTCGGGAGCGGCCGCGGAGACATTTGTACGAACCGTGCCATTGTTAACGATGGCATCTATAAATTTCCTAACGAGGGCGGAGTCTTCGTCGCCCTCCGCGTCCGCGGCAATCCTGTTATTGATTTCAAATACCGCTAAATTCTTCTCGACGTCTGCGATATTGATTTTAAATTTATCTTATTTAATCGAATCAGTTATAGTTATTTAATTATTCCGTTTGAAATAAGGCAAATGTAGATTGTACGGTCTGCTGCGATTATTCCGATGGGAGCTTAGTCAAGTCCACAGACGGCTACGTCTATTATTAAAAATCTCCAACGTATTTAAATCCATGCTCCATTCATCATGGAGCGCATCATCCGCGCTGCTCTATCTTTATAAGCGGCTGTCTAAACAAGACATCTCCCGTCTTCATTCAGCGCTCAGTTAACCAAAGGCGGTTAATCGGCGCCCGCGGAGCCCGCTCCCGGTTAATATTCCCACACAACAGTGTTCAGTGTTTGTTTTTCAAACTTAATAGGGATACACGTGACAGAAGTAAGGTTTCTTATTAATTGTGTAAACACATTTCCGGTTAGAGTAAAAAATTGATTTGTTGTGTTAATGTAAACACTGCGCGCCGTTTGTTTAATTCTCACTAAATCAAGATCTGACAGCTAAAGGTTATTCTACGTTTTGAGACGATAAAATCTATCTTTTTTTTTGTTATTTATTTGTTGTTTTATTTATTTCATTTTTAATAGATTGTAGTATAGCAGTAGTTCTGTAGAAGTATTCCAGTGATTCTCCCGAATATTCATATATAGGTTGTATTGTAGTTATTGTAGTTGTATTTATATTTAGAGGGAAAAGTGTGAGTCGAATTGTAAATATATTGTACGTTTGACATCTTGAACAAATTTTGAAATATCTTAATATTTATAAATTTTTTTCCTATATAATTATATTATGAGGAGGTCATGACTTAAAATTTAAAGTGCATCGAAAAACGTTCCTCGTGAATTGACACCCACTACTCTGTCGTCGGTTCAATCTTTAACGTGTTTACCTTAATATATTCAAAATCACGGGTTACTTACCGATGTGGGGGTGGAACGTGGTGCACTACCCCTGCTCGCATCAAAACCCTCTCATCGTTAGGGTGAACAGACGTTCGTACTTACGATGATATGATCGCAAAATGTGTTAGAGACGAACAAAAAATATTATCATGTTCCTTGAAAGGTACCGTGTAAACATGGTTGCCATGGCAACGTAGTATATAGCTGTTTTGTACTGAAGCTGTGAATGTCGTTATCTAATCGTTAAGAGAGACAGTACGAGTTAAACGATTGTCGGTGTCTAAGAGTAGTGTAGCTCCCAAACGGCTTAACCAATTTTGGTAATTATTTTCTAGCTTAAAAGCTGCTTCAGCTAATAGTGCTCTACTTCAGACGTTCAGCTCATGAGAATTGACAGGCCTGCCTAGAACCGTTGCCGCAGTAATTGCACTAGCTACTTATACGTGGTTCCCTTACTGCTTAGACTCATGTCCACGCGTAAGCAGTCTCTAACGAGTGCGCTCATATCCTGAGTGAACTGCATGGTATACTGCCACCCACCGCCTTCCTGATGGTTTCCATCAATTTGGTAGGTGCTCTCCTTTAAGCACGTCTACCTTCTAGCCTTCCGACAGCTTATTGGAGAACGCATGTGTCCGAAAATGTTAAGGGGTCTTTGTTGGCACACTGAGGAGAGCCTAATGGTTATTTTATTTATTACTTTTTTATAGCGTCCTTCAAACCGGTTCACAGTATGTTTGTACACTGCTGCTCGGCGTTAGGAAGAGGAGATGTGATGGTAGCTGAACAGTCTCTGGTAACAGAGATATGCTACTAGTGATTTTTAATTTAGTATTAAAATAGTTTTATTTGTTGTTGTATGTATATGATTGTATTATGTGTTGTGTGTGTGTGTGTGTGTGTCCAGGGAGTCGGGGGTGTCGTGGGGGCGACGCGGGTGGGGCGCGCGGGGCGGCGGTGCGGGGCGCGCGGGCGGGCCGGCCGCGGCCTCGGGCGCGAGGCGGCGCGAGCGCGGGGGCCAGCCGCGGAGGCCCATGGAGATCCTCACCAGCATCTACGCGCTGCTCTCCGGCGGGGTGAGACGCAACCCACCACACCAACAAGATGTAACCACATCGCTGATTACGTAGTTAGACCGCGCCACCCACTGTAGCCGGTGGGCTCGGCCGGCGGGGGCTAGCCCCGCCTACCCATGCCATACACATGTGAAACCTAGATTAATTGCTACATGAACACCAGGAGAACCATCCATCGTGTAGCCTAGACGCGGTGTTATGGTTTGAAATACGATCATCATCATCATCCTCATCATTTCGCATCGCTACATAATAACACCTCACTAGAAGACAAAACATATTTCATCACCTTCTCTTCCCTAGATAAATAGCTGATATACTAACAAACGACGCCCTTAGTGGTTCCACTTTCGGGATGCTGTCTTCTCTTTCACAAGAAGACTTTTACCAGTGCAAGTTCATGGATGTTACTCCGATGATGAGATGTTTTCCTCGCGCTGTTTTTTTTTGCTAGAAACTCAAACTCTTCGCTTTACAAATTGAGCTTCTTCTTCTTCTTGTGCCTCTCCAACTAATAAAGTTTGGACACCAGTTCTGCGAATAGATTGCTGTTGCGCGTTAGGTGGATCAGCTGCGCGGCGCTCTTGATCTTAGTCTACTCCTTGAGGTGTCCAGCCGTGCCTCGTTTCCGCGACCAATCTTTCTCTTTCCGGCTACTTCCCCATAATTCTTAACTGTGGAAGACTGTATTTCTTTCTGCTTTTCGATGCTTAGGATAAGCTGTCGTTCCGCTTTCACTCGCCGCGCAACCTCCTCATTGGTCGTCGTCTGTACCCAGCTGGGTTTAAGCATGCAGCGATATGCCCACATTTTGAAGGTCTCCCGAAGGTTTCTTTTGACTGTCCTCGCCTCGCATCCGTAGAGGAGTATGGGCTATATATCTGGTGGAAGACTGTAGTTAGTATTAAGCTAGCGATAGTTACCATTGTAAACAGGTTATCTCCTTCGGAGAGTAATCTTTATGCTTCTTCTGCATCAAGTTATGTAGATTAGGATGTTGACATAGACTATGCTGCTTCACTAGACTAAGTAGATCATATATCCCGTAAGACAGGTGAGGGTTTGGGTTTCTTGCTACGATAGCCATTGTCAGCCTTCAGCGAACCTACATAGTTATCTTCTATATGAAGATGTGACTTCCAGATCCTGATGGTGGTAAGGCAGCTTCTTTCAAAAAACAGGTTCGTTAGAATTTTTACACTGCAAACGATTTTAGTAAACTTCCCCTCAATCATTTGTAAACTTTTAGCTTTAACTCATTGTTAAGGGTAGTAAGTAAAGATTTTAAGTATTGGTATAGTTATCAGTCTGAACACAGGCTCGCGTTGGATCCATTGACAAAGCTTCTGGAATACTGGTGGTAGGTCTCCGTTGCCGGAGATCGTCTAGGTAGGTGCAGATAGTACTGTTCAAACATTATCGTCCGGTTTGAAGGGCGCTGTAGCTAGTGTAATTACTGGGGTAACGGGACTCAACATCTGTCTCGGGCGACGAGCGCAATGCGGTGCAGTGCATACCGCTTGAATTAGCTCCATGCTGTTATAGGCGGGCGTGCAGCTAGTTAGGATGTTCATCATATCATTGGGAACGTGATAACAGTTATTGGCGACACCGCCCTTCCTTATCATACAAGATTTGAGTTTGCCGTAATAAGTTTATGAGTGATAATATTTGCGCATATATTTAAAAAAAAAAAATTATTGCATTTAGATAATACTATTGCATAAATAATTCAATTTTGTCCAAAGATTGCGTTTTCAACCATTTCGTTATTACTATCTTGCAGTCAGGATAGTATTTGCTACATATTTTTAATTGTTTATATATTTTATTGTACATATATACATATATACTCGTCCCCTTGAGACAAGATGTTGAGTCTCTTTAGCCCATTAATCCGAGCTAGCTACAGCGCCCTTCAAACCGGAACACAGTAATGTGCACAGTGCTGTTTGCCGGCTACAATAGGCGCTGCGGTGGTACCACTGAAGACTAATAGACATTAAAATCCATTCATCTCTCATCCAACTTCCGCTATTTAAAGATATTTATGATCTTCATCCCCTATTACAACCACCTCCCGTCTCTCATCCGACGTATCCGCTTATTCGCATATGAATTACTGTTATAATATTTTTATTATGTGGAAGTTTGGCGTTCATTTCAATATGTCGCCGGATCCATTGTCCTCTCCATCCGTCGGAATGAATTGGCGTCGTTAAATGAGGAGCTGCAGCAATTGACCTCTGCTTAACGGCATACGCTTAATAATATATATAACTTGATATAAGTATTTTATATGAAAGGAATTGAAATAAATTACTGCTGGACATAGGCCCTCCCCCAAAATGTCAAGGTCGTTTGTTGGAATTCATTGAGGGGGATTGGGTCGTAACCCACCACGCTGGCCCAATGCGAGTTGGTGGGAGCCAGAGCCTCGTTTGTTGATTAGCAGGGTGCACCACAAGCAGGTGTGGTTGAGTTTGAGTCCGTGAGTTGTTGGGCGGAACCCCTCACACGCTTTATCTATAGTTATAATTATTACATTATTAAGTAGGCTAGTTTTTGGTAGTTTTTGTAATTTTTGGTAGAAAACGTTGTATCACGAACTGGCAATTATGTTATATTTTGTTATCATTACATTTTCCTTGATTTTTCCAATTATATTAATGTATATGTATAAAGAAATTTTATTTTATTAACATATCAACTATTGAACCGTCCCCCACCACCATCAGCCAAAGATTTCTTTCTTTACAAACGAAGAAACCTTCGTTTGTAAAGGTTCATATGGGGGAACCCAGGCCATTTCCTACCGAATTCGCCCAATGTGGGTCGGTAGAAGCCAGAGTTTTTTGATCAGCAAGGTGTACCACCAGTAGGTGAGATTAGCTTGGGTCCCGTAAGTTGTGCGGAACCCCTTACACCGCTCTTAAACCATTGTTTTGTTTAAATTATTATCAGTGTTATCCTTGCAGCAAGGAGTCAACCCGAAAATTGACTCGGTGGCGTTTCGTCTCCACTGCGGGGCTACCACCGCTGCGCTGCTGGCGGCGAGTGCTGCTCTCACCACGCGCCATCTCGTGGGCAACCCCATAGACTGTATACACACCAGGTCTGTGCCGGTGCTGCTGCCGTCGGGTTGTTATATTTTTTTAAAAGCCTCACAGATGGCGTTGTTTTTAATTTCAGAAGTTTGTTGCGTTAAAACTTATGTTAGGTAACTTAACCGTACATATTTGATTAAAATAAACATTATAAACAACACAAGAATATATATATGTATATATTTACACTTGTATATAAATAAATATGTATATATTAGAATTATAAACTTTAAGTTGAAGTTCCGTTTCTCTTTGGAGTACAATTTCAACGACCAAGTTATTAGTGTCGGGAAATTATCATTAATCGGTTATTGTTCTGTATTAGAGATATCCCGGAAGATGTTCTGAACACCTACTGCTGGATCCACTCTACGTTCACTGTGGCCGGCGAGGCGGCCGGGGGTGCCTACCCCGGCGTGAGGGGTGCGGGAACTGCGCCGCGGCGCTACGGCAAGTACTACCAGTGGGTCGCGTTCACGCTGTTTTTCCAGGTAAGTCTCATCAGGTTCATCAGCTGAAACTTGTCAATTGTTGTCATATTTTATTTAGAAGGAAGACAGGTAAATAACGAGCGGATCATGTGAAGGTAAGTAAACGTTATTTAGCATGAGCAGCATCAATACCAAAGGAGGAGGAGAGAAGTAGGATCTTTCTTTCTTGTATATCGTTGAGGACAACTAACTCCAAAGGAGGATAAGAATTTAAGCTTTGAGGTAAAGATCTTTAAAAAAAACGACACATACTTTTTTTTCATATAGGGGGGATGAAGTTAAACGGATAAGTTACGGCTAAGGAAACGTTTGCTTTGGTTGAAAGTTAAATAGAGTGTATCCGGAGTAAGTACACTTTAACTTTACAATATGTTTCCATTAAGCAACAAGTTCGAAGGGTTGGGGTGCGTTTCACTTTCCACAGATAATATATAACGTGCTATCCTCATCGCATATCCCACAGATTATATCAAAAGACCGCCATTATTATTGATATCAGTGGATCACATTGGGGTGATATGGCCTCCCTAGGTGTTCCGACGATCTGGTGACGTGGGCAGCGCAGGTCCCATTGATGTGGGAATCTTTGGGGAGGAGTCCATCAGTGAACGTCTATCGGCTGATGATGATGATGATATTATAATAAAACTTTTTGATTTTTATTCACTGAGAGTGAATTGTTATTACGTACATCTAATTTCCATGAACTTATAATCAACTTGAAGTTATAAAGATGTTTATTAAGTTTTCAAAGGATTTAATATATACATATAGATACATAAGCCACAGATAAATATAATCGTTTGTCTATATATATGTATAGACAAACAAATATATTCATCTGTCTGTAGCAATAACCAGAACAAGAAACAGATGTTCTTTTACTTACAATGACTTAACATTTGATCTAGATTTCTCATGACTTTAGATGATGATAAGCTCGGTATCGAAATAGGGATCCTTGTGTTATAATAAAAACGATTAGAAACGCGACAGCAGTTAAATTATAGGTTAACTGCAATTATAAAGGTTAACAGGGTAAAAGTTATTTGTTACCGTCGTAAGGAGATCGTGTTCAAAGCGTTCGCGAACCGTTTACTGCCAACACGAGTCCAGGAATACTTTTGTTGTTTAAGTTAGGCATTTAACTTAGAAACTGGAGCTTGTTGAACTTATTACTTAGCCAAGCTGCGCTTTAACTTACTGCAAATAGAGATTTAAATTTAGTTCGCGTAATGCTCCGGCGCGTCTACATTATAGTTTTATTAACGCGAGCGAGTTATATTTGTGCCTCCGGACAGAGGTCTTACATTACTGTGATCTCGTTTGAAGGACGTCGTAGCTTATACCTTATGTAGTCTATTATATGTAACACCCTTACTATCGGCCTTATGAAAAAGGCTGAAAGTCAAGGGCAATGGAGAGAGCTATGATCGGAGTTTCTCTGCGCGATCGAATCAGAAATGTGAAGATCCGCAGAAGAACTAAGGTCACCGACATAGCCCAAGAGACTGCTGGACTTAAGTGCAGTGCGCAGGGCTATTGGCATATTGCTCGAAGGACTGATGGCCGATGGAGCAGTGAGGTCCTCGAATAGCGCCCGCGTACCGGTACACGTGGTGTTGGGAACCCACTGGATACGAGCAACGCGGGACTGTACCCAACAGTGGAAGTCTATCTGATGATGATGATGTAACACAAGTTGTAATATTAAGTTATAAAGTCTTTTTTTGATATTTGAGTGGTGGAAGGTTCTTTTCGAACTCAACTGATTAGAGTTATCATCGGAGGACAGGAACCTGTTGGAGACGATGCTGTAGTGGAACTAACGCACTGCTCTCGTTGACGGTGCTGTCTCCAGGACGAATCATTATAGCTTCGCGTGGGCCGCAGTGGTTATCTAAAGGGAAAACCCGTCACCTCTCCAAATTTTGAGGATCATAACGGAAATTGTTTTAATGTATACAAATCTCCATATAACCTTGGCTTCTCTTCTTCTTACTGAAGGTGGACTATTTTAATTATTCGATTAATTAAGAATAATATATATCTAGGTGATTTAGAGTTTTCCACAAAGCTATCGTACATAGCTTTCAGGAAGTAGACACACAAGGGATTTCAAAAGAAATTAATGGAGCGACTGTCCTTGCTTCCGGTTTAGTTATTGTAATCATCACAAAAATATGTTTATTATAACTATTAAACAATCAACACTAGATACAGATCAGTTTAAAAAAAAATTAACGAGGCCTAATTAAAAAAAAAAATGTTGCAGCAGAATCATACATAGAGAGATGCACAAGCTCTTTGGTCCGCGTGTACAGTGCTGCGAGATTAATGTTCAAATGTAGACGAGGAGCGTGATTTCTGCATCACATCCTGGCATTAACACCCCCCCCCCTCCTCCTCCTTCTCTCCCTATCCCCGTATATCCAAATTTTATCGTTTCCTTAAACCGTGACCGCGCGTTAAAGTTAAACGGCGAGATGCTTTTCTCAGTAAACTTATTCATATATCACAGCATCCGTATGACTAAACGGTTAAATAAACAGTACGCGGAAACCGCCGAACGGAACCGGAAGTGACGGATGTAAATAAAATAATCACAAACGCTCGTTCAGGTGGTGAGTCAGTTGAAGCCGTGGCGGCTTCTGTAACACGGTGCATATCTCGAAGAGTCGCAGGCTCGAGTCACGATGAGCTAGGGAATGAAAGCCGTGCACTTGATCAGCACGGTGGATAAACGTCACTGTCATAGTATGATAGTGGGTCTCCGGTCCCAGCAGTGGGATTATCATAACAACTGTTTATTATTAATTACTATATATCTGACGTATGTGATCTAGTTTCCATATGATTTAGTGTTTGGTGCATTTTTAAAAATACTTTTGTGAATCGGATGAATAGGAACACTGTACCAGTGGAAGTCCATTTATAGAGATGATGATGATGATGATACCAAGTATTAATCTAGAAATATTTTATTACTTATACTAATTATATTTCATTATTTATCTGAGATATGTTAAGGCAAGTTAATAATAAAAATACTAGATGTATAGGGGGGTGTAAGGGGTTCCACCCAACGTCTTACGGAGTCCAAGTCAACCTCATCTGTACCTGGTGCACCCTGCTACACAACAGACGAGGCTTTTACCACTCGCCAATCCGCACTGGGTCAGCATGGTGGAGTTAAGGCCCAATTCTCCCTCAACGAGGATCCTTAAGGGAGACCTAAACCTAGCAGTGAACGTTATAACATGATGATGAATATCATACGTAATTAAAATATGTTATAAAACCTGTTTTCCTTTGAACTTCTTTCTGTTATTTAAAAAAAAAAAACTAACTATCACCCGAAAACATTCATAAATCTCTCTCCATGATCCGTTGGTGTATAGGAACGAGCATCACAAATACATTTTCCATTGAACAAACGTGAATAGTGTACATCTCCATACCATCAAGGTATCAAAAGAAGACTAGTGTATATACACAACATTAGTGTGTATATACACTACGCCGCACTAGTGTGTGTGTAGCACGAACAAAGAGGAAAGAATCGTCAATGCAACATTTCTGTTTATATTGCGCGAGCCTTGCCGCACAAATGTTTACGGCGAAATGTGCCCGAGTCGACTATTTCTTTCATTATCCACGATCCATACCCTCGGAAGTAAACCGTACAGCATCAGAACACTTCAGTACTAACCTATCGGTTAGTTAAGACTGCTTTAGCCCATGGCTAGTCCGTCCACACAACAAATATTTAAACCTATATATAAACTATCTGATTCCCGGCCGCTTTGCCGCCGTAGTATGAAATTGGACTTTCTATAACCACCGTTACTATGGCAACCGCATGAATAACACCAAATGGAAATGTTTATAAAAGTTAATTAGAAATAAAACCATGAAGGATCTATGAAATTCAAAAAGTAAAAATCCTGTAATCATCTACAGATCATACCGCGTCGAATGCTCATGTTCCCGTGTCGATACGTTCACTTGTTTTCACGTGATTGGCGAACAAACTAAACCCATTTTCGCTATATACATATGCTCGATACTGGTAGTAGGTCTCCGTTGTCAGCAGTCCTGTAGCCTCTGTCTATTAAGAAAAGGACTAAGGTAAGTCCTGCCTGTCATAGAAGGCGACTAAAAGGGTCCAGGAGTTTCGCGGGTCTTGAGGATGGGGGTCCGTATCGCTCAACAAGCAAACATGCGTGGGACAGCGTACGGCTGAGTTATGGTGCTTAGGAGGATCAGGTTCCTCCCCAGAGACGTGTTGAGGCTGTATGGGAGCACGAGCGTAGTGCGTGTGTGGGTGCGTGTATGCGCATGCGCACTAGTAAGGACTGCTACACACTGCACCACATTATTCTCATTCCATTGAGACATGTTTTAAGTCTAGTTAATGGTCTTGATGACTGATCCTGATTGTAGTATTGTTGACAAACTTTGATTATTTTTTTTCAATGCCTGTGTTTACTTTTGAAAATATAAATAAATAAACGAAAAAATTCTCGTCGCGTCAGTAATTTCACTAGCCATAGAGTCCTTCAAATCGGAACACCGTGAATATTCGAACAAACCTAGAAGATATGCACGGGATATTCCGCGCGGGGTGGTTGCGACTAGCCTGCATTTATTAAGTGAAACCTTTCCCACCACTCAAGACACCTTCGAGCGGCTGATGAGGAGGTCAGCTCGCCCCTCCTCCGCCCGCGCGCTGCTCCGCCGTGCCGCGGTTCAGGAGCATCGATCGCGCCGCAGTCACGTAGCGGCGCGTCAGCACCTTTGCATCCTCAATTCGCTCCGTGACCACGATAGTTGCGCCCTACACATAACTACCCTTGTAATGGTGCCACTTTTTAACCGACGACAGGGGGGAGGTTCTTCAGTCGTCGCCTAGACTTATTCTTCCTGCTGGAAAGAAATGTATCTTATTTGTATGTCAAAGTGATGACCGAATAAAGATGCTATGTAAATATACGGGCACAACAACCCCAACCCCAAGCCAACCTCGCCTGCTCGTGGTGCATCCTGCTAATTGGCAAACGAGGCTCTGGCTCCCACCAACCCGTATTGGGGCAACGTGGAATCAAACCCGTCAATATGAATCCCTGCCCAATCGACGATATGGGAACCATCGGGAAGTACAGTAGTGGACGTCAATGGATTGATGATGATGATGATGATTATTGGCACCGGATGTACGTGCTGTAGTATCGATTGATTTATTTTATGTAAAAAAAAATTACAAGTTTCTATTCATACGTTGCTCAGCGAGTTCGATCCCCGGTCGCCGGCATGTGTGCCGCCGCCGCTGCTAACTGTACTGCGTAGACCTCCGCCTTCCACGGCACGCTACGCACTCGCCCCCCACTACATCGGTAGTTTCATATTTAAAGTAAACAAAATAAATTAAATAAATTGAATAAAATAACCATCACAGTCATAAATGAACGACTGTATGAAATGTAAAAACAGTGTTTTTTTTTTATTTCAGCCATATCTGATATCGGTAAATAAAATATATTAGTATTTTTTTCTAAATACACATTTACATGCAAAACTTATTTTTTTAAAAAAAAAAAAACATTGAATAAAATTTTCTCTTAGACTATACACTATTATATAATACATTTCTTAATATTTAGATAGTATTATATAAGCTAACGGTTCATTACAAGAGCGGCTTTGCTACGGCGTAGCACTGCTACAGCGTAGCACGTAGGCTTTACTTAAACAGTGGTTATATAATAATGTACTAAATATCTAGAGATCCATTGGCCTCATCGTGACACGTCCGAAACATTTGAAATTTGGTAGAGACGTCGCTTGTGACGTTCAGAGGTCAGCTAAGAATGGATTTTACAAAATTCTTCCCCCAAAAGGAGTTGCAGGGGTGTTACGGTCAGCTAAACGAATCCCAAATTATAATGAACACCTTAATTAAAGTACTAACATTGGAAAACTCTTTACTCTCACTCTCTCATCTCCGTTGCTGGAGACCAGCTACGTTGGTATCACAGCAGCGCCTATTGACAGCCTACATACAGTACTGTACATAAATTACTGTGTATGTGAAGTACGACGAGGAACTGTCGCACCAATTCTCAGCATCGCCACTACATCCATCTCGGCCGCAGTAATAAGGGTTGAAGTATCGCCGCGTCATTCCCCGGCTCACAATTATCACCCTGTAACCTTTCCACCCTGCTCTACCCCGTGATTGCCTCTCCATCGGATTGAACGATTGTTTCTTTACCTATGATTGATTCCTCGCCCTCAACTTGTACACATTACTTATATTAACTTTAACTTAGAAGACACTCAAATACAGGTGATCGATAACTAATTTGGTACAGTTAAAGTCTATTGGTGGTAGGTCTCTGTTTGCCACTGACCAGTAGTAAAAAACTCACCATGTTCCAGTTTGAAGGGCGCTGTAGGAACTGAAGTTACTGAAGTAATAAGACTTAATAATGTCTTAATTATTAACTATTACTTGTCTTCAAACCGGAACACGGCTCAGTAATGTTTGGAAGCGGAAATAGAAGCTGCAGTGGTACACGGACGGTAGCAGACCTAGCGCACCCAGGAAATAGTGATTTTTTTTTTAATTCCATTAAGCGACAAGACGAGCGCGACGTTCACCTGATTATAAGTGATACGCCTGCCCATAACACTGTGGCACTAGTTAAGATGATATACACTACACCACATTGCGCTCTTCGCCATGATACATAAGTTGTTGAGTCTCGTTACACCAATAACTACACTAGCTACAAGACGAGCGCGACGTTCACCTGATTATAAGTGATACGCCTGCCTATAACACTGTGGCACTAGTTAAGATGATATACACTACACCACATTGCGCTCTTCGCCATGATACATAAGTTGTTGAGTCTCGTTACACCAATAACTACACTAGCTACGGACCCTTCAAACCGGATCACAGTGATGTTCGCACAGTACTGTCTGTCGGCTGCAATAGACACTGCGGTGGTAGCTACCTAGACGGTCTCCAGCAACAGAGACCTACCAGCAATAAACTACTGGTAACCTACAGCGCCCTTCAAACCGGATCACAGTGATGTTCGCACAGTACTGTCTATCGGCTGCAATAGACGCTGCGGTGGTAGCTACCTAGACGGTCTCCAGCAACAGAGACCTACCAGCAGTAAACTACTGGTAACCTACAGCGCCCTTCAAACCGGATCACAGTGATGTTCGCACAGTACTGTCTGTCGGCTGCAATAGACACTGCGGTGGTGTAGCTACCTAGACGGTCTCCAGCAACAGAGACCTACCAGCAGTAAACTACTGGTAACCTACAGCGCCCTTCAAACCGGATCACAGTGATGTTCGCACAGTACTGTCTATCGGCTGCAATAGACGCTGCGGTGGTAGCTACCTAGACGGTCTCCAGCAACAGAGACCTACCAGCAGTAAACTACTGGTAACCTACAGCGCCCTTCAAACCGGATCACAGTGATGTTCGCACAGTACTGTCTATCGGCTGCAATAGACGCTGCGGTGGTAGCTACCTAGACGGTCTCCAGCAACAGAGACCTACCAGCAGTAAACTACTGGTAACCTACAGCGCCCTTCAAACCGGATCACAGTAATGTTCGCACAGTACTGTCTATCGGCTGCAATAGACGCTGCGGTGGTAGCTACCTAGACGGTCTCCAGCAACAGAGACCTACCAGCAGTAAACTACTGGTAACCTACAGCGCCCTTCAAACCGGATCACAGTAATGTTCGCACAGTACTGTCTATCGGCTGCAATAGACGCTGCGGTGGTAGCTACCTAGACGGTCTCCAGCAACAGAGACCTACCAGCAGTAAACTACTGGTAACCTACAGCGCCTTTCAAACCGGATAACAGTAATGTTCGCACAGTACTGTCTATCGGCTGCAATAGACGCTGCGGTGGTAGCTACCTAGACGGTCTCCAGCAACAGAGACCTACCAGCAGTACACTACTGGTAACCTACAGCGCCCTTCAAACCGGATCACAGTGATGTTCGCACAGTACTGTCTATCGGCTGCAATAGACGCTGCGGTGGTAGCTACCTAGACGGTCTCCAGCAACAGAGACCTACCAGCAGTAAACTACTGGTAACCTACAGCGCCCTTCAAACCGGATCACAGTAATGTTCGCACAGTACTGTCTATCGGCTGCAATAGACGCTGCGGTGGTAGCTACCTAGACGGTCTCCAGCAACAGAGACCTACCAGCAGTAAACTACTGGTAACCTACAGCGCCCTTCAAACCGGATCACAGTGATGTTCGCACAGTACTGTCTATCGGCTGCAATAGACGCTGCGGTGGTAGCTACCTAGACGGTCTCCAGCAACAGAGACCTACCAGCAGTAAACTACTGGTAACCTACAGCGCCCTTCAAACCGGATCACAGTAATGTTCGCACAGTACTGTCTGTCGGCTGCAATAGACGCTGCGGTGGTAGCTACCTAGACGGTCTCCAGCAACAGAGACCTACCAGCAGTAAACTACTGGTAACCTACAGCGCCCTTCAAACCGGATCACAGTAATGTTCGCACAGTACTGTCTATCGGCTGCAATAGACGCTGCGGTGGTAGCTACCTAGACGGTCTCCAGCAACAGAGACCTACCAGCAGTAAACTACTGGTAACCTACAGCGCCCTTCAAACCGGATCACATTAACGTTCGCACAGTACTGTTCATCGGCTGCAATAGACGCTGCGGTGGTAGCTACCTAGACGGTCTCCAGCAACAGAGACCTACCAGCAGTAAACTACTGGTAACCTACAGCGCCCTTCAAACCGGATCACATTAACGTTCGCACAGTACTGTCTATCGGCTGCAATAGACGCTGCGGTGGTAGCTACCTAGACGGTCTCCAGCAACAGAGACCTACCAGCAGTAAACTACTGGTAACCTACAGCGCCCTTCAAACCGGATCACATTAACGTTCGCACAGTACTGTTCATCGGCTGCAATAGACGCTGCGGTGGTAGCTACCTAGACGGTCTCCAGCAACAGAGACCTACCAGCAGTAAACTACTGGTAACCTACAGCGCCCTTCAAACCGGATCACATTAACGTTCGCACAGTACTGTTCATCGGCTGCAATAGACGCTGCGGTGGTAGCTACCTAGACGGTCTCCAGCAACAGAGACCTACCAGCAGTAAACTACTGGTAACCTACAGCGCCCTTCAAACCGGATCACATTAACGTTCGCACAGTACTGTTCATCGGCTGCAAGAGGGATGGCAGTGGAGGAAAATGACTTTCGTTTGTTCGCCAACCACGTGAAAACAAGTGAACATATCGACACGGGAACATGAACAGTCGACGCGGAACGATCTGTAGATGGATCATCATCATTATCAGCCAAAAGACGTCCACTGCTGGACGTAGTCCTCCACGTCGTTTGTTGGAGCACATTGAGGGCAATTGGGCTGTAACCCACCACCACGCTGGCCCAGTGCTGGTTGGTGCGTGGTCAGAACCTCGTCTGTTATCCAGCAGGGTGCACCGCAGGGGTTGACTTGGGTTCCGTAAGCTGTTGGGCGGAACCGCTTACACCCCCTAGTTAGTTATAGGATATTTATTTATTAAATTTAATAGATCCCTCATCGTTTTATTTCTAATTAACTTTATACATTTTCATTTGGTATTATTTATGCAGTTGCCATGGTAACGGTTGGTATAGAAAGTGATTTGCTAATTAACTGTGATACGAAAGGGTTAATTAGATTTTTTTTTTATTATTAAGGAGGCGATGTGTCTTTCCCATGTGTCACTTTAGGCTAATAATCTTGAGCAGGACACATCGCTGGAAGGTTTGACAGCCGATGTGGTACCAGGGTCCTGGAACGGCAACCGCGTAGCGGAAGACGTAGTGTTGGCAGGACCCTCACCAGATGGTCCGACGATCTGGTGAAGGTTGCGGGAAGCGCAGGATCGATCGACGTGGAGATGTTTGGGGGAGGCTTATGTCCAGCAGTGGACGTCTATCGGCTGACGATGATGATGATGATGATGTATATCTTTGAATATTAATGTCATTAGAAGTTACTAAGCGACGAGAAGGGCTGACCGTTCACATGATGGTAAGTGACACGCCCGTGACAACGTAGTGCCAGTAAGGATGACATACACAGCAGTACACTGCGCAAGCTGCAGCGCCCTTCAAACCGGATCACAGCAATGTTTGCACACTGCTGTTTGGCGCCAGAAACAGTCGGAAAATGAATCCAGTATAAGACCGTGCTTTGTGGAACACATTACAAGAGACATGTCCAGCAGTGGACGTCCACCGATGATGTCTATAAATGATGATGATGATGATGATGAATCTAGTATAGAATTATTTAATTGTAATTATCACTTCATCGATGGGTAATTAGTGTTTTTGTATAATATATTAATGAAACTAATGAGCTTCACATTAGCAGCGGGTTCCGCGGCCGCTGGCGCCAAATCCTAAATCGTTGTTTATTACTGAGCTGCAGCAGCAGCAGCCGCAGCCGCAGCCGCAGCCGCAGCCGCAGCCGCACTCGTTGTGTAACCGTACGCGTTTCCGACCGTACCCATTCACACACTGTACACCGTACTAGCTCCCCACTTAATGATCCCACAGCTGGGATACAGCGCATCTTCTCCTGAAGAGAGTATCACGAGCGATCCACTACACGACCGAGTAGGGACTGGCGTTCTTAGTACACGTTGACTTCCTTCAATACTTTACCTTCACCGGAAGCTCAAATTTAGGGTGGATCGAACCCACTCCCTTCCGGGTTTTATAGTGTCTACGAAGCTACGATGACGGGCACCTTCACCTGATGGTATGCGGTGCTAGTTGTGATGCTATGTACAACACCATGTTGAGCTCGTCGCCTTTATCATAAGATATTGAATCTCGTTACCCCAGTAACTACACTAGCTACAGCGCCCCCCAAACCGGAACACGGTAATATTCGCACACTACTGTTTGTCTGCAGCAACAGAGACCAGTAAACAGAAGCGATGATGGTATTCGTGATAATAATCAGGGATGTGATGGTTCACCAGAATGATGATGATGAAAGATCAGACAGTAGATTGGAAAGCTAAATAACTTCTGGATGTTTCTGATAGCGACGGAAATAATATTCTCGTCGAGGTATTTCTACATCCAGCGGCGTTCCGCGCTGGTGTGTCAACCGGGTCCTCGCGACCGTCCGCGCGCCGACAGCTTTTATTTCATCATCACCGCGCACATGGTAACACCAATCTCCAAGTACGCCGCTGAAGCGGAAATCTGCCATTAAAATAATTATTTTAATCACCAAATACATACAGCAGTTGGTCAGGATGTCCTTCGAGCGATTACTGCGGGAACACTACTGATCACTAGGCGTTCACCTGATGGTAAGTGATACATCTGTCCATAACAACGCGGTGCTAGTTAGGATAGTATACACAGCACCACATTTCGCTCGTCGCCTTGAGACGTAAGACGAGTCTCGTTGCCAAAGTAATTACAGCGCCCTTCAAACCGGATCACAGTAATGTCTGTCAGCTGTAGCAGGCGCTGCGGTGGAGACCTTGACGGTCTCAAGCAGCAAAAACCTACCACCATCTTATTACTTTCTTATATATCTTTAGATATACAGAATTTTATTTATGCCACGTTTCATCATCTGGAAGCCCACAGCTGGGCATTGGCTTTCCAAAGATCTCCACTCCAATCGATTATGGATATATATATATGTTATCATATGTTTACTCTACATCCGTGTGGAGATCTTTAGGAGAGGCGTATGTCCAGCGGTGGACGTCTATCGGCTGATGATGATGATGCCCAACATTACATCATTCATATTTTTTCTCCTCTTCGTCTCTTTCTCCTCCTCCTCTATAATCTGATTGTGGAAAAGCTGCGAGAAGTCGCCAGAAGTAGACTGGAGCGGTCAGTGTGATGGTGACGGCTGTCCATACCCAGCAGCAGACATACTTTAATACGAGTACATTGAATGAGTTTAAACCGCCTCCGCCTGTCGCTTGCGAGGGTGCGAGAGGAGTGTGGGGGGCGGTTTTTACATTAACTAGGTGCGCGGCGGTTTACTGCACACACCTGTGTATGTGGGTCGGCGTGTCAATCTCACACGTGGGAATCGAACCTGGGCTATTCCTGGACGCGCCGCAACGCGCCGCAGCGCGACGCCGCTCCGCGATGAGTAACGGTGCGCTCATCAAAACGAACATTAACGTGGCGATGAGTAATCAATCCACTTGGTGGTAAGTGTCACTGTTGCCGGAGACTGTCTACGTGGCTACCGCCGCAGCGCCCATTGTAGCCGACAGACAGTACTGTGCAAACATTACTGTAATCCGGTTTGAAGGGCGTTATAGGTATCACTGTTGGTAGGTCACTGTTGCTACAGATCGTCTAGGTAGGTACCACCGCAGCGCCTATTGCAGCCGACAAACAGTACTGTGCAAACATTACTGTAATCCGGTTTGAAGGGCGTTATAGGTATCACTGTTGGTAGGTCACTGTTAGTGGAGACCGTCTAGGTAGGTACCACCGCAGCGCCTATTGCAGCCGACAAACAGTACTGTGCAAACATTACTGTAATCCGGTTTGAAGGGCGTTATAGGTATCACTGTTGGTAGGTCACTGTTAGTGGAGACCGTCTAGGTACCACCGCGGCGCCTATTGCAGCCGACAAACAGTACTGTGCAAACATTACTGTAATCCGGTTTGAAGGGCGTTATAGGTATCACTGTTGGTAGGTCACTGTTAGTGGAGACCGTCTAGGTACCACCGCGGCGCCTATTGCAGCCGACAAACAGTACTGTGCAAACATTACTGTGATCCGTTTTGAAGGGCGTTATAGGTATCACTGTTGGTAGGTCACTGTTAGTGGAGACCGTCTAGGTACCACCGCGGCGCCTATTGCAGCCGACAAACAGTACTGTGCAAACATTACTGTGATCCGTTTTGAAGGACGTTATAGGTATCACCGTTGGTAGGTCACTGTTAGTGGAGACCGTCTAGGTACCACCGCGGCGCCTATTGCAGCCGACAAACAGTACTGTGCAAACATTACTGTGATCCGTTTTGAAGGGCGTTATAGGTATCACTGTTGGTAGGTCACTGTTAGTGGAGACCGTCTAGGTACCACCGCGGCGCCTATTGCAGCCGACAAACAGTACTGTGCAAACATTACTGTGATCCGTTTTGAAGGGCGTTATAGGTATCACTGTTGGTAGGTCACTGTTAGTGGAGACCGTCTAGGTACCACCGCGGCGCCTATTGCAGCCGACAAACAGTACTGTGCAAACATTACTGTGATCCGTTTTGAAGGGCGTTATAGGTATCACTGTTGGTAGGTCACTGTTAGTGGAGACCGTCTAGGTACCACCGCGGCGCCTATTGCAGCCGACAAACAGTACTGTGCAAACATTACTGTGATCCGTTTTGAAGGGCGTTATAGGTATCACTGTTGGTAGGTCACTGTTAGTGGAGACCGTCTAGGTACCACCGCGGCGCCTATTGCAGCCGACAAACAGTACTGTGCAAACATTACTGTGATCCGTTTTGAAGGGCGTTATAGGTATCACTGTTGGTAGGTCACTGTTAGTGGAGACCGTCTAGGTACCACCGCGGCGCCTATTGCAGCCGACAAACAGTACTGTGCAAACATTACTGTGATCCGTTTTGAAGGGCGTTATAGGTATCACTGTTGGTAGGTCACTGTTAGTGGAGACCGTCTAGGTACCACCGCGGCGCCTATTGCAGCCGACAAACAGTACTGTGCAAACATTACTGTGATCCGTTTTGAAGGGCGTTATAGGTATCACTGTTGGTAGGTCACTGTTAGTGGAGACCGTCTAGGTACCACCGCGGCGCCTATTGCAGCCGACAAACAGTACTGTGCAAACATTACTGTGATCCGTTTTGAAGGGCGTTATAGGTATCACTGTTGGTAGGTCACTGTTAGTGGAGACCGTCTAGGTACCACCGCGGCGCCTATTGCAGCCGACAAACAGTACTGTGCAAACATTACTGTGATCCGTTTTGAAGGGCGTTATAGGTATCACTGTTGGTAGGTCACTGTTAGTGGAGACCGTCTAGGTACCACCGCGGCGCCTATTGCAGCCGACAAACAGTACTGTGCAAACATTACTGTGATCCGTTTTGAAGGGCGTTATAGGTATCACTGTTGGTAGGTCACTGTTAGTGGAGACCGTCTAGGTACCACCGCGGCGCCTATTGCAGCCGACAAACAGTACTGTGCAAACATTACTGTGATCCGTTTTGAAGGGCGTTATAGGTATCACTGTTGGTAGGTCACTGTTAGTGGAGACCGTCTAGGTACCACCGCGGCGCCTATTGCAGCCGACAAACAGTACTGTGCAAACATTACTGTGATCCGGTTTGAAGGGCGTTACAGCTATCACTGTTGATAGGTGATTGTTGCTGCAGACCGTCTAGGTTGGTACCACCGCAGCGACTATTGCAGCCGACGAACAGTGCTGTGCAAAGATTACTGAAATCCGGTTTGAATGGCGCTGTAACTAGTATAATTACTAGAGTAACGAGACTCAACAAATGTTTCAGCGCAATATGGCGCAGTGCATACCATCTTAACTAGCGCCACGTTGTTGTACACGGGCGTATCACGTACCATCATGTGAACGTCCCGCTAATCTCGTCACTTAATTATACAAAAAAAGTGACAGGCCATTTACTTTGAGATATCAGATGGTAAAGTTTGTACCACTTGGCTGATGTGTTAGTAGTTACCAGTCTGTACACTACTGCCTGGCTGCAGAGATGGTCGGTATTCGTTTAACTGCTCTTTGTTTCATGATGATGCACTGCACCTCTTGTTGTCTCAAAATAGCGGCGCATGCTGTATATCTTCGGGGAGGAAGTAATGCATGGGCGTAATCGGAAGTTCGTTGCGGAATGCAATATTAACAGTTATTGGTTAACATCACTCGACGCGCTGAACAACAACCCGATTCTGTTCCCGTTGGAGTGGAAGCGAACGCTCGATCTAAAGATGAAATCTTGATGAGCAAACATGGAGGAGACGGTCCACGTCCTCCGCGCGGCCAGACCGGCGCTTAAGATCTGAAAACCATCAAACTTTATTGACCGTACATCATTGAGCCGCGTAAATATGTCAGAATGGACATTTATCGATTTATGATATCACGGTGCGTTGTTTCAATAAATAAAATCGATATCGCCGCACTCGGATATAAAGAATCGATTCGTTGGATAATCGTAAACGTTACGTCTCTATTATTGTGGGAGAGCTAAAGCGCGGCGTTGTCGCGGCGGGCTCGCTTCGCGCTACCTGGCCGGCGGGTGACGTACATCGGATTTAATTATGTACATAATGGTGATGGTGAAGACGGTTCACTTTAAATGCAGTGATGTGGAGACGGCGGGTGGTGGCGGGTGGTGGCGGGCGCGCGGCGGGCGCCAGCCGCGGCACCAACTTAACTTTATAAATAGAATGCACATCGCTCCGCGTTTAACGCAAGAAGCTTCTCCAGCGGGCGGCCAGTCGACGCGATCTCTCCCGCGCGCCGCCCGCGCCCTCACGCGCCACTCCCGGCCAAAGTGACAACCGCTCAAAACCCGAGCGCGGACGCGATCGCACCCTTTCCGGTTCTCATCGCCAATTGTAACTTAACAAAACGCGCGCGGCGGTCTCGCGTGTCGCCTACGAATCACAAACGAAACGTGTTCATCTACCTGTACAACATTTTATATTTTTTGATAAAAAATATATATATATATATTACTCGGAAACCATGTGAACAGGCTGCGACGGACTCATCGTCTCCGCTCATCGTTCATCATCAGGTGGGATTGAGTTTAAGCGCCGAATTTCAAAGTGAAAAGTTTCGCGAAACACGTCACAGTGGAATCCCGCCAAAACTGACACCGACACGTACCTTTACCATTTCCATCCGACAGGTGACGGACTGAAGCACCATACGGCAGCTATTCAGTTGATGATGGGCAGATCGTTTCGGCTTCGACAGAGGGCGAGCTGGACGCGCGTTGAACGTTGCCGCCGCTAATCACCGCTCGTAACCGCGTTTCAAAAATAAAACGCCGCCGATTCGGAACCGGAGCATCTCGAAGGTTAATGAGAAAATAAAAAAGCATCCATTAAATCACGGGACGGTCACCGTCGATTGCACACGACGGTACGGCTACCACTTGGTAACGGGCCGATGGAAATTTCATCGCGTACCTGAAGCTACATTAAATTTAGCGCCCGAACGCATTTAGACCGGATATAGTATATTGTAACGTGTTTGTGTTCATTAGGCGCATACAATTCAACAGGCAACGAGCGATAGACGCAACCGCCGTACCCACTGCGCCCGGTTACACTAACCACGGCCCCGCCGGGACTCGGACGGGGACGGGGACGGGGACGGGGACGGGGACAGGGACAGGGTGACATATTAACTGTAAGTTTTTATAAAATAACTAAATAGAATTCATTCAGTTCTTACCGAAAAGTAACCCTCTATTTTTTGAATTTTTTTTTGTATTATTTACTTGTTGTTATACATAAACTTATAAAAAAACGTTTATAAAGTCCAGTATAAAAATATGTATAAAGCCATAGCTTCATTACATTAATTGGAAAGAAAGTCAAATTTTTCAGAAACTACTGTAACTACTACGATACAGTTAAAATTATAAAATATTTGTTTATATTGTTACTATGTTAAGTTATAAACAAAGTTATAGAAAAGTAGTTAAATATACATATAATATAACAAAACATAAGATAGTTAAGTTTTTCTACTTTGCGTGTTAACTGATAATCAATTTATCGTTTAACTAAAACATTCAAAGTTATTACTTTGTAATAATACAACTTTAGTGTATATTTCCTATAACTAATAATCCAGTACATTTGATAGTTTTCATTGCCATATTCCTTTTTTTTAAGAAGTTATGGGTTAATGGAATAGTTTGTAAAGTTGGCGCTGTAGTGTTCAGGTGCTCGCCGTTGTATATTGCGAATAGGCCGTTTCAACCTCGCGGTACACATTCCCCGTGTTAGCATTATGTCAAGTGTTCAGTTTATGATATAGTCTAATTATATATGTGCGTGTTGAGGATGGTGTGCCGGCTGGCAGGAGTTGGGAAACATTAGAGTACGGCTCCGTACATCGGCGCGCTGCGTTTGGACAGTGTTGACCCACATCGGCCGCGTGATACACTGCCCCGACGAATTACATTGTTCCGACACAAACCAGCCGCCGAACGCCGGTTTTTTTTTTCTAATCCACCAACAACACAAACTCGCACTTGTCATTAATATAGATCTAGATTAATTATAAATCTGTGTTAATGAGTAAAATCTCATGCGTTCATTCAAATCTGCAACGACGAGACGGGCATATATACATGTTCATGATTGTACGCAATATATCTGTCCATAACTTGTTAAGTTAGGATGATATAAGCATCAATATTATGTCTCGTGATCCCAGTAGCATCATTAGATACAGTTACGAGCAGTAATGTTTGCGTACTACTGTTTGGCTGTAGAAGTAACGGTTCAGTTGTACCCACTTAATGATCTACAGCAGTGGTCGGCATAATCGTTATTCATTATAACTAGTTATACTTTTAATTATATATCGTAAGTATTATGTAAGATTCTTACTCATTAAACTTCCTCGGTGGTCTGCATCAGTGCATCCGGAGACGTCACGGGATCTTTTACAGAACGCACCGGGGTTGCACTTTGTGTTAGCACGTCTCTAAGGGAGGACTAACTTCCTTAAGCACCATCGCTGAGCCATACACTGTGCAGGACCCTCACCCTCAAGGCCCACGAAACTCCTAGACCCTTCCAGTCACCTTCTACGACAGCAAGGCTTACCTTAATCATGTTCTTACTAGCCGGAGACTACAGGACTGCGCAACAGAGACTTACCACTAGTT
Source organism: Ornithoptera alexandrae (assembly GCA_029030555.1). Taxonomy (NCBI): domain Eukaryota; kingdom Metazoa; phylum Arthropoda; class Insecta; order Lepidoptera; family Papilionidae; genus Ornithoptera; species Ornithoptera alexandrae. Next base: position 12,167,774 of record JARDVY010000023.1, on the reverse strand, counting down.
TCAGCAGATTGGTCGTAGACAATCAGCTGTTGCAACCATCCTTGCCGTGCTTAGTATATAAAATACGTTACCAATAAGTACTGAGCTATTAAGTACACATTTCCGATGTATACAACGTAATAATAGATAATAACATTCGTTAGGAGTGCGTTTGATGTCGGCCGCGCGAATTATTTATAATGGTTCAGTAAGAAACGCGCGCTGATATGAAAAACTACTCGGCGCCACTTTATTATCTCAACACTCGCACAAATAATGTTTATAACTCTATCCACATTGAACACACAATATTTAAATGTTCCGCAATAAAGTTAACCCTCGCCGCGTCTGCTGTTTGTGCGATTATACATTTTTTTTCTATAATTCCAAACATCCGAGCGAATCCGTTCATAACAACGATCACTACTGACGGCTCTATCGCGCCGCCCCGTCTGCTAGCGCGCTGATTGTTTAATACGTATTTACATAACTATATCAAATGGAAATTATCTGTTTATCTTAACGAAAATATCCGAAATTTATTACTATTTATTATTTACATCTGTCCATTACGATAATGTTTATTAAAATACCATAAATCTGAGTTATCTTCAGCTCTGTTGTTTGTCTATAGTGTTTTATTATATCCACTCCTTTGGAGGGAAATATAATATCTATGTCCATACAGAAAACCATTTGTAGTAGTAGTCCTCTGTTCATTAGAGATCCTCAGCTATTTTACTGAACCCACATCAACTACTCTAAACTATAGCTATAGAAAAGATTTTAAAAAGTCTTTAACTAGGTTGACTCCCTCAGGCTCGTGTGCTAACCTAGTAGACTCCTAACCTCAAGCCCTGTGACCTTAGAAATAAATTTATTTATTTTGCACAATGGTTAGGGCTTACTTAGATCCTATACTCAATAGTGTCAGACTTAAAAGTAGATATATACCTACATAATATATGTCTAGATTCATTGCTCTTCTTTACCTAGAACGTCTGAAGGTATTATAGCAATTACGAATTATTAATAAGTTACATACCTAGTCCGGCTAAGTTCTGTTACAAATGAAAATGCATTGTTTTTGTTACTGAAGTAATGTAAGTTATTATTTAACTGTATACCTACATATTCATTAGTCTCAAAAATGAATAAAAAAAACTAATCTATTGGAAATGGCGCCACCTTTGGCTTTTATGCAGGCCTTTAATCTGTTTGGTGTGCAGTGTATACCATCCTTCTTCTTTTTCGTCCGTATCACTCTTGACAGAGTAGTCGTGGTCATTACTTTGGGTGGTGGTCGGAGGCTTAACAACATGCCGCTATTCCTCCCTGATGGCCATTCATATAGTGGCAACGATGATGAGTCATTTACTGCCGCCTTTATCTGGTCAGTTCGTCTCACAGGCGTTCTTCCTCATGGCCTGATACCCTCAACCTTTCCTTGGACCACAAGTCCCTCAATAGCTACCTTCCCTCGGCGGCATACGTAGCCAAAAAAGGTAAGGATACGAGACTAGCAAAGACGATAAACGCTGCTTGATGCCGAGTTCTCGAAATTCAGTCCACGATACTCCGAGCATTCTCCACCAACATCACGTCCCTGGAGCGTCTATCCTCTTCTAATTCTATACCATCCTAAATGATCCTTTAAAATAATAAAAGTACAACCACAGATAAGAAATTCCATATTATACCTATACTGATTATTCCCCCCGCTGTGCTCACCGTAACACCCCCACAAGTCCTTTTGGGTGTAAAGTCCTTTCTTAGATGACCTATACTTGGCAAAAGGAATAATTCTGCCGAATTTCAAGTCTCCAGGTCTTATAGTTCTAGAAATATCTTGAAATCTTTTTCATACTCATATATATATAGTCGATAGATTGTCTACTGGCTAATGATGATGATGATGATGATATATAGTCATGGAGTTTATGAAGGTCTAGAAGTCGGCACACGCTTTGCTAATTTATGATTATTTAGTGAATATAATTTCCAAACATTGATAAATCTTTTAATTCATTTGAGCGTCGCCGTCTGTTGGCCATCATTGGAAGGTCTACCATTATCTGATCTGCGTCATGGCCTCATTAAGTGGTTCCTGACGCCGTAGTAGGGGTCGAAATGGGCCCCCTTCTGCATTCTCGCGATTTTCTGCCTCACTTGGTAATGCTGATGTCGCCGATCGACCCCGGACCTTACATTTCACGGACACCATCTCTATGGACTACAGATTGAATTGCACTAACTTGACGGCAGTTAAACCTGATAAAGATCAGACTAAAGTTAGAACTTAATAAATAGTGTAACCGCTGTTTAAGTTATTTATTAAGGGGTGTAAGGGTTCCCGCACAAAAAGTCACAGCACCCAAACCAACCTCACCTCCTCGTGGTGCACACTGCTAAACAACAAGTGAGGCTCTGGCTCCCACCAACCCGCATTAGGCTAACTTGGTGGAAAATGGCCCAAATCCCCCCATATGAATCCTTACAAACGACGGCCACATGTACTCGCCAGGCCGCGGAAAGCCGCTGGATGCGGGTAGTCCAGGACCGATATATGTTGTGATGTTTAGGGGAGGCTGTCCAGCAGTGGACGTGTACCGACTAATGATGATTAAGATCTTAACAAACTGATTGTTTTTAATACGCCAGCTCATGTCAATGTGGCGCTAGTTAGATTGGTATACTCTGCACCGCGGTGTATCTTGACACATTAAGTTGACGAGTCTCGTTACCCCAGTAATTTTACCAGCTACAACTCCCTTCAAACCGCGTCACAGTCCTGTGTGTCGGCTGCAACAGGCGCTGCGGTGGTACCTACCTAGACGGCCTATGGCAACAGAGACACTACCACCAGTAAGTAATTAATATATTTTATGTAATATCTAATATAATAATTATAATTAGCTTCCTGTTATTGGACTGGAACTGGTGGTAGTGTCTCTGTTGCTGCAGACCGTCTAGATGCCACCGCAGCGCCTACTGCAGCCGACGGACAGTAGTGTGCAAACAATACTGTGTTCCGGCTTGTAGGACGCTGTAGCTAGGCTGACGTATCACTTACCATCAGGTGAACTTCCCGCTCGTCTCGTCGCTTAGTTGAATATAAAAAAAACTATTAGGGGTGTTTGCATAAGATGAACTAAATCTATCTTTGAATAGAAACTTGATGGAAACAAGTTGGTGCGGTTAAGTGGAACTGCGTTCCTCTGTCAGCTAATTAGCAGCACTAAGCTCATTAAGCGGATTTCCGTTAAACTTTTAGAGTACGCGTGAATCTGAAGAAAATTTTTCCATTTTCCTCTTTATTCAGGCTGTTGAGACGAGAATATGCTTTACTTCCGTTTAATCCGCATCAGAGCTGGTGTTTTAAGTTCCGCGCGAAATTGATGCGATTAGAAAAAAAAAGTACTTTTAAAGTGGAATACAATAGTCATCGTCATCATCATCATAATTATCAGCCTTTGCTTATCCACTGCAGGACATAAGCATTCACCAATGTCTTCCACCAAATGCGATCCGCAGCTTCTCGCATTCACCCTGTCAGTGGGTTCATCTGTTCTATGAATACGGGTTCGTGCCCCCAAAGATCACAGTTGTTACTATTCTTCCCCCAACAATATTCTAAATAGTAACATCCTACTTTACTCGGATATGCTCGGAGTATCTCTGCGCAATCAAATCAAAAATGTGGAGATCCGCAGAAGAACTAAGAGGCTTATGTCCAGCAGTGGACATCTATAGGCTGATGATAATGATGGTTATGATGACACTACCTGTTATTCTTGTGTATTTCGCATCATTCCTCTAAAAAGTCTGATGAAAATCCTCTAAAAAGAATCTCCGGTTAATAGTGTATAAATTTTACCATGTTCCGATTTCCTGTGTCTAGATAAACTACGAGGTTACATGTACAAGTGACGAGAACAATGCCATGCTAACTTCCTTACTACTGTCATTGTAATGAAGCTATGTAATGAAGGTGACGGGAAACCGCTGGATCCATCAGTGTGTCAATCTTAGAAGTGTGTCTTATCCATCGGTGTGTCAATCTTAGAAGCGAGTCTTACCTATCACTGTGCCAATCTTAGAAGCGAGTCTTATCCATCGGTGTGTCAATCTTAGAAGCGAGTCTTACCTATCACTGTGCCAATCTTAGAAGCGAGTCTTATCCATCGGTGTGTCAATCTTAGAAGCGAGTCTTACCCATCACTGTGTCAATCTTAGAAGCGAGTCTTACCCATCACTGTGCCAATCTTAGAAGCGAGTCTTATCCATCGGTGTGTCAATCTTAGAAGCGAGTCTTACCTATCACTGTGCCAATCTTAGAAGCGAGTCTTACCCATCACTGTGCCAATCTTAGAAGCGAGTCTTACCCATCACTGTGCCAATCTTAGAAGCGAGTCTTATCCATCGGTGTGTCAATCTTAGAAGCGAGTCTTACCCATCACTGTGCCAATCTTAGAAGCGAGTCTTACCCATCACTGTGCCAATCTTAGAAGCGAGTCTTATCCATCGGTGTGTCAATCTTAGAAGCGAGTCTTACCCATCACTGTGCCAATCTTAGAAGCGAGTCTTATCCATCGGTGTGTCAATCTTAGAAGCGAGTCTTACCTATCACTGTGCCAATCTTAGAAGCGAGTCTTACCCATCACTGTGTCAATCTTAGAAGCGAGTCTTACCCATCACTGTGCCAATCTTAGAAGCGAGTCTTATCCATCGGTGTGTCAATCTTAGAAGCGAGTCTTACCTATCACTGTGTCAATCTTAGAAGCGAGTCTTACCCATCACTGTGCCAATCTTAGAAGCGAGTCTTACCCATCAGTGTGTCAATCTTAGAAGCGAGTCTTACCCATCACTGTGTCAATCTTAGAAGCGAGTCTTACCCATCACTGTGCCAATCTTAGAAGCGAGTCTTATCCATCGGTGTGTCAATCTTAGAAGCGAGTCTTACCTATCACTGTGCCAATCTTAGAAGCGAGTCTTATCCATCGGTGTGTCAATCTTAGAAGCGAGTCTTACCCATCACTGTGTCAATCTTAGAAGCGAGTCTTAGCCATCACTGTGCCAATCTTAGAAGTGTGTCTTATCCATCAGTGAGGCGATCTTAGAAGTGTGTCTTATCCATCAGTGTGTCAATCTTAGAAGTGAGTCATATCCATCAGTGTGTCAATCTTAAAAGTGTGTCTTATCCATCAGTGTGTCAATCTTAGAAGTGTGTCTTATCCGTCAGTGTGTCAATCTTAGAAGTGAGTCATATCCATCAGTGTGTCAATCTTAAAAGTGTGTCTTATCCATCAGTGTGTCAATCTTAGAAGTGTGTCTTATCCGTCAGTGTGTCAATCTTAGAAGTGAGTCATATCCATCAGTGTGTCAATCTTAAAAGTGTGTCTTATCCATCAGTGTGTCAATCTTAGAAGTGTGTCTTATCCGTCAGTGTGTCAATCTTAGAAGTGAGTCATATCTGTCAGTGTGTCAATCTTAGAAGTGTGTCTTATCCATCAGTGTGTCAATCTTAAAAGTGTGTCTTATCCATCAGTGTGTCAATCTTAAAAGTGTGTCTTATCCATCAGTGTGTCAATCTTAAAAGTGTGTCTTATCCATCAGTGTGTCAATCTTAGAAGTGTGTCTTATCCGTCAGTGTGTCAATCTTAGAAGTGAGTCATATCTGTCAGTGTGTCAATCTTAGAAGTGTGTCTTATCCATCAGTGTGTCAATCTTAGAAGTGTGTCTTATCCGTCAGTGTGTCAATCTTAGAAGTGAGTCATATCTGTCAGTGTGTCAATCTTAGAAGTGTGTCTTATCCATCAGTGTGTCAATCTTAGAAGTGTGTCTTATCCGTCAGTGTGTCAATCTTAGAAGTGTGTCTTATCCGTCAGTGTGTCAATCTTAGAAGTGAGTCATATCCATCAGTGTGTCAATCTTAGAAGTGTGTCTTATCCATCAGTGTGTCAATCTTAGAAGTGTGTCTTATCCATCAGTGTGTCAATCTTAGAAGTGTGTCTTATCCGTCAGTGTGTCAATCTTAGAAGTGAGTCATATCTGTCAGTGTGTCAATCTTAGAAGTGTGTCTTATCCATCAGTGTGTCAATCTTAGAAGTGTGTCTTATCCGTCAGTGTGTCAATCTTAGAAGTGAGTCATATCTGTCAGTATGTCAATCTTAGAAGTGTGTCTTATCCATCAGTGTGTCAATCTTAGAAGTGTGTCTTATCCGTCAGTGTGTCAATCTTAGAAGTGAGTCATATCTGTCAGTATGTCAATCTTAGAAGTGTGTCTTATCCATCAGTGTCAATGTTAGAAGTGAGTCATATCTGTCAGTGTGTCTTATCCAGAAGGTCGCCTGGTAATGTTATTAATACCGTGTATTAAGTAGACGCGTCCCACCGGAAATAACCTCTAAATCCCAACAATATCCCCATCGATGGCTGATTGCTTGAATAGTGAATCATAATGTCCGCCCGACGCCCGCGGCAGCGAAAATATCAATTGAGCTTTATGGCAACACTTCACGCCTCGCATCTTTGTGCCACGTGTGCCACGGGGGGCTTTGTTAATCACTACATATGAAATCTGAGGGTATTATCATCATCATCAGTAAATGACAGTCCACTGCTGGATGTAGACTTCTCCAAACGAAGGAAGGAATTGTGCTTATAACAAAAAGTATTTATATGTACCTATATATTCTATGATAAAAGGAGGGGAATGATAGAGATAAACTATATGGGCTATTGTATATTGAGAAATAAATAAATAAAAAAAATCGTGTGATATTCAAGTCGAGTGCGTCTTCGTTGTATACCTTTTAAAAGTTTGCCCAAAAGTGGGCCTAACGTATACATGTAGTGGCTACCTGCACAAGTGAAATATATGGCACGCAGCCACTGCAATTTTCCACTTTACCGAATAAAATCTCAACTTAATAGGATTTGCTACAAACTGTTTGCAATTTGGTAATAATATACACTTCCGTATCGAGATATTAATGATAATACTACATAGTATTAATATTATATAAAAATAACTGGTACACGGGAATTAAGTATATCGAAAGTATCTATCGTTACCTACCTTACTTTTACCTCACAGATTGTATTCACTTGGTTATTTTTGTGAAATTTATCCAAAATAATATTTGTTTTTCCTTTTTTTTTTAACAACAGTGCAGTTTATAAAAAACAAAGGAACGGAAATCCATAAAACATTATGACGATTCGTCGTCCCTTCCGGTGTTTGGGCTGTTTCGTTGTACGGAAATGGATTTTTAAATCGTCACCGTACTATATTACATTAATAGCGAATTTTACATTTTTATTGTTAGTTCTTGTTTTATTGTTTTTTTTTTTGTATGTGTTATTTGTTTTATTTTATCTACAATCGTTTAACACTCGATCTCACGCGGTATTAAGTGACATTAAGGCGATAGTGCAGAGTACTCGTACATAATGCGGCGATGATATACGGCTTCTCGATATGAATGTGACAGCTTCACAGATTGGTTCAGAACAACCCTGCCATCATCCAAACTCCACAATCACGGAGCCCCGAAATAGAATCAGAGACCTTAGTGTATTTACACCAGACCTTGGCCACGGAATCGGGAAAAAAATAAAATGCAGTGTTTGTAGATATGTTGTCTAAGTAATTTAGTTTTACATGCAAAACAATGTACGGCCCATATTTGAAAAAGTTAAGTAGAGACTTATCACAATATCCATGAAACCGGAAAGCCTAGAGTATAGAACAGCTAAGAACCGATTTTACGAACTGCTATCTCCAAATGGGGTTGCGGGGGTGTTATGGCCAGTAAAGCAGGCGTGGAACAGCCAGTTTATAAATATTTGTAACTGAAGCCATGATAGTGAGGCGGCCGTCTAGAAGAAGCGCAGGTTCGATAACCATTGAGCCTGAGCTTCTGGTGAAGAAAACCATCTTGGGGAAACGACGTATTCTTCACTCTTTTTAATTTGACATGTTCTTGAATCTCTTCTAATGAAAGAAGTCCCAGACTACCAGTAGTGGGAATATCAAGAGTCGTTTATTATACTTGTCCTCAACATTTTCTACATGTTACCAACTTTTCGGGAGGTCCAAGTAAAGTAGTAGACTTTGTTAGATAGAAGTGAAGATGCATGATGAAAAAAATATTAAGAGCACTGGAAAAATATTCTAACTTAAAAGCTCGTCCACTTCGCTAAGTAATCATTGGTCAGGCGGATGTAAGTAACTCTCAAATAAATTTCCTAGATGCATGCATTTAAGAAAATGTAGAATACTTATTTTTTACGAAAAGAAGGTTCAAAAGAACAGGTTGCCATCTATCCTGAACAGAAACCTGTTCTTTTGAACCTTATGTAAGAAGTATTTCTGCGAGGTCAATATATTGTTTCTAGGTGAGGATTTAAGATGGTGAAGGAGATGCTCTGTATCAATTCCTACTTTGTTGTTGTTAATTAATTAAAATTCAACCCATTATAACTCTTCTCCCATATTTTATATATATATATATATACACTAGCTGTTCCCTGTCCGCTTTGCTGGCCATAACACCCCCGCAAATCCCTTTGGGGGAGGAGTTTCGTCAAATCCATTCTTAACTATCCTATACATGGCAAAAGGAATATTCCCACCAAATTCCAAGTCAGCAAGAAGGATACTGATTATCTATTCTTCCTTTATTCATTTTTTTACTCGACTAAGTAATAAGTGGGGGACGTAACTGATGGTAAAAAATACAGTATTCAGGCAAATATCACCACACAGCCCTACCACTGAGAAAATAGAATAGAACAGTAGCAGTTCCTAGAGTAACAGCATTTATCGAGGTCAAAACTATAGAAATAAGAACTGTAAACGATAATTGTGTAATTTATAGTATAAATATAGAAAAAAAAATTGTCTTGTGTTTTGTGGTGCATTTTATCCGGGTTTTATTTTTGGACGGATATCAATTTGATCCAGAATCCGGCGACTCTTGGAAGTCCAACGTTAACTTTGCATTGAAAACTTTCCTAACTTCTTATCGATTACAACAGTTTTTAGTTGAATTTAACATTTCTGTTTCATATGTATATATATATATATACATATATATATATATCCTATAAAACTTAACCAGGTATTCTGTTGAGGAGTTGATTAGGAAAAAATAAGTACGAAATCCTTTATATTACTCTAACAAACACGCCATTATAATTTTTTTAAGAAGAAACGACCAAGTACGTAACCACCTGAGCTGATGATAATAATGATAACTAAGAAAGTTGGACGTCCATTGCTGGACAGGCCCCCTCCGAAGATCTCCATTTCGATCGGTCCTGCGTTGCTTGCCTCCAGCTGCTTCTTGCAACCTTACAATCAGCATGGCGTTCGTTACCGGGCACCAGGGGCTGCCGTTTGTTAGGATTCTTATGGTGCTATTTGGGTCTTTTTCTACCACGCTAACCCAATGCCGATTGGTGGGGACCTGAGCCTTGTTTGTTTAGCAAGGTGCACCACGAGCAGATGAAATTGGCTTTGGTTCCGTAAGTTATTATGCGCGAAACTTTACACCCTTGTTACCACAGTAATATATAACTGTGTAACGTTGCGTTTCTGCTTAAGATATTCACGCTATTGTTTTTTCAATGAATAAACTTTACAATCAAATGGCGACCACTGTCGCCTTTTTACCGAAGTTGGCTAACACAGGTACTTCAACTAGCTACTTTAGCGTCAACTCCTGGTGTCAAGCCTGTGTGAGAGCATGTGTTCTAGTTTGTATGTAGTAGCACTTATTATGTCACAGAGTTTTATTGAAAATATGAAGCAGCCTTTAAAGTATTAACGCTATAGAACGCTAAATTACTAAGAATATAATAACAATGATGGATACAGTTTGGGTACATAAAATAAATAATCTATGTAAAAAAAGAAAGGAATAAGCGGAGGTTCTTTATGGTAATGAAGCCCTTGACACGACCTCTATCAATTTGCATACAGCGAGCTCGGCAGATTCTGCAGCGTCTGACAGATTAAGCACAGATTAAGAATAGTTTTCAACGATAGTCTATTAATAACGGGGGGACTCCAACAGGCTAGCGGGTGTAGTTTTAAATCCGTTCAGTATTGTGCGATCGCTGTTTACGTTAGAACTTCGCGCGTATTAACGGCGTCGTATACCTGCAACAACGCGCCCGGACATCGTACACGCGCACACAAGCATACGCGCCATACGTACGCACGCACATGCGCACGTCGCAGCCAAACGCACGGCACGCGCCATAGGTCCGCACGCACACATGCACGTCGCACCCAAGCGCACGGCACGCGCCATACGTACGCACACACACATTAATATGCCACACTACTATTTGACATATATTCATATGTAATAATAATAATTCGTTAGTTTTTAACTATAAAGTTATACATATTACCGTTTTTTTTTTAATTATCGAATTTAATGACGTCGACTTTCCCCATACAGTCTATTCTTTATGATTAATAGTTTCAATCCATAGACTCACTTGGCGCGCAATATTACCATATTGTAAGCGGGAAGGCACACAGTTGTGACGTTTCCGACATGTTTTTGTTTTTGACTGGATCTTGTTTCTTTAGTCATTATTAAAGAAATATTGTTCGCCCGTGTAAACTTTTATCATTTCTTTTGTCGTTTTATTGTTTATCATTGATAAGACGTTATTTAAAATTGAAAAATATTTTTGTTAGAAATGGTTGCATCAAAAGCTCCGATCGGAGTCGGGGGAAATCTTTACGCGAGTTTAGGTGGATGTCGCGATGTCTCCCGCCATTTTTACAGATCGCAACGGACGGACGGAATTTATGATATTTTTTTATTGTTTACTTCATTTTATTGTTTCTTGTAATAAAGTGCACAACGCGAGAGGAGATAAATTTTACCAGGCCTTCGCCGGGGTAAGAATGGAAATATATATTTATTTTTCATTTTATCTCAAACGTAAATGGCGTCGGATAAAATGCGTTGAAAGACAATCTTTGTAATAATTTGATTCGTCAGACCGTCACTGTCTTTAATTCAACTTAAACCCTCAACGAGATTAATCAAAAGAGTTATTGTGAACATGAGATATTTATTTATTTATAAAATAATTTTTATGCTAATTATATATTTATTATTAGATTTACAGTCTTCAGCCGGATATAATTATAAAATGTATACTGCAATGTCGGCGCTGTTAGAAATGTCTCTATGCCTACAGATATCACTTTTTATATTATATTGAGACGATATGATATCTTAAATAATCAATATAACTACTTATTAATTTTGTAAAACTTATGGATTAGAAATATTGTCCAAATTTTAAGATTTTTGTACAAATTAATACAATGATATAATAAGTCATAGTGAAAAATATCACAATAGTATATAGCTTTATATTCCTCCATAATTCCAGCTTGTTTCTTACAAGTCAATAGGATTACTTATTTCCTTTAATATTCAATAATATTTATCACGATACATTTAATTATAACTTTATTATAAATTGTGACGGCCGATTGGACGTCAAAGCGTATTTTTTACCACTCTAATATAAAGATGAGTAGACAGGAGTCGTCGTGGCAGGAATAAAACTATAAAAAAAGTTTAAGAGCTATATTTATGTTTTAAAACAGGGATTAGCTCCAAACAGACGGCTCTCTACTGAATCCAATAAAACTACTTTAACTGTCTATGGTAACCGTCAGCCGCTACGGTGTTCCGGCCATAGACATTCCTTTTTATTATCTGCCTAATGTTTATAAGGGAAGGTAGACGATAAAAGTTCAAAAGCGGCGATTATATTAAATCTCAATTAACAAATGCCGCTAGTGGAGTGGGTGCTCATTTCAGCAGTATATGGTGGATTACCAGGTTTGAGAATATTGATTCTTTAATGAAATTATGGGGGGAGTAAGGGGTCCCGCACAACAACTCACGGGAACCAACCCAATCTCACCTGCTCGTGGTAAACCCTGCTAATCAACAGACTAGACTGGCTCCCACCAACCCGCATTGTTCCAGTGTGGTGGGAAATAGCCCAAATGCCCCCATATGAACACCTACAAACGACGGCCTCTGGCCACCGGCGATGTGAACCGATGGATGTGGGGATATCTTGTGGAGGCCTATGTCCAGCAGTGGACGTCTATCGGCTGATGGTGAATGAAACTATTAGGATTAATGACCATTACCTCATAGATTGACGAGTGCAACGTGACGCTCCGTACAAACCCCCCAACAGCACATCGTTAGCGCCAGGCGTTTGACCTGGATAAGCATCCTGGTCGCATCGTTATCTCACCAGGTTTACAAGTGCTTCCATTTACATGACAAATGCGAAGTCTTCGAGGCCGAAATCGAGACTTTAGCGACTTCCTTTGTTTATAAATCTTAACCCCGATATGCAAAATTGGTTAACCCTAGCACCGAACGACTCCGACTCGCAGAACAATTGACCTAATTAGACGACATACATATATACATATATACATATACATATACACACATATATATACGTGATAGCGATATAAATATATAATAAGCATAAAAACCAGTATTTATGTGATGATTTTACTGTTCATTTAAATTGGTAGCGACTGTATCTGATGTTAGCGCTCGATAGTATAGCGACTCTTACAGCTCATCTTATACTGGTCTCGTGATCCTGGATCCAGGACCTGTTTTATAAGAATGTGCTACTTGGGGTATAGTGATCCGACGTGGGGTTATCATGTTCTGTGTCTGGACTTTTGCTTTCTGGCAAATCTACTCGGCTCCGTTCTCCGACCAGCTTCGTCTGTATCGGAAACTCTGGGTGGTGAGAACTACCCCTTATCGCAAATGTACCTCGTGCACGTGGTGTGCTGTAGCACTGCGTTCTAAACTGAAGGCGGTGTGTTTAGCAGCGATTACACTGTAAACACTTAACGGCCGTCTTAGTGTTCCCACTGCTGGGACCGAAAGCCTATCACAATTAAATAGACCAGGTACAACTGTGCTACCTAAATGATTTTCTCGAATCACATTAAATATGATGTTGTGTATGTATCTCAATTAGAGCAACATTGTTGGATGAACAGGATATTCGTGAGACAAGTGATGTTTAGGTTATATACACTGCAGCATATTATTTGTCGCCCATAAGATATTAAGTCTCATTCATCATCATCTTCAAGTGAAACGACTCCCCCAAAGATTCTCACCTCCATCAGATATAGATTTTTAGGGGGAGATTTGGACTATTTCCCACCACGCTGGCCCAATGCGGTATGGTGGGAGTTACTTCTCATCACCCCCAGTAATCATACTAGCTACGGTTACAACACAGTAAAGTATATACACTACTGTTTGGTAGTAGAAATAAGAGCTTAGTCGGCATCTACACAGACGTATCAATATGGATATTGTTTCTTCGTCGCTATCACTCTTGGCGGTGGTCGTGGTCATCACATCAGGTGTTGGTTCATGGATACTGATATGTAAATTGTAATTTAGATAACATTTATCTGGTTATACCTCCTTGGGAGTATATATGTCTGTCTATGGACGTGACCCAACCATGTGGAGATCTTTGAGGAAGGCCTATGTCCAGCAGTGGACATCTATCGGCTGATGGTGAATGAAATTATTAGGATTAATGACATTACCTTATAAATTGACGAGTGGAATGTGATGTTCCGTAGAAACCGACAAAGAATACTGTGATCCGGTTTGAAGGGTGATGTAGCTAGTGTAATTACTCAGATAATGAAGCTCGAGATCTTATTTACAAGCCGACGAGCATATATCAGTATATATAAAATTCTAACTAGCATCGCGTCGTTATGGACGGGCGTATCACTTACTATCAAGTGATTAAAAAAAAAATATTTGGTCTATATAATATAGAAGACTGTGTAAAGTTAATCGGCAGCCTTTGCTTATCCGCTGCGATATCGCCATAAAAGTTTTACGAGACCGGATATTGTAGGGTACAAATTAACCGTTTTATATCCGGACCGCGACGGTGTCCGTCCAATAGCTTCATCAAACATTCGGTTAAACTTGACCGGCGGCAGAAAAAAAATTAATAACTTCACCATAACATTAATAATTCAATATAGTTATTCACGGCTCTTATGGAAGTATGATTACATGTCTATTAACTTAATAGACGATCACCTGATGGTAAGTGATACGCCTACCCGTAATGGCGCTAATTAGGATGGTATTCTTCTTCTTAGTGGTCGTGGTCATCAGTTCAGGTGTTGGTCGCAAGCTCGATAACACGTCGCCATTCCTCTCTGTTGGCCGCCTTCCTAGTGCATTCATATAGTGGCAATGATGATGAGCCATTCACTGCCGCCTGGTCAGTCCGTTCCGTTCTTCCTCGTGGTCTAGTACCCTCAACCCTTCCCTAGACTACAATAGCTACCTCCCCTCGGCGGCATACGTAGCTAAAAAAAGAGAGGATACGAGACTGTACCAAAGATGATAAATGCTGCTTGATGCTGAGCTCTCGAAGGATCATATAATAATGAATCTCGTCACACCAGTACTAACAGTAACTACAGAGCTTTTCAAACTAGAATATAGTAATGTTTGTACACTACTATTAGTCGGCTGTAACAGACGCTGTAGCCTGACCTACCTAAAGATACCTTGCTTCTGGGGGGACGACAAGGTTATGTGGTGCTTATACCCACTAAAACCTCATCGGTGATCTCCGTCATTGCATCAGGTGGTGCTCCGTGATCTCCCACGGAACGCACCGGTGCCCCCCTGCACTCTGCCTAAAACATCCCACGGAAAGGCAAAGCCCTCCTTAGCACCCACGCTGTGCTACGGCAAATACAACACCACCATGTATTTACCGTCCTCCTAAGGCTTGCTTATTAAGTTTTGTAGGCCCCCACCCCTAAGGCTCACGAACCTGAGTATCATTTTAGTCCCCTTGTCCGACAGGCAGGGAATACATCATCAGTCGATAGATCCCTGTTGGACATAGACTTCCCCCAACGATTCCCGTATTATCTGGTAGGGATTCATATAGGAGGATTTACGATATTTCCCACCACGCTGTCCCAATGTGGGTTGGTGGGAGCCAGAGCCTCGCTTGTTGATTAGCGGGGTGCACCACGAGCAGGTGAGGTTGACTTGGCTCCCGTGAGTTGTGCGGGCATCCTTACATCTTACAGGCAGGGAATACCTTAGTCCTATTGCTAATTGCTGGAGACAACAAGGCTGGTGGTGATACCTACCTAGAAGGTCTCCAGCAACAGAGACCTACATGCTGCTGGTATTAATATATTGTAAGAGCATTTGAAGGTTATGCATTGAAGATAAGCATATTTTCCACCGCAATCTCACCATCGGGCTTTAAGCACACGGTTCAAGTGCAGCGAAGAGTGTGGATATAAAAATATAATCACTTATCTCATCTCCAAGTAAATGTTAAGTGATTCCTAGCGCTCGCGTTAGTTATCTGGCGTGTTCATCTTTGGAGGGTTGGCTGCTGGGCCCTCGTGCCGGAGGGGCCTCGGCGGGCTGCGGGTCTAGGTCGGCCAGGCCCCGCGCCCCCAGCTGCACCACTGCACTGCATACGCTACGAATGAGCTCTGATAATATATACATCTAATAATCAAATTCAAGTGTTTCAAGTTATATATGTTAATGAAGTAATGTAAGTTATTATTTAACTGTATACCTACATATTCATTAGTCTCAGAAATAAATAAAAAAAAACTATTCTATTGGAAATGGAGCCACCTTTGGCTTTTATGCAGGCCTTTAATCTGTTTGGCCACGGATCACGAACCTATGGATTGACGCACTGTTTCCAAGGGCAGTTTCCACCCCCGCCACTGCTTGCTGCTTGTTCTAAAGATTTTTTAAGAGACTCAATGTCGCCGTGTCATTTAGACCAGCAGCAGGCCATGTCATCTAAATCTGACAATAATTTGAAGTCTAGCTAGTCTGAGCTCTGGGCTAGATGAGGGCCAGTCTTCAGCTCTTATAAAGTCCGGAACGCTGGTTTCACGCCAGGCTTGGGTAGTTCGTGCTTGTAACCCGTGTGCCAGGTGCAGAGTCCTGCTGGAAAGTCCACGGTATATTTTTAAAAAGTGTATTGCTGAGAGGTTTCACGACATGATCCAAGACTGTATCTTGATACACTTTGGCTCGTTTTCACTCCCTTTACACAAAAATGTAGTTTTGTGACTCCTTGATAAGACACACCCACCATCACTGACCATCGCTGACACAGGTGATGTCCATGACAACGTTGCACCTTTCCGACCACTTGAGCAGCTTCTTTAGAACTGTGAGCGTACACTTTACCATTTTGCTTATTGTAGTGTTCTTACAGATTTTCACCTACGTAGAGACTCATCACGATATCTCCGGAGCCATAAGACCTGGAGACTTGAAGTTTGATAGGAATATTGCTTATGCTGTGGGCATAGGGTAGTTAAGAACAGATTTCGCAGCGGGAACTGCAGATGCGGTGGTCACGGCCATCAAAGAGGAGAACAGCTACTTCCATATAACCGAGTCCGTAACCTCACGGAGTCGGAAGATTAACATATCTCATCGGCTGCAGTAGGTTACGTCGCAATGACGTACGTCACCATGACAATTGGGAACAGTTCCAAGATTCACTTCAAGCAGCTGCTTTTCACTTAAATTACACGGCGCGTCTCCGACATAATGCATTCAGGGCTCGCCGTTTCCTCCTCTGATGATGTACAGCTCTTCTACTTATCACCGAATTTACTCCTCGGATCATCATCATCAGCCGATAAACTTCCACTGCTAAACATCGGCCTCTTCTAAAGACCCCCACGTCTGTAGGAGTTCATATCGGGGCATTTGGACTATTTCCCACCACGCTGGCCGAATGCGGGTTGGTGGAAGCCAGAGCCTCGTTGGTTGATTAGTAGCACCACGAGTGGATAAGGTTGACTTACACTTTATAGCAATAGACTTTTACTGGTGGTAAGTCTCTATTGTCGGAGACGCCCTAGGTAGGTACCATCAGGTTCCATTCTAAGGGGTGAAGCTAGGGTAATTACAGGGGTAAATAAAACTCAATATCTTGTCTTATAGCAACGAGCGCGATGCTGTGGGGTGTATATCATCCTAGTGCCACGTATAATATACCATCAGCTCGACGTCTCGCTGGTCCCGTCTAATAAAAGAAGTGAATCATGTCCACTCAGGGCTGGTAGAATACGGTAAGTCCTGAAGTGTTTAAAATATGCCGCGGCCCATCCGATGTTTGTGTGGTGAACACGGAAGTGGCGCTGAGGTTTATTTCCGTCCCGGCGACGGAAACGAATTTAGAAGCGTATCCCCTCCACCGCGGCCGATGAATGGGTCGCCGGCCGGCGTACTACGTGCGCTGTACACACGAGCGCACTACGACGCCGGAAGTGGGAATGTTTGCGTACACGCCGACGGTTCCCGCTATCGATGTAGTCGACTAATAATGTATCGTTAACGAAACTTTATATGTAACAAGATATTTGATAACACGGCGTTAGGTTGGTACACGTTGATGTTAAGTATCGTTATCGCATTTCACTAGTTACAGCGTCCTTCAAATCGGACAGTAATGTTTGCATACTAGTTACTATTTGGCAGCAAAAATAGTCGCTGCGGTTGAACCCACTGGATGCGAGCAATACGGGACTGATCGATGTGGAGAACTTTGAGAGAAGCTATGTCCAGCAGTGGACGTCTGTCGGCTGGTAGTGATGATGTTGTGCCTGATCCTCATCATCATCATCATTAGTATATTCCTTGTGTAAATAACTCATAGTTCAATATTAACAGCAAACTGTCCCCATTGTGTAGCACTTAACAGCTTACTTAGGACCACGGAGGTACTTGGTTCGATGCCTGGATTCCTTATTCCTGGAGCTCAAATCATCCTTACTAATCCTGCGTTGTTATGGGCGTATCACTTACCATCAGGTGAACTTGCTCGTCTCGCCCATACTGTTCAGTGTGCAGCTGCCCGTCCGTCACCAGCTCGCACACAATAAGGAGATTTGGATTCAACGCGCGCGAAACATTTGAATAAGTAATTTATTAAATGTTTTCTTTGTATAATCCGGTTATTAACTTAACCAACCCTCCCCGCTTTGCCGGACGTAACGCCCCCCAGCAACCCCTTTTTGGGGGATGACATATCGTAAAATCCGTTCATAGCTTCACTCGGCATGACTTCAGAGATGTGATGTCTCTATGTACATAACACCGCAGCGCCTATCGCAGCCATCAAACATACTGCGATCCGGTTTGAAGGGCGCTGTACCTAGAAAAATTACTGGGGTAACGAGAGTTCATATATTACGTCTCCGGCGATCAGCGCAATGTAGTGCAGTATATGTCAACTAGCACGTAACACTTATTATCAGGTGAACCGGCTCGTCTCATTTTAACTCTTTCTCCAGTAATATAGCAGTTACGGTTCAACCGATTTTTTTTTTCAAGTATCCTCGTCTGTCTGCCAATGGTTGCCTGATGACGGTGAAGAGTTGGGTAGCTTCAGGGATGTCTCATCATCTTCGCGTTTGTTTTGTTGCTTGCTCTCCATATCACCATTAACTTATTTCTAACTTAACTTAAGCGTAGCTGGTTTCAAAGTAAGCAGCGACTGTCATCACTATAACTTCGGCTACTGTCTGATGATTAAGGATCAACAGATTCGAAGAGGCACTGATGTTTCTACTCTTCTATTATCAGCCGATAGACGTCCACTGCTGGACATAGGCCTTCCCAAAGATTCCCACATCGATCGAATAGAGAATCATATCGGGTGATTGGGGTCATTTACCCCCACGCTGGTCTGATGTGGGTTGGTAGGGTGCACCACGAGCAAGCGAGGTTGACTTGGGTCCCGTGAGGTGTTGTGCGGGACCCCTTACACTCCATGCTCCTCCGTAAACAGTTCTATAAAATAAGTAGTCATTATCATCATCTGATGATGATGATGATAGACATCCTCTGCTAGACACAGGTCTCTTGCAAACATCTCCACACCGGTCGGTCCTTCCCTGCTCGCAACCAGCAGCTTCCTTCGACCTTCGCCATTTCATCGGTCCACCTTGTAAAGGACCAGCACTAAGTCTACCGTAACTCGACTGCCACTCGAGGACCTTACTACGCCATCAGCCGTTCAGATGTCAAGTTTTAATAAGTTCATTTGCAACTTAAATATTTATTTTATATAACACTATATCCAATACAACAGCAGCTTCTTCTTCCTGAGGATAAATGAGGTGGATACCATCATCATCATCATCAGCCCACAAACGTTCTCTTCTAGACATCGGTCTCTCCAAAGATTCTCACATCGATCGAACTTGCGCTGCCCCATCTAGCTGCTTCTCATGACCTTGGCCAGATCGGCATTAGAGGATCTTGGTGCACCATCGGCTGTCAATCCTTCGAGCGATGTATCCTGGTCATTACCACTTGAGTCCAACAATCTTACCATACATCTCATCATCACATTCTCATCTTACATGATAGATACCATGTCGGTATATTCCTGCTGCAGAACAGCCACGTGCTAACATCACTGTGAATCGTTTCCCTCATCCAAAACCTTATGCTGAAGAACACCCTCTAAATCGACATATAAAAAAGCTGATACTCTTCGTAACGGACACAAGTGCCAAATTACCAGCACCCCTCTTTCCGGGTGGGGGGTTAAAAAGCCGAACGGGTAGTATTTGGCGAGTGAGCTGCCGGCACGTTCACCGGCCGGTACCTCGTCGAGGGCCCTCCGTGTTATCGACCTTCGGGATCTGGCCGACCCCTATCGCGCCACTGAGAGCCCCCGCCGCTCCCTGCGGGTCCCACCCCTGCCGCTCGGCGACGCTTAAGGCCGCCTTTCGCTTGCGAGCCGGTTTTAATGATCTAAAGGTCAGCTCCACAATCAGCACCGTGTCATCTGATCTTCGTGCAAATAAAACTTTCTTCAGTACCACCATCTTTCCATTTCAGAGCTACCATCAGCAAAAGATTTAATGGTGTGAAGTATTATCACAAACCCTTCACTCCTTCTGAAGTCAAAGACGAGGATTCATAGTGTTCACTATTTAACCAGCCC
Source organism: Ornithoptera alexandrae (assembly GCA_029030555.1). Classification (NCBI taxonomy): domain Eukaryota; kingdom Metazoa; phylum Arthropoda; class Insecta; order Lepidoptera; family Papilionidae; genus Ornithoptera; species Ornithoptera alexandrae. The sequence goes on along the minus strand of JARDVY010000023.1, from coordinate 12,147,674 downwards.
TGAGCAAATGGACATGATTAACTTCTTTTATTCGACGGCACCAGCGAGAGGTCCAGCTGATGGTAAGTGATACGCGGCGCTAGTTAGGATGATATTCCACCACATTGCTCTCGTCGCTACAAGACAAGGTATTAGTCTTATTTACCCCTGTAATTACCCTAGCTTCACCCCTTAGAATGGAACCTGGTGGTACCTACCTAGGCCGTCTCCGGCAGTAGACATTTACCACCAGTAAAAGTCCATTGCTATAAACGGAGTGTAAGGTGTTCCGCAGAACAACTCACGGGATCCATGCCAACCACACCTGCTCGTGGTCCACCCTGCTAATCAATAAACGCAGCTCTGGATCCCACGAACAATCATTGGGCGAGCTTGGTGGTAAATGGCCGAGATCCCCTTAAATGAATCCTTACAAACAACAGCCCCAAAAGCCCGCCGGTACCGGAGGCTGTGCTGACTGTAAGGTCGCTGGAAGCTGCTGGATGCGGGCACCACAGGACCGATCCACGTGGAGATGTTTGAGACGTGTATCGGCTGATGATGATAAACTATAAGACTAGATAACAAGGATGTAGATATCGATGATGATGAGCGCTAGCTATGATACCGGAACTTGGAGATGCTGTTACGGCAGCAGATTTACTATGTAAGAGTAGTAATATCACCAGTACAAAAAACCCCTACCACCAAGCAACCTCTGTAAAGAGCAACCCTTAATTGAATCCCACAGCACTTAGCCCCTGTACCACTAAACAGTGTCTCCGTATATGGAATAAGTTATCAACCCTTATTGGTATCAGAATACATTATCTTATCAAGTATACTTCAAGGATATGAATGTCTCCAGCAAAGGAGATCCACCACCCTATTTAAACTAATCCTTAATTAACTTTATAAAAACGAACCCCTATTAATATTTTTTTGTTAGAATACATACATTACATAGATCTTTAGGGGAGGTCTATGTCCAGTAGTGGACGTCTATCGGCTGATAATGATGATGATGACACATTACATCTCCGAGTGGTTTCCATAAAAAATTTCAACCCTTGTTTTCGAAACTAGGTTCGTTTAATTTCGTTTCTGTAAATTTCTATAGGGGGTGTAGGGGGTTTCGTTCAACATCTTACTGGTCTCAATCAAACCTCACCTGCACCCTTCTGAATAACAGACGAGGCTCTAAGCACCAACTCGCACTGGACCAGCGTGGTGGGCTAAGACCCAATTCCCTTTAATGAACTCCGTGGAGATGAAGACCTATCCAGCAGTAGACCTCTATCAGCTGCTGATGGTGATGATGATGATGATGATGATGAAATATACACAACCAACAAACGAAAACATGTTCTGCTCTACATTTCGCGTTGTTTTCAAACTACTTGGTTAGAGGAGTGGTGTTCAAAAACAGCTTACCTAGGAACCCTAGGATGCGTTCCTCAGCATCACTGGACGCGTCTCCAAGCGGGCCTGTTAATTAATAGCCATCGAGCGGACCTGGCCGGGCTATTGACCCAATTATGGCGGCGAAGACGTCTCGCTGCTGCGGCTTGTTTCCCGCAGCGATAATACCTGCGTTCCTATTGTTAGTAAAACCTACATCCGGCCGAGTTAAATATATACAGCAACCCTGTTACCTAAACGTTTCTGGTTTTATTTCCGGGGGTAAGTTTCGGAGTTTGATTTGTGGTACAGATTTTTGGAACCCTCTTTACTACCTACCACTCTCATATTGTATATATGATGAACCTTACTGGTAGGTCTCTATTGATAAACGGTAGTGTGCAAACGTTACTGTATTCCGGTTTGAAGGGTGTTGTAGCTGGTATAATTAGTGGGGTAACGAAGCTCAACATCTCATGTCTCAGGCGAAGAGCGCAATGCGGCGGTGTATATATTAGTATATTGTAGCGTAGTTATGGGACTAAAAAAAAACCGGATATACTCTTTAAACACTTCACCATCAGTAGCTTCAATATCACTTGAAATCAGGTGATATCGAGTTCAAATGGCAGTACAGGAAGTAAAGAAATTAGGACAGTGTGTACCTAATAAGTACTTTACGGGTACGTATTAAAGTACTTTGTCTGTTTGTATGATCACAAGTGTGTTTCGGTGAGCTGATGGCGGCGAGCTCGTGGTATTTAGCGTGGATCATGGCACAAATAAATATATCCATCAGCCATACAGCCATGATTCCGATCCGGTGAACACGCCGCAGCTGAACGGGATTCGCCTGAGCTATGAGATATGTCTTCTGCGGACAGGAAACTGTGCCAATATTGATGTGCGATATCAACTAGTACACTCTTATTGCACCTCTCTCTCTCCTCTCTCTCTCAGGGGTTGATCCCTCATGCTTGAGGATCGTAATCAGTGCTAGGGTTGCTGTCTTACGACTGTATTATTTATAGTTTGTATGGTCATCAATTGATTAGAACACCAGGTAAGCAAACACTGCCAGAAGATACTATTAAAGATGAGGAAGTTAGCGGCGTGGGTTCACATCCTCTTCCTTTCGCTGCAAAGGTTTTATGGTCTTTATCATAAAATGGTTTATCTCGTAATTTCATAAGGTGTACGACCCTTTAAATTAGGGTTCTCAAACAGCTTCCTCCTTCATGTTTACACAGAGTGCGACGATGAGCATATCAGTACGCGTCTTAACATCTATCCGCACTGCTACAGATCCCAAGATTCCATCTTAATGAGAGCTATGATCGTTCACTGCCAGATTTATTGTCTTCATTTGTCAGTACGTAGCAGCAATTAGAGGAATAGTTCTTTTTGTTTATAACCTGAGTAAAGTTTACTCGCGCACTCCAGCAACCTGATGCCGGAGCGGTTCTAATTCGAGAGTAACTGATCGCGGCGCTCAATCTCAGTCCCGCTCCGCGGCGGGTCTGCGTCTTGTTCCGCCGTGTTTATCCGCTAGTAAACATCGATTTTTACACTCGCGCGTCCGATTACGGCGAGAATCGATTCCGCGCGGCCCGCCTGCGATACATTAGAATCGATTGCGCACAATAAAACAAACAAACCGCGTAATTAACTTGCGTACGCACGCAGACGCGCGGCAACGGGACCTTGAGGGTCTCGGCGACCTTGTTACGTCTCAACACAGATTGTCATCGTCCGGTAATCATCAGCCGGTAGACGACCACAGCTGGACATAGGCCTCTCCCAATGATCCCGACGCGATCGTTACTGCACTGGACGCAACCAGCTTTGCCATTGTTTGTAGGGATTCTTATGGAAGGATTTAGGCCATTTCCCACCACGCCAGACTAATACGAGTTGGTGGGAGCCAGAACCTCGTTCGTTGATTAGCAGGGTGCATCACGAGCAGGTGAGGTTGGCTTGGGATCCTGTGTGTTGTTGTGCGGGATCGACATATACACTGATTCAAAATAATTCTGGTGGTGGGTCACTGTTACTGGGGACCGTCTAGGTAGGTATTACCTCAGCGTTTATTGCAGCCGGTAAACGGTACTGTGCAGACATTACTATGATCCGGTTTCAAAGACGCTATAGCTATCACTGATGATAGGTCACTGTTATCGGAGACCGTTTAGTTAGGTACCACCGCAGCGCCTATTGCAGCCAATAAACAGTACTGTGCATATATTACTATGATCTGGTATGAAGGACGCTACAGCTATCACTGATGGTAGGTCACTGTTATCGGAGACCGTTTAGTTAGGTACCACCGCAGCACCTATTGCAGCCAATAAACAGTACTGTGCATATATTACTATGATCCGGTATGAAGGACGCTATAGCTATCACTGATGGTAGGTCACTGTTATCGGAGACCGTTTAGCTAGGTACCACCGCAGCGCCTATTGCAGCCGATAAACAGTACTGTGCATATATTACTATGATCCGGTATGAAGGACGCTATAGCTATCACTGATGGTAGGTCACTGTTATCGGAGACCGTTTAGTTAGGTACCACCGCAGCACCTATTGCAGCCAATAAACAGTACTGTGCATATATTACTATGATCCGGTATGAAGGACGCTATAGCTATCACTGATGATAGGTCACTGTTATCGGAGACCGTTTAGCTAGGTACCACCGCAGCGCCTATTGCAGCCAATAAACAGTACTGTGCATATATTACTATGATCCGGTATGAAGGACGCTATAGCTATCACTGATGGTAGGTCACTGTTATCGGAGACCGTTTAGTTAGGTACCACCGCAGCACCTATTGCAGCCAATAAACAGTACTGTGCATATATTACTATGATCCGGTATGAAGGACGCTATAGCTATCACTGATGGTAGGTCACTGTTATCGGAGACCGTTTAGCTAGGTACCACCGCAGCGCCTATTGCAGCCGATAAACAGTACTGTGCATATATTACTATGATCCGGTATGAAGGACGCTACAGCTATCACTGATGGTAAGTCACTGTTATCGGAGACCGTTTAGTTAGGTACCACCGCAGCGCATATTGCACCCGATAAACAGTACTGTGCATATATTACTATGATCCGGTATGAAGGACGCTATAGCTATCACTGATGGTAGGTCACTGTTATCGGAGACGTTTAGCTAGGTACCACCTCAGCGTTTATTGCAGCCGGTAAACGGTACTGTGCAGACATTACTATGATCCGGTTTCAAAGACGCTATAGCTATCACTGATGGTAGGTCACTGTTATCGGAGACCGTTTAGCTAGGTACCACCGCAGCGCATATTGCAGCTCGATAAATAGTACTGTGCATATATTACTATGATCCGGTATGAAGGACGCTATAGCTATCACTGATGGTAGGTCACTGTTATCAAGTACCGTCTAGGTAGGTATTACGTCAGCGTTTATTGCAGCTGATAAACAATACTGTGCATACATTACTATGATCCGGTTTGTAGGACGCTATAGCTATCACTGATGGTAGGTCACTGTTATCGGAGACCGTTTAGTTAGGTACCACCGCAGCGCCTATTGCAGCCAATAAACAGTACTGTGCATATATTACTATGATCCGGTATGAAGGACGCTATAGCTATCACTGATGGTAGGTCACTGTTATCGGAGACCGTTTAGCTAGGTACCACCGCAGCGCATATTGCAGCCGATAAACAGTACTGTGCATATATTACTATGATCCGGTATGAAGGACGCTATAGCTATCACTGATGGTAGGTCACTGTTATCGGAGACCGTCTAGGTAGGTATTACGTCAACGTTTATTGCAGCCGGTAAACGGTACTGTGCAGACATTACTATGATCCGGTTTGTAGGACGCTATAGCGATCACTGATGGTAGGTCACTGTTATCAAATACCGTCTAGGTAGGTATTACCTCAGCGTTTATTGCAGCCGGTAAACGGTACTGTGCAGACATTACTATGATCCGGTTTCAAAGACGCTATAGCTATCACTGATGATAGGTCACTGTTATCGGAGACCGTTTAGCTAGGTACCACCGCAGCGCCTATTGCAGCCAATAAACAGTACTGTGCATATATTACTATGATCCGGTATGAAGGACGCTATAGCTATCACTGATGGTAGGTCACTGTTATCGGAGACCGTTTAGTTAGGTACCACCGCAGCGCCTATTGCAGCCGATAAACAGTACTGTGCATATATTACTATGATCCGGTATGAAGGACGCTATAGCTATCACTGATGATAGGTCACTGTTATCGGAGACCGTTTAGCTAGGTACCACCGCAGCGCCTATTGCAGCCAATAAACAGTACTGTGCATATATTACTATGATCTGGTATGAAGGACGCTACAGCTATCACTGATGGTAGGTCACTGTTATCGGAGACGTTTAGCTAGGTACCACCTCAGCGTTTATTGCAGCCGGTAAACGGTACTGTGCAGACATTACTATGATCCGGTTTCAAAGACGCTATAGCTATCACTGATGGTAGGTCACTGTTATCGGAGACCGTTTAGCTAGGTACCACCGCAGCGCATATTGCACTCGATAAATAGTACTGTGCATATATTACTATGATCCGGTATGAAGGACGCTACAGCTATCACTGATGGTAAGTCACTGTTATCGGAGACCGTTTAGTTAGGTACCACCGCAGCGCATATTGCACCCGATAAACAGTACTGTGCATATATTACTATGATCCGGTATGAAGGACGCTATAGCTATCACTGATGGTAGGTCACTGTTATCGGAGACGTTTAGCTAGGTACCACCTCAGCGTTTATTGCAGCCGGTAAACGGTACTGTGCAGACATTACTATGATCCGGTTTCAAAGACGCTATAGCTATCACTGATGGTAGGTCACTGTTATCGGAGACCGTTTAGCTAGGTACCACCGCAGCGCATATTGCACTCGATAAATAGTACTGTGCATATATTACTATGATCCGGTATGAAGGACGCTATAGCTATCACTGATGGTAGGTCACTGTTATCAAGTACCGTCTAGGTAGGTATTACGTCAGCGTTTATTGCAGCTGATAAACAATACTGTGCATACATTACTATGATCCGGTTTGTAGGACGCTATAGCTATCACTGATGGTAGGTCACTGTTATCGGAGACCGTTTAGTTAGGTACCACCGCAGCGCCTATTGCAGCCAATAAACAGTACTGTGCATATATTACTATGATCCGGTATGAAGGACGCTATAGCTATCACTGATGGTAGGTCACTGTTATCGGAGACCGTTTAGCTAGGTGCCACCGCAGCGCATATTGCATTCGATAAACAGTACTGTGCATATATTACTATGATCCGGTACGAAGGACGCTATAGCTATCACTGATGGTAGGTCACTGTTATCGGAGACCGTCTAGGTAGGTATTACGTCAACGTTTATTGCAGCCGGTAAACGGTACTGTGCAGACATTACTATGATCCGGTTTGTAGGACGCTATAGCGATCACTGATGGTAGGTCACTGTTATCAAATACCGTCTAGGTAGGTATTACCTCAGCGTTTATTGCAGCCGGTAAACGGTACTGTGCAGACATTACTATGATCCGGTTTCAAAGACGCTATAGCTATCATTAATGGTAGGTCACTGTTATCGGAGACCGTTTAGTTAGGTACCACCGCAGCGCCTATTGCAGCCAATAAACAGTACTGTGCATATATTACTATGATCCGGTATGAAGGACGCTATAGCTATCACTGATGGTAGGTCACTGTTATCGGAGACCGTTTAGCTAGGTGCCACCGCAGCGCATATTGCATTCGATAAACAGTACTGTGCATATATTACTATGATCCGGTATGAAGGACGCTATAGCTATCACTGATGGTAGGTCACTGTTATCGGAGACCGTCTAGGTAGGTATTACGTCAGCGTTTATTGCAGCCGGTAAACGGTACTGTGCATACATTACTATGATCCGGTTTGTAGGACGCTATAGCGATCACTGATGGTAGGTCACTGTTATCAAATACCGTCTAGGTAGGTATTACCTCAGCGTTTATTGCAGCCGGTAAACGGTACTGTGCAGACATTACTATGATCCGGTTTCAAAGACGCTATAGCTATCATTGATGGTAGGTCACTGTTATCGGAGACCGTTTAGTTAGGTAACACCGCAGCGCCTGTTCTAGGACGCCACAAGCTACCTTTGGCTATTGTAAGCATGCTCGTTTTTAAGTATTACTTATTCAGTGCATAAAATTAAAAAAAAAGCGAACTACTTAAATCTTGCCGCCACATTTACTCCATTTTGTTTAGTAGGCAAGTTATTATATACAATACAGAATTTCCATTTAGGCCGCACTTGCGCCTTCCGGAAATTAAAGTTCCATATACCGCACTGTGAACACTGTAACACATCCTAGGCGCGGGGATGAATACTGCTTTTGTAAGAAAACAACCCCCGAATAACTATACCAAGCTCGAACTCGGTATTCTTGTGGCAATAAAAAAAATAACTTTTCTAATACAGATGCTGTAAGGAAACGGAAGTAGTGAAACAATGGATGGATACATCCATTCGTCACTGCGTCTATTCGGTCTCGTTGTTACGTTCAGCTCTCCTGAAAAATTAACCCGCATCTATTTATTTATGAAGTGCGGTCGCCGTGTAAATAAAATAAACCACCCTGCAAACCCCTTTCAGTGTCAGCGAGTAGGGGTAGCGTCACCCCACGCAAATCAAATGAAACTTGGGAGCCGGAATTATTCAGTGCCCCTAAGGAACTGAACCGCGGGGAATGGTCCTCAGCTTTTTTACCACTCAGCTGCTGTAAATGAAAGCTTTGTTGCCTGTAAAAAAAAGAAAAGAAAAGTACTTTTAATTAAGTAAAAAATCATCTAACATACTTTCGATAAAGTGAACGGTTCCTCTTGCTGAAGAAACTCTAACTTGGTGCTGGTATTCTTCATGATATGTTTGTAAGTTAGTCTCATAGAATCTATTGGGGTCCTTCATAATCTATTGAGGATTCAAATCCTACCATAATTATCTTCTCAGCAGCAAGGATCCTTTTCAGCTCTCCCTCTCTCACACACACACATCATGACCAGCCGATAGACGTCCACTGCTGGACATAGGCCTCCCCCAAAAATCCCCACATGATCGTGTAGGGATTCATATGGGAGGATCCGAGCCATTTCCCACCACACCGGCCCAACGCGGGTTGAAGGGAGCCAAAGTCTCGTTTGTTGATTAGCAGGATGCCCCACGAGCAGGCGAGGTCGGCTTGGGTCCTGTGAGTTGTTGTGCGGGACCCCTTACATCCCTTACATCCCTTCCTGCCCCCCACACACACTTTCAATAAACATATAGAATGAATGTACTTAGGTGTTAGGTAGAGAGATATCATTGGGTTACTTCCAATTCATGGCACCACGCAACACACAATCGAGATGACCACTTAGAGGTTGTAGAGGGTAGAGGGTGGTTTAACATGATACAAATTACTCTCAAAAACAAGGATCTTGAAGGTGTCTTAAAAATTAAAAAAAAAAACAGAACTGCAGTGCACCGGATACACCTTGCACCTTCGTGACTTTAACCCAGAATTAAAAAGAAAAAAAACGCAATAATTCACTGAAACATTAACGAAACAGTATTAGTCACCATTAGGCTTTTTAAGTCGACTTAAATCCAGCAGTGGACTGTCTACCAGCTGATGATGCAGTGCAATATAACCCTTGCAACTTTTTTTTATTTAACGAAAGTACAATCCTGATGGTAAATGATAACGCCATTAAAATAACGCTTTTTAGGGTGATATACACTGCACCACATTGCGCTCGTCTGACACAAGATGTCGAGTCTCGTTACCCCAGTAATTACTGTTATTGGAGTGTCAGTAAAAGTTATTTTTGAATGTAAAATAAAGTGCACTATTAAGTACAAACTTTTGGTAACATAGATTTAGTACACTCATACGATATCAAGTATCATTGCATCTACTGAACGGCGGTCCGCAGATATATATGTAAATCTAGACAACGTCAAGATACCTAGCCCATTCAGGTCATGCGGTGCAGCACCGGTAATGATTGTTTAGTCGACTTTTATTTGAAAAGTATTTCGTGACAAAAGTTTGAGGGAGTGGAAATCTATTTAAATTAGGTCACTACAAAGACATGTAACTGATGCACTAAAATAGATGTACAGTACATCCTAACTATTATTAAGGGTTGCTCAGCATCAGATTAATATTAAGGGGTAGCTAGGCATCCTGTTTATTTTTAATCGGTATAAAATAATAATAGAATTTATATGTAGACTAAAAGATAATCCAGTTAAAGAGATCTCTTTCCCACTTCTATAGGCAGAAGCTTTTATTCATATATATTATAAATACTAACATAGTTTAAACAGCCCACTATTTTCCCAGTGTTGGGACTAGAGGGATTCTGCGGAAAGGAAACAATTAAAGCTGTAAATCAAATCGGGCATTGTCGCGAATGTCTCATAATGAAGAACAACGAAAGATCACAGCTCTTGTAATTAGTTTTCTTTAGGTGCTCCTCTTCACCAGAAGTCACAGCTGAACCATCAGGATTAGTTCCTCTCCAAGGTTTGCCTTCAGTACCCTCTTAACTACATCTCGCTACGATATTATATGGACCATTTACCAACTGATAGTAGGTCTCTGTTATCACAGTCTAGGTAGGTACCACCGCAGCGGCTATTGCAGCCTACTGCGCAAAGGTTACTGTGTTCCGGTTTGAAAGGCGCTGTACGTTACTAGTAGTTTACTGGGGTAACGACACTTAACATCTTATGTCTCAGGCGACCAGTGCAACGTGGTATATATATCATGGCGTCTAGCACCATCTTACTATGATCAGGCGTATCACTTACCATCAGGTGAACGTACCGCTTAAATGAAAAAAACATTATTACTATAACTATGTTATACTTTATCGCGGTAAAAATATGTTAAATAAACATTGAAGCAACGTCTCTATTATCATTATTACTACGGTACAGTAAAAAAAGTAATCTATAGTAATATTAATAAAGTGTATTATCGGAGCAGCAACCCACTTTACTTTGGTGTAGTCGGACGTGAACTGAGAGACGATATCTCAATCATTCCCACGCGCTGCACACTGCCGCGCGGCCGACCTGCGAGTGCGATGACTATAGACCAATTAAAAAAAAAAAAAAAACCTATAACTAACGATCTCCAACATTCCTTAATGGTTCCGTACAAAAATCTATCAATAGCTTTTGACTTCGTATAAACCGGATGTTCACCTAGCAGTCGATCGATGTGAAGATCTTTGCGGGTGGTCTACGCCCAGCTGTGGACTTCTATCGATGATGATTATGATCTACTATTGGCTGATATCATCGAAGTCACATGATATTTAGACTCTTAGCTAATTAGGACGATGTACTTCACCACATTGCGCTCATATGAAGTAAGATGTTGTCTCGTTACCCCAGTAAATAAACAGGCTACAGCGTCATTCAAACCGGAACACAGCAATGTTTGCATACTATTTACCTAGACGGTCTCCGTGAACAGAGACCTACCGCCGGTTCCAGACCCATGTCTAAAGACTGCCGATATTACCAAAAACTATTCAGCAGACATTAATGTGCAACAGCGGCAGCTCTTCACGAGCTGAACTCCAGGATGCGGCCGGTCGGCGCTGCAGCAGGCCGCCGCCGGCGCCGCCGCTCTTTGGACTCTCGTAACGCCAAGTTCGCCCTCCACATCACTCCATCCGCACATCTCTACGCGCGGTGTGGCATCATCAGTTTGTTTATTTACCCGCGTAATCCTAAATTTATCATTATTTATTTGTACAGTGCTATTCTCCGCTGCGTCGGTATGGCGGGAAAAAAAAATAGGTGTTGGTACTTTTAAAATAGTTACGGCGTGGTGTAAACTGCGCGCGGGGGAATTACCGCCGCTTGTTTGTTGTTTCATTGGGATCTGCGTTTGATTCAACAAGTACTTAGCTCGGGCTGATGCGGCGGGGCCCAGTGACCGACATACGCGCGCAGGTGCACGATGGAAGCCAACGGGGCACGTGTCCTCACTCCTCATCTACCTCATAACATCCACAATTAGCCGATATACGTCCACTGCTGGACATAGGCCTCCTCCAAAGACCTCCAAGTGTGTAGGAGTTCATGTGGCGGGATTTGGGCCATTTCCCACCAAGTTGGCTCAATGCGGGTTAATGGGAGCCAAAGCCTCGTTTGTTGATTAACATGGTGCACCCAGCAGCTGATGTTGGCTTGGGTCCCGTGAGTTGTTGTGCGGGAACCCTCACACCCCTGACCACCTCATAACATCACATCATCCAAATTAGATTGGGAGATAATGCCCATGGCACTTAAGTCTTTTACACAACGTGTACAAAGGTTAAATAAATAAATGAATGTGAAAGACGTTCACCTGATGGTAAGTGATACGCCTGTCCATAATAAAATTATGAGATGAGATAACGGGATACACTACACCACGTTGCGCTCATCACTTTTTGATATAAGATGTTAAATCTCATCACCCCACTAATTACACTAGCTACAGCAACCTTCAAACAAGAACACTAATAATTTCACACTACTGTTTGTCGGCTGCGGTGATGCCTACCTAGAGGTTCTATAGCAACGAGGACCTACCACCAGTAAAGTACAGACGACAAAGTAACGTTTACTTGTAGCAAATATTCATAATTTAATTAATTAAGCAAAGCGTGACATTTGTACTTATATTCGTTTGTGTCAATGTCCTCCCTGTGGTATACCCATCAGCTCTCTTGGTGATACACAACAGCATATATATAATCAGTATATGCAATCCATTTGATAAACTGTCATGAGTCTCAAGTAAGAGGGGGTGTAAGGGTCCCGAACAACAACTCACGGGGTCCAAGCCAATCTCAGCTGCTCATGGTGCACCCTGCTAATCAACAAACGAGGCTCTGACTCCCACCAACCCTCATAGTGCCAGCGTGGTGGAGAATAGCCCAAATCCCTCATATGAATCCCTACCCGATCGTGTGGGAATATTTTATGGCCCATATCCAGCAGTGGACGTCTATCGACTGAAGATGATGATGATGAGTCTTAAGTCATTTATTTATTAATTTTAAAGCCACATTGATCAAGAAGTTGAAATCCCCTATTACTTTTGATAGTTTTGTAAATGATAATTATTGTCCGCGTGACTGTACGTAAATGATTGAAGCTGCGGATCGATTAAATGATAGCATTTAGAAACAACAACACGAAGGTCGCTGGAACCAGGCGAAGGGAAAATATTCTCGGAGGCGCGAGGAAACAAAGTTAAATACAAAAATAAACAGAATAGAACATTAAGCAAAAATACATCGGGCGTGGTAACAAGACGCAGGCGCAATGATTGTAGTCAATGCTGGATTTATTATCTAAACAGCGAGGCCGTTACGGCACTGTTTAATATACTATTAAGTGGCAAATGGTGTTCTCGATGGGCCGCGCTCGAGAGCAGGCCGCCGGGATCGTTCCGGGATGGACCGAAATAAAAATGGCGTCATAATGTTTATCCGCGATGGGCATAACGTAAAACACGATGATGATTGATACAACTGCTCGAATTGTACTCGAGCATGATTACACACAATCGCTACGACCAGCGCTCCCAGGCAGCAGATCAATATTGACTCTTGCGATGAACTGTTGCCCCGAAAGGATAACTCTGTACCCAAATATAGCTAAGACAATGTCTGGAGCGCACAAAATATACATTCAGGGGGTATCAGAGGGTATTAACCCAATTGGTGGCTATTTTGGAGCACACTCTTACGATACGCGTCGGACAACATCGATCCGCGCATCGCATAGATCATCGGCCGTCAGTATCGCAAATGTACGGACGATATTTAGGTTGCCGTATCGCACCCGGCGCGCTGGAGACGAGCTCTGCTGTCCACGTTGCTCCATCGGCTACACTTTTAGGAGTTACGTATTATAGATTGGAGCCTTGAAGCTCACAAAAAATAGTATTGATTGAATCATCATCGTCAGCAGATAAACTTCCACTCCTCCAAAGATCTCCACATCGATCGGCTCCCCGTCGCTCGCAGCCAGTGGGTTCCCGCGATGCTCACCAGATTATCAGTCCACCTTGATTTTTGTTAATTTATTAAATTTCTTGATGAATGCTACAAAAGAACACAGGAAAATCAGCTAATGTTTTCTGAAATTGCTGTCTTTCCGACGCACCTAAGGTAAAATAAGAAAAGTAGAGGGTTATTCTTTTATTTCATCCCCTATTAAAGACGAAATGTCTTCACTAACCACCGTTACGTTAAAACAAATTGGCAAAATTTCTTAAGGCACTAGTTTCAGTTTGTCTATAATCTTCCATTTGGAATTTCATGCTTAGTTCGTGATACAATTTCGTTTCAATAAATCAGTATTCCGTCAAATCGCTGCATCAGTGCTTGGCACACGATCTGTCGGTGCAAACGATGCCAGATTCGCTGCAGCCGTGTGCACTTCCAGCTCATGCCTGACACCATAAAATGCAGTACAGTTATTGCTCGTTGGCGATCTTTCACTATCTATTTATAGAAAGAGAAATACCTATTTATATAAAGGTGTTAACATTATAGTCTTCTTCTTTACTATCATCAGCCGATAGAGGTCCACTGCTAGACGTAGGCCTCCCACCTTTGGGACAGGAGATCGATGTAGATATGTCCTGCGCTACCTGCATCCATCGGCTTCCCGCGACACTCAAAAGACAGTCAGCATAACCTCCGGACCGCCGGCTACTAGGGGCCATCGTTTATAAGAGTTCATATGGGAGACTTGGGCCATTTCCCACCACAATGAGCCAGAGCCTCGTTTGTTGATTAGCAGGGTGCACCACGAGCAGATATGGTTGGCTTCGGTCTCGTGAGTTGTTGTGCGGAACCCCTTACACCACTTCTCTTTTACCATTGTCCATTAAATTATTGGCATTGACTTTTCCCTCTTTGGGATTTAGAACACAAAGACTTGTACACTTGTTATTACGTATTCAAATTAAATATCTCGTTGTTGTTATTTACCGTGACTATTACAACTTCATTGGATTCAGATTCCTTTGATTATATTTGTAACAAAAAGATATTAAGATCCCATAAACTGTTCCCCCCTCCCAAATAATTAAACCTCAAAGAATCCATGGATTATTTTTTAATTGTCTTACATATTTACCCAATAACCAAATTCGTTTCAATCCAATTGAGAAACCATCAGCAGTAAATATAACGAAGGTGCTAAAGCCGAGGCCTTAAAAGCAACTCAGGATCCAGGTCAATGCATTAACAACGCTTACTCGGAGGCAGCTCGCGATGGATCTGGCGGCGGGGCATCATCCGATTCACTAACGTTACCAATCCCACCGGATTATGTATCGTTGCCAGATCTATTTGGATGTAGTTTAGAAACTACTATTAGTCTATTATTTCTTGCTTTATGATTAGTTCTTTCGTAACATTTTGAAAAAGCTCTCACAACTTTTTGCGTGATATAAAAAGTGAAAACAAAGTTTATAGTTCAATCAGATAATAATAAGGATATTATTTTCTTCGTAAAGAATTTAGAAAGAAAAAACTAAGCATGTAAACATGTTTGTTAGCGAATCACGTGAAAACTAGTGAACGTTTCGACACCACAACATGAGCATTCGACGCGAAATGATCTATAGATGGTTATAGGATATATATTTTTTGAATTTCATAGATCATTCATCGTTTTATTTCTAATTAACTTTGGTAAACATTTTCATTTGGTATTATTTATGCGGTTGCCATAGTAACGGTTGCTATAGAAAGCCACTTGCTGTCTAATTATATATTACAACCAGCTCAGATATTTATTTAAATAAAATAAATCTTTAGTAAAACCTGGTTTGTGTAGACCTTCCTGCATATTATGTACTATTATAGTAAGTCGACTAGGTAAATAGTTCACTTTACATTCCCACTAATGGGGATCAGGTTTTTTTTTTGCACAAGGACAGAGTCAAGGCCACTTATAAAAATATATTATATTTAAGGACATTGTATATATATTGGATTATATGCAATTAAAGGAATAATAAATCCAGTACTTCGTAGTCCTAGAGAGAATGGCCTGATGGTAAATAATATGCTTGATCATAACAATTCAGTGTTATTTAGAACAGATTTTTGTTCATTATTGACTGATTTAAATAAACACAATGTCCACGGTTCTCGTTGCACGTGGTGACACTAGCACGTCAGCGGCTTACGTTGCGCAAAAGATTACGCGTAAGCCGGCGCTGTGGAGAGCTGGTAACTTGAACTTGAGCACAAAGGAATCGCTCGAAGTGCAATGGGGGGGGGTATGAAGGTGGTGGGGGGGGGGAGTTCCGTGCGGTTCCGCAGGTTCCATTGTAGCCCGTGCGATACCGCAAAAGTGCCTTCTTACATCCACTAAGGCACCGCCAAAGAGGATCGTCAGTTACAATTCACATTCAACCTCATATACTCAATAACCTTTACCAATTTTTAAAACTGTGTATTGGATGGTTTATTGGTGGTGGCTCCGTCTAGGTAGATACCACCGCTGCCCCTAATTCTCTCGCTGAACCACAGTGTGCAAATATGACTGTTTTCCAGTTTGGAAGGAGCTTTAGCCAGCGATATCGTTGACTTAATTATGCCTAACATATTACGTCCTCAATGCGACGAGAACAATTCGTTGCATTGTATTATATACCATCCTAGCAACACTTTTAAATATAATATATCCTTGAAACATTTAAGGATATGATTACATTAATTTCCTTTTCCCCTTGAATATTCATTCAACATTTAATCCTGTTTTAGTAATTTATTCAAAAGTCTATAATGATAACTATTCAATTCGAATCATCCTCCATTTTGTATCTAACATTCTGACTATATATATATATATATATATATATGTGTAGATAATTTTTTTTTGAATGGTGGTAATACGAACGAACAGTTCACCTGGTGTAAAGTGATCACTGATACTCATGGATAGTCCCAACACCAGAGGAGTCGCAGTTGCGTTGCCAACCTTTTCTTAGAGACTCCATGTCGTATTGGGTCGAAATCATGAAGGGACTTCTAATAAGTAAACTTTGAAGATCAGATGGAATAAACTGATCTGATCTTCCGCTACTGTATAGTTTTTTCTATATTTCCAATTTACAATTAATTGATTATATCAATACTAATTAATAAAACTGTTATGCTCGAGTATAAACAGACTCACGGCACCCAAGAAAAAGCTCACCTGCGCGTGGTGCACCATGCTAATCAAAACCTGAGGCTTTGGCTCTCACGCACTCGAATTGGGCCAGCATGGTGGGGACCCAAATCCCTCTATATGAACTCCTACAGACGACAGCATCTAGTGCCAGGCGTTACCAGAGGCCATGCTGACTGTAGGTCGCGGGAAGCCGCTTGACGCAGGCAGCGCAGGACCGATCTAGACATTTTTGGAGGAAGCCTATATACAGCGGTGGAAGTCTATCGGCTGATAATGATGATGATGATTAGCTCTTCCCAAAGCCCTCTGGGGAAAGAATTTTGTAAAATCCATTCTTAGCTGACCCCTAAACGGCAGAAGCGATGTCTCAACCAATTTCCTTTTTCTTTTCTTCCTTCTCCTAATGTGTCAATGAATCTCTCTCTATATATATATATAGTATATAATTAATTGTTATATATACAGTTCCAATTTACCATGTACGGATGCTGTCTATTATTTACGCTCCTTCTATATATGAGTATCAATCACCAGTTCCCGGCGCCCGAGTGGAACTGCCGCCGGCGCGGTATTCCTGGACTTTCATATTATTGTTGCCAATGAGTCACGCCGCTGTGGTGGCCGAAGTACTCGCTAAATATAAACACACGCCCATTAACCGAGCTGATCCCCGAGCTCGTGGAACGGATATTATAATTTCGAATGTAATTGTAACGGGACGATCGCTCGGCGAAGCGCCGACGGCCTGGTGATGGTGATGGTGTGCAGATGGCGTTGGGTTGCTTGTGTTGGAGACTTATTCAGGAAGCTGTGATTAAGCAGTGGATGATAGACGTAACGATGATGATAATTTTATGAAATCGTTCACCGCTCGTGTGAAGCGGCTTTACAACGCAAGCAGCCAAGTGAGCTGGTCCGCGTGTAATCCGCCCGGAGACAAGGCTGCTTACTGCCCTCATCGGTTTAAGTGATTACTACTGCCTTATCTGATTATTTACTTACTACACAAATGTAAAACACATGTCTCATATAAATATTTATTTATTCAGTTCTCCACCAGACCAATGATACTTGCAATACCAATGTGCTGTAGTCACGTTGCTATGGTGACGGTCCCGGTTTGGTCACTTCGTGAAACTAAAGTATGGATTGGCAGCGCGCATGACCACAGCCGTCAGGCCAGCTGATGTGATTACGTCAGACACCCAAATAAACTTGGCTCGGTCTTCGACCTAACGAAGTGCTCCTCGGATACAGGAGTAACAGGAATTGAATGATCGATTTCCATTGTACTTAATCGTTTCTGTACTCGTTACAAGTTATTTACTGTATAACGATAAACATTTGTTTTTTGAGGCGGGCCGCTTACTAGTTATGAAATAAACTAATATCTTTAAAATGTAAACTAATCTTAGTTAGGACTAACGTGAGGACTAATCTTATGAGCGACTGTACGACTCCTGTCCGTTCATCAATGCAATCTGGTGACTATTAGATGAGGTACGCAGACTGCAGGTTGAGATGATTTTAATGTTAATAGGTTTTATTTAATATTTTATATAATAGATTATATTTAATATAAGGGTGTGTAAGGGGTTCCGCGCAACAACTCACGGGAGCCACGCCAACCTCACCTGCTCGCGGTGCACGTTGCTAATCAACAAACGATGATCTGGCTCCCACCAGCATTGGGCCAGCGTTGTATGAAATTGCCTATATCCCCCCTATATCCTCCAGAATCTCTGGGTGAGGTCTACGTCCAGCAGTCGACGTCTATCGGCAGACGATGACGAATCTTAAAGAATATCTGAATATATTCACAAATGACTTATACTTTCATACTACATATAAAAGGGAGGAAGTTTAATCTACGCACCAAGAAATGAGGGTTAAGGAGTAATAATCATGATGGTGGTAACATGCAAGAAGAATAGATGATAGTTTAAAAGAAAACTTTTAAGAAGGAAAGTGGGTTGAAGAGTTAAAGGAGACCAAAGAGAGTACGACTTTGATTGACATATCCTGGCTGTAGAACGGGGGAAGGAATTAGGAGATAGTTGACATAGTATTGTATTATACACTTCCGTGTTGAGAACATTACAATAGATCTATTTCCGGAAGTAAACGTCCATCGTTGGTAATGATACACTTCCGTTAGTTAAGTGAAAAAATATATTTAATTCTATAAGTTTTAGAATAATCGAAACTCTATCAATCGTATTTAACAGGCTAATGCGCAGCCGCCATATTTAATCGCGTACTGTCAAAACTGAAGAAGCTCGCGTCAGAGCTTCCGGCGCCGCGGCTTCCGGCCGCCTTTGTAACTCAAGGAAGATATTAATATGTTTGCTTTATGTTTGATGCTTTTCTTAAGCGCTCCCGGAATAGAAAACCTTCCACTGTAGATATGGTGAGTTATTGAGCTGGTGAACGGATACAATGATCTCCAACCGGAACTTTTAAAGAAAACTAACGATTTGTTATATTTATAATAATTCATGTTATTTATTATTATATACTCTTATTGTTTTAACAAATAAAAGATCTATAAATATTAAGTTAGGGTAGACGCGATGCGAAGGGGAAACTCTATAGCTGCAGTAGACCTTTTTTTCTTTTTGGTTCTGGAGGGGAAATCTTCGAAAGGTACCCTGCTTCTGGGGAGAAGTCAGGGGTTATGTGAGATTCTTACTCACTAAAACCCAGTCGATGGTCTACATCAGTGCATCTGCAGAGGCTCCGGGATCTCTTATAGAACGCACCCGTGCCCTTCCTGTATATATGTCTCTGAGGAGGAGCCTAACCCTCTTAAGCACCATCGCTGAATCATGCGCTGCCTCACACAGGTTGGCTTGTTGATAACAGTCCCCACCCTCAAAGCCCGGGAATCTCCTAAACCTATTTATTCGCCCAGCCGCAGTAGCTCTAACAAATCCACCACCAACACATTTTTAAGCAAAAGAAAAACTTAAAGTATAACCGAATTGCCGCTCATAAAACTGCACAGTGTTTTCATAACTCCAGTTCTCACAGCAGTTTCCGGTTAACGCTTTATTATGCAAATAGTGGGAAAAGTAGAGGGGAATAAGCAACAGTAATGAGCGCCGTACATCAGCGCCGACGTCGCCGGAAACAAAAAACTGCGACACATTCATTTTCATAAGCAAGCTCCGTATTAAGTTACAAAGCACCAAACTACTTGAATTATTAGCATAATTTTGTAACGGTACTTTACACGTCCCACGGGTGGGCAACCGCCGACAGACTCTGCCCAACTGTTCCGAGAACAGTTCACTATTATACACATTGTCGTCGTGTCGTATCTATACGTTTTATTAAGGGAGTGTAAGGGGTAGTAAGAAATGTGGAGATCCGCAGAGGAACTAAGGTCACCGATATAGCCCAAGAGATTGCTGGTCCGATAGCTGTAGCGTTGGGAGGCCTCCGACAAGGTGGACCGACGGTCTGGTGAGAGTTGCGGGAGTCCACTGGATGCGAGCAACGCGGGACCGATCGACGTGGACATCTTTGGGGAAGGCCCACGTCCAGAAGTAGACGTCTATCGTCTGACGATGATGATGAACGGTTCACGTACAACCATTCACGGGAAGCCAACCTCATCTGCCCGTGGTACCTGCTTATCAATAGAGGCTCTGGTTCCCACCAGCATTGGGCTAACGTGGTGGGAAATTTCCATACAAATCCCCAACCGATCGATATGCAGGTCTTTGGGGAAGACCTACATGCAGCAGTAGACGTCTATCAGCTGATGATAATGATAATGATCCTTACTTGCTCTTTTCTCTTGTCTTCTCTATTGCCTTATTGTTTTTAATACCATCGTTTATTACCTCTTACCCTTCGAGGAGACGGATATTTGTAGGATGTTACCATCAGACACGTTACCATCGTTTATATTCTTCCTCATTCTCCGATCACAATGGGGGCAGGACGTTGGAAGTTACCACAGCGCTCGTTTCCACTTACATAAAGGAAGCTGCAGCGATTGAAATTAGATGAGTTTATGTGAGATGCCGTCTAGGCCATGAATAGAATTTCTTATGACCTGATCATGTTATTCGTTGATGGTTTATCTCGTCTTTATTTTCTTTATTTTTTTTTAATATCTATTCCATTATTGAGGCAAAAGTTTCGAAGATAAAAATCGACTTATTAATCTTCCTTTACCTCCACGCGTCTTAATTCTTTATCTGTTATCCTTCCTTACTCTTACATCCCTTTCTCTTAACTCTTCCCCGGACATCAATTTTGAATTAATTTTTTTTTAAATTAAATCTTTCATATATATATATATATATATATATATATATTCATTGTTTAAAATTGTAATTTAGTTCCACGAGGCCGCGTCTGCTGCGGGCGTTTAAATAAGGTGCTGAATAAGAGCAAAAAGTTTTCAGGGTTCTGCCAACTTTTTGGCGTTTGATATATGCGATCTTCGCGGCCAAGTGCGGGCCGGATCTGGCAGAATCCTCGCGATCCACTAAGTATGATGGACTGCCGGTTCAACCGTTGCGGTGTCAGTAGAAAGCCGTATGAATTCTCCATCTGTTACGGAGTGGAGGACAGGAATTACTATTAAAGACATTTCACTTAAGTCTGGTAATTAGAAGGTAACATTTTAAATGTTTCATCATCAGCTGATAGACCTCCACGGCTAGACGTAGACCTCCTCCAAAGATCCCCACATCGATCGGTCTTACGCTGTCCGCATCGCCGAGCACCAGGGACCGTCGTTAGTAAGGGTTCGTTTGAGGGAACTTGATCCATATCCCACCACGCTGGCCCAATACGGGTTGGTGGGATTTTAGGTATTTAAAAATATACCCCGTCCACTTTGCGACTCCCTTTGGGGGTGGAATTTGGAAAATCTATAACTAGCTGACCTATACTCGGCAATAGGCATATTTCTACCAAATTTCAAGTCTTGGGGCCTTGGGGTCTTGGGTCCGGGTAGCAGAGATATCGTGATGAGTATATAGGTAGACGTCTTTATACATATATATATATAAACTTTATACAACACATTCTTTAAACAGGAAGTCTATTATACTTTTTAAAGAGGTTTTATACCTTCATTATAATATAATAAAAAAATTACTAGGTAATGTATTAATTATAAGATCTAAACGTTTCTTTATTTTTAAAGAGATTGATAAAGTTCTTGAAGTATTTCTAATATATATATATATATATATATATACATATATAGTAGCTGTTCCCTTCGCCGGCCGTGATATAGAATTAGACTTGAACTTTACCTGAAATGATCCTCGAGAGCGACCGCAGCCGCAGCGGGCTTTCTACAGCAACCGTTACCATAGCAACAGCACAAGTAATACCAAATGAAAATGTCTATGGAAGTTAATTAGAAATATAATTATCAAAGATCTATGAAATTCAAAATATCAATATCCTATAACCATCATTCCGCGTCGAATGTTCATGTTCACTTGTTTTCACGTGATCGGCGAACAAACGAAACCCATTTATATATATTCATATTATTTATACTTTGTCTTAGTCTATCTGGGGTCAGACCTCGGGAGGTAGGTACCACCGCAGCGCCTATTGCAGCCGACACACAGTACTGTGCTCCAGTTTGAAGGGCGCTGTAGTTAATGTTATTATTGAAGAGATACGACTTAACATCTTACGTGAGACGTAGACAAGAAAAATGTGGTGCAGTGTATAACATCCTTACTACCGCCACTTATGGGCGGGCGCATCATTTACCATCAGGTGAACGTCCCGCCCGTCTGATAGTAACATTAAATAAAAAATAAACATATCTTGATGGTAATCGTTACGTACACTAGATTTCACGTGATTGCCGAACAAAAAAACCTATTTTCTATATATATATTTATATATATGTATGTAACGGGAATAACAATAGATATATTACGGTAACGGGTCAAGGGAACAGTGAAAAGGAACGCTCGAACAGACGAAAACGATAAATAACGCGTACAAAGGCGGGTCGGACGGCAGTCCCAACGGTGGGCCGTCGCCCACTCCATCTAAATATAACGGGCTTGCTCATTCACAACCGCGGTGCCGCTTTTTATTTTAAATATACCCGGCACAGTGTTCAGGTCTGAATGAGCCGCCGCATTAACCAGTTATACTAATTAATTATATATATATATATATATATATATATATATATATATATATATATATATATATTAAAATCTCCGTAATCTCCATAGGTTTTTTGTTCCACCACACCGGCGAGACGTTCACCTGATGATGAGTGATGCGCTTGCCCCTGCGTGACCCTGACATAAGACGTTGAATGTAATCATTCCGGTAATTACACTAGTTACAGCATCCGTAAAACTGGAACGACAGTAATGTTTGCACACTGATCTGTGATAGTAAGTGGTGAGGATGCTCTCCAGCAAGAGCGACTCATCACCAATCACCTGAACCACGTCACCGGTGACGGCGCCGCGCGACGTTCCGCCAGTAATGAATACACTTTACTTCGAGTGCTCCATTAGTTTCCAAGTGTCCTCACCAGTACAGCCTAAGGATCATCAGCAACGGATTCTATACAATAAAAAAGTATGGTTACAAATCACATTAAATAAACACGCCGCGGCAGGCTTACACGTGCTCGGTGGTACAGTGGTCACGGCAACTTGCCGCGAGGAGTGACAACTCGTGAAGGTAAACGAATATCGATATTATTAGAAGACTCCTCCTCCTGTATGGTATGGTATGGTATAGTATCGTATCGTACGGTATGGTATCGTATCGTATATATATATATATGCTATGATATAGTATCGCATCGATTCGTATCATATGGTAAGGTATCATATCGTATAGTATCGTATCGTACCGTGTCGTATTGTATGGTATGGTATCGTATCGTATCGTATCGCATCGTTTCGTATCATATGGTATGGTATAGGATGGTATCGTATGGTATAGGATGGTATCGTATCGTATCGTATCGTATGGTAAGGTATCATATCGTATAGTATCGTATCGTACCGTGTCGTATTGTATGGTATGGTATCGTATCGTATTGTATCGCATCGTTTCGTATCATATGGTATGGTATAGTATAGTATGGTATAGGATGGTATCGTATGGTATAGGATGGTATCGTATCGTATCGTATCGAATCGTATGGTATGGTATCGTATCCTATCGTATCGTGTTGTATTGTATGGTATCGTATCGTGTCGTATCGTATGGTATCGTATCGTATGGTGTGGTATGCTATGGTTTGGATTGGTTTGTTATGGTATATTAAATGCTTCATTATTTTAAATCAGAGGAATGGGGCCGCAATGGATGTGATCCGTGGATCCGAACAGTTCGTATTTTTAACATGGAGACTCCCATTTCGTTTCCGCTGCCACATCCACCTGGAATCGAATCAGGTACTTCCGGAAAAGCATCTCGTTGAATTTAAAAATAAATTTATTTTCTCATATTAAAAATGTCTCAACAGGATGTTGGGTTCCCGGATATAAATAAATGAACAGAAATCAGCTCAAGAAGGCGATCATGGCTCTTCCAATGCTGGTCACTTAAAATATAATGTTATCACAATCAAAGATTTTTTTCTATTAATTTTATGAGTAATTCTAATAGAATCGATACTCTGCCGCTCGATGGGGTTCCGTAAGCAAAACACGATCAAAGCGGAGTGCCACTCGAAGACCTCACAATAGTTTCACTAAACTCCAAGTGTTTTCCCTCTGAAGCGGACCGCTTCCGGAACACAAGTCCTCTGTATACGTTTCTTACTAGTGATGGCGCTGTATTGGCAACTTCAGTGCAACCGGAAGATCAGTTCCCACCCCACTATTTTTATAATAAATAGCACAGAGTTTCAAATACGATAGAGCGTTATTGAGGACACACCATGTAGATCTAATTTCCCTGAAGCAGCTGGTTGTAGATGATGTAACGCTCTTCCAGGCTCCTCTCCCCACCAGCTCTAATTATTATGAATTTCAATTAACGTTGATAGTTGTGGTTAACCAAGCGGCTTCAAAAATTCTTGAAGTTATCCATGGAATGATTCTGCCGCCAAGACAATTGTTATGACTTGATCGTGATCGTGGTTCGAGGGTTTTAAAAGAAGCTTCAGCCATAACCTCGCCACCCCCCTCTCCAACGGCACGCAGTGGACAGGCGCGCGTCCACACAGCGATAATCAATCAAGCGCCCGTGTAAACACACCGCGTGACTCACACGAACACAGCCGGAGTAACGGCAGGTGACTCCCATCATCACAATGTAATCATCAGCTACCACCACCACCACAAAGCAGCCGACGCGTAAATAATATCAAAGCTGTCATTTTTAATTTTCCAAACGTCGCCGTTAAACGCAAGATTAATATGTTCCTACACCGTTTAACCGACCCATCCAGAAATAGATGCGGTATGAGTTTAACACGGCACACATCTCCATTTAGACACGGCCACGTCACAGCTAATTCGATCGCGCAGAGAAACTAGAATCAAAAATGTGGAGATCTTCATAAAAACTAAGGTCAATGACAGCCCAAAAGATTGCTAGACTTAAGTAGCAGCGGGCAGCGCACATTGCTCGAAGGACTAACGGCCGATGCAGCACTGAGGTCCTCGAGTGGCGCTCGCGGACCGGTACACGTGGTGTTGGGAGACAACCCACAAAGTGGACAGTCGATCTGGAGTGTGGTGACAGTGTAAGGACTATGGCCACCAGTGGACTTCTATCGGCTGATGATGATGATTACGTCACAGCTAAAGAGATAAGATTGTACTGATGACAGAGCGAAGAGAGGAGCGCCTCTTTAAGCCGCCTAATAGTAGTAGGAAAACATTACTATATACTAGTTGAAACAAGTATTTGTGTAAGTCGTTTCTTTTTAAAGTCGCCAACACCAAGTCACAGTTTTTTTCAGCACCAGTCTGAAATGAATGACGGTTCCTTATAAGGGTCCAAGTTAAATTTAATCTTCACAAGTAGGTAATAAGGTTATTAATTCTAATATACTCTATAGCTATTGAGGTGAAAATTACAGTCATCATCGTGATCAGCCGATAGACGTCCACTGCTGGACATATGCCTCCTCAAAGATTCCCACGTCGATCGGTAGGGATTCATACGGGAGGATGTGAGTCATTTCCCATCATGCTGGTTTAACGCGGGTTTTTTTTTTTGTTTAACGTGGGGGAAATGCCTGCGCATACCCGTCCTCGCGGGGGCAAGGACAGGTTATATCAGACTTGCACCGACTAAAACCCCCACGATGTTCCTCTTCGTCGTTTTAAGGCGGAGTCACAGGAACGCTCTCGCACACATCCGCGACCCCGCCAACGCTGACCGCATAACGCAACTCTACCTCGTGAGGGAGGGAGGGAAGAACCCTCTCTTTTTATCTATATGGGAGCACGCCGGAACAAAACGCCCCCTCCTCGGCCTCCTGCAGTGATGCGGGCAACGGATTCCCCTAAATCCGCCACCCAAAGACCATGGGAGATAGAAAACTCTCCCGACTCCCTGCGGCGGATCAGACCTTAGGCCCGCCGCCTTCCGTTATACGGCCGCGGAGGATAAGGAGAACGGAGGAACGCAATACCGATACTCCTCTTCCCCCGCGACTCCACCTCGGCTGCAAAGGGCGGTATAAAGCCGCCCCTGCAGCCCACCGGCACACATCCGAGGTGAGCTCACGGTGGACCTCCGGAGCTCTAACCTGTAGCAACCGCTTCGTGCCGGCCGGGTAGGTTCTTCTTCGCTTCACCGTGGGGTACCAAGCCACGGCTACTAAGTTCCACCGCTACGATAAGGCGGGAACCTGTTTGGGGGGGCGGGGCTTAACGCGGGTTAGGTTAGATTAAGGAGCCAAAGCCTCGTTTGTTAATTAGCAAAATGCACCATGAGCAGGTGAGGTTGGCTTGGGTGCCGTGAGTTATTCGGGACACCTTACACTCCTTCTTCTACCTTCTATGTATTAAATAAAAATTATTATTTATTATACGTCTTATATGTTTACCTTCAATCACCTTTATATTGCGGCGTCGATGGTGAAGTTTTAAATAAATACTCTTCCGGAGGATATCAGCTATGTAGCATACCCTCCTAATAAAATACCCATGATAGTATCTGTTAGATCCCGTGAATTGTTGTGCTGGAACCCTTGCACCCGAAGCCCCTAAACCCCTTACACAAAATTATCATCATCATCATTATCAGCCTTTGTTTATCCACTGCTGGATATAAGTCTTCCCTAATGTTTTCCACCAAATGCGGTCCTCTGTTTCTCGCATCCAGACACTTCCGACCGCTCTGATGATATCATCGACATTTCTGGAGGTATGGCGTCCTACACTTTTGCGACTTGCACTCCAAGACTTCTCTCTCTCATCGGCCGTCACTGACACGACAGACATGGCCGGTCCACTGCTACTTAAGCTTGCAGGTTTTGAGAGCTTCGTCGACAACTTTAGTTCTTCGCCTTTGTATCGATGGACTAGCCCGATGGTCAGGCGCCATGTCTCTGCGCCGTAAGTGAGGGTAGTAACACAAAACTATAATGAGCAATATTGTTACTAACATACCAAACTGTATGTGTGAGGTTCACTACTACGACCCGTATAACAACGAATTTGATTTCATAGCTTTAAAAAAAAATCGTCATTAAAAGCAAATTCGCTATATTTGACATATGAGAAATATTTTTTAAATTAATCAAGAGAAAAGATGCTCCGGTTGAATCGCGGCGCGCACGCAGCCCACCTCGCGACGCCCACACTCTAGTTTACGCGATCAATTCTCAGAATAAAACGTTTCGCAGTGTAATTATACGGCGCAGTGTATACAACCGATGGGTGAAGCGGCGCGCGGCGGCGCACAATAGCGGCGCTACGGTGACCGGCGCGCGCGCAGCGGCGGAATGAGCGGCGACGGCGCGCCCGCGCAACTATGAAACGTAGAAAACATGAAACAATGATACCGTTGCTCAAGTTCATCAAGATACCGAAAAAGGTACATCAGAACAGAACGGCCCACCGATGGGACTGATGCGGCGGCGCGTCGACACAACACTGCCCACAAAGTGCCTTACCAGCATCGGACTGTACATTTAGATGTAAACGTAATGGAAACAACGACTGGTGCTCCCAAACAATAACATTAACAATAACCATAACGATAACGATAACGATAACAATAAATAGATTAACGCAACTGAAATAATGTTAGCTTACGTCGCGGGGCCAAGCGCGAGTCGGACTTAAGCATTGAAAATGTTAGACGTCTTCCGCGGGTTAAAGAATCTCATAAAGGTGAACTATGTGCACATCGACTCGCCCGTCTTCCGGCTGCACTACTCTATTACCGTCATCCTGCTGATATCGTTCAGCCTGATCGTCACCACGCGCCAGTACGTGGGCAACCCCATCGACTGCATCCACACTAAGGACATACCCGAGGACGTGCTGAACACCTACTGCTGGATCCACTCCACGTACACGCTGAAGAGCTTCTTCAACAAGAAGGTCGGCGTGGAGGTGCCGTACCCCGGGATTGGGAACAGCCGCGAGAAGGGGAAGGAGGACATGAGCGACAGGAAGATCTACAAGTACTACCAATGGGTGTGCTTTTGCCTATTCTTTCAGGTGAGTTCTAAACATTCATCTCTTAACCTGTTCAACCTTTCCAGCTTGACTCTTGCAACATTTCCTTGCAGAAATCTACCAGCTTGCCAGAGATAATGGAGATTGTTAAATAAAACCAGAGCCGCCATTTTGTCTATGTCATCGGCTACGTTAGGTTACTGTACGTCATTTAAACGAATTATTCTATAACCATTGATTGCATGGAGCTGATACATTGGCGATGCTGTCAACGTGATACTCCTTTCCTTTGCTATCCGAGCAATGGTCCAGATGTCCAGGGAACACACAAAAGTGATGTTTCATTAAAGCTCCCAATTCACCTGACGCCACATGACATTTACACGCAACATCAAAGGAAGCCCGGCGTGGAGACGCGTCACTAGATTGAACGGCTGTTTACTAGTGTTCAGGCCGGCGACCTGCTTCTGTAGCCTAAACACGGAGCCGCTGAACGTTCTTCTGTAGACTATTTATAAAAATTCTTGTGTTGAAGTCACATTTCATTATCTTCAAAGAAATGAAGATTTTCATCTCAAAGCGTTGTTGTAACGTCGTAAATCAAAAGAACCTTAAATTTAGAGCCAGTTTTTGTTTTTTTTTTTTAAGAAAAAACCGCTGCAACTGGAATCGGAATACTAATTATTGCCAACGGTAAACAGTTAAAGGGTATCAGTAGGTTAACACGCATAATTGTGTGTTAACTGCGCGCGGCAGGTGAAAAGCAGGCGCGGCGTGTCGCAATATCAAGGTGCGCATGCGCGTTCGAGCTCAAATAAAACAACGCGTGTTATTTTCGGTTGCGTTTACACGACACGTTGCGCTGATTTTTTTTTTATTATCGTATCACGCTTTTAATGTTCCAATGTCCCGCTTAACACGCTACAATTCGGCCAGTTCATCACAAGCACTAGTTACCAGCGAAACTGGTGAAATTCTGCTAAGGTAGAAGAGGTACTGTATGTACTAGTTAATTTGTGAGAATGAGATAAATATAGTACAAAAATGGTGATGACCAGAGAAAGACAGCCATTGACTGGATTTTTTTTTATTCAATTAAGTGATGAGAGACGAGCGGGACGTTCACCTGATGGTAAGTGATGGGCCTGCCCATAACAATGGCGCTAGTTAGGATTGTACACACTGCACCACATTGTGCTCATCGCCTTGAGACGTAAATTGCTGAATCTCACTACTCCAGTAATTACACTAGCTACAGCACTCTTTAAACCGGATCACAGTAATCTCTGCAGACTACTGTTTGACGTTTTACTACTTTTGTTAATTGAAGTAGGAAAGAACAAAAGAAGAGACAGAGAGTTAGAAAAAGTACTTAAACATTTTAGTACTGACAGAAATTGTTAGATTTATTATAAAAAAAATTGTATTTTCTATATCCGGGTGCGGTTGTCATTGTTCATAGTATGGAGGTGCTGCGGGTAACAACTTCTGATGGTATATCTCTGTTTTCGGAGACCATCTAGGTGGGTACCACCGCCGCTCCTATTGCAGCCAACAAACAGTACTGTGTAAACATTACTGTGTTCCGGTTTGAAGGGCCTGTAGCTAGTGAAGTTACATACGAGACGATGATCATTAAGCGGTGCAGTGGACATCACCCTAAATAGCTCCACGTTGTTATTAACAGGCGTAAACACCATCAGTTGTCGTCTTGCCCGTTTCGTCGGAAAAAAAGCATCTGTAAAGTATATTGATAATAACAATTAGTAAGATATTCTTTTAGTAGTAAGATCTTCTATATTCATTACTAGATCAGGACACAGCAGCATGAACAATATGCTTAATTAGCTAATCAAGCAAATACTAATTCCTCTCGCAGGCTGAGTTTGTATCAAGCCAAACAGATGTCATAGCGCTCGTAAACGAAAACAAAATGGCGGTCGTATATCAGACGCGCGGACTGAGGCTTTGTTTATAAATTACTGTTACAACCTTTTTTTTTAAATCGACAATGTTAGCACTTCTTCACCATCCCCACCTGGTGTTAATTAGTGATCTGATCTGTGGTGATAAAGCGCGTTAACCAAGTAACAGCATATTCCCTCTTTTCTTAAAGACACCAATGTCGTATTTAAACGAGTACACCGACGCCGGCGAGTTGTTTCACCATTTTGCTGTTCTCATGATGAATGATGAGCTGGACCTCGTTGTTCGCAATCTGAGGATGTTCACAATATCGGTATGGAGACTCACCGTGCGTCTGGTCGTCGGGTGGTGGAAAGAGCATCATCATCATCATCAGCAAATAGTATTTAAAAGCTTGTGTATATGTCTGTCCTTATTTATCACTAAGGGATGAAACGAGACGGAACTACCACCTACAAGTTATCACGTTTGTGGTAAACATCATGGCTGTTGCGTTCGTCGTATTCAGATTGAAATCTCAAATGTCGTTACTTACTCCGTTACTCCGGTAATTTTAACAGCTACAGCGCCCTTCGAACCGGACCGGAAGTAGAGATCCACTATTATAAGCTCAAAACAGACTTCCACTATATTGTACTAACTGTATTCGAACAGGATGTTCACCTGATACTAAGTGATGTGCTTGCCCATAACAACGTGACGCTAGTTAGGATGGTATGCACAGCACCACATTGGTCTCGTCGCTACCCCAGTAATTACAATAGCTACAGCGCCATTCAAACCGGAACACAGTAATGTTTGTATACTGTTTATCGGTTGCAATAGGCGCTTCGGTGCACCTACCTAGACAGTTTCCGATAACAGTGAACTACCATCAGTGATAGCTATAGCGTCCTTCAAATCGGATCATAGTAATGTCTGCATAGGACTGTTTATCGGCTGCAATAGGTGCTGCGGTGGTGAAATTGATTAAGGAGTCCTCTGTTCATCAGTGGATAAACGATACTGACGATGGTGACGAGGACGCTCTATCATCTCTATTGTTGATTCACTGACGATACAAAAATCTTCGCCTTGTCCTCTCTGCCTGTGTGAAGGTCGGATGGTGACACTGCGGATGTGACGCCGATCTACTCGCATGATATAATACTTGGTTATAACCACTTCCGCCTGTTAGTGAAAACCAGTCGCGTCCCAATCAGTCCGTTTGAAGAAAATGTTCATCTTATACACCACCCCTCTATCTGCAGCACCGAGCAGTACCAACGGAGAGCTCATATCCGGCCGCGCCGCCGGAAATCGTGGCGCTATGCAAATTCCTTATTTCTCCCGCGACATTACACCGACACGTTTAAGCTACACTTTCATTACGATTTTAATTTTTTTTTTTTACTAAACCATCTGAAGCAGTAACAGTTCAGTTTTTAAGGATGCAGAGGCACACGTCCAATTCTAACTGCCCTTCAGCTTCCGATAAAAGAAACATGAGAAAGAAACCCTTCCACTTAGAAGGCACCAGCGCCTTAGAGAAGGTCCTATCAGTGGAAATATAAAGAGATTAACTTCACGTTGTTATTTAGTGGTGCCAACAAAAGTAATGTTGAGGGTATTAACTGCTTCTCACCAGCAAAATTAGGAGCTGATGTTTTCGCTAGTCTTCAAGGGTCAAGGGAACAGACCAACATCGGGAGCCTTGACCGGCGTCGAGCTTTCCGACGCACCGACGCAACATTGGCTGGAAACGAATTAAAAAAGCAATCGGCTAAAGCTGATCATCTTAAAGCGAACAACCTTCGGCTGAACGGGTATTATCGAAGACCTATCCTCGCGAACAGCGGCGGTGATCAGCCAACGGTATTAAGATAAGCCGCGATTACGGAGCGATGGACCGCGGACGCGCTTTTAATAACCGCGTCATCTCATCTGATCTGATACTCACACACGGACAAACCCGTCAACAAAGAGCGAAGTCATAAATAGTTTCCCAGCTTGGCACAGTTATCACGTCGGTGTAGGTGATCGTTTTTTTTTAATTAATATGTCGAATATAAAGCATGGAGGCTCTATATGCAGCTCCATCAAACTCTTTTAGCAGGAACACCTGATAACTTTCATATATATGATGACAACATTTTGATTTAACGTTTCCCTTACTCTTCAATATTGTTCCTGTTTAAAGGCGCTTCGGCCTGTGAAGATAGTATACTAAGAGAATTTAAGATACTCCTTAAGAAGACGACTGCGATTTAGTGCAGTGTAAACATCTTAACAAGATGTTTCGTAATTAATTTAGTGTCATTTTGAAACATTTTATTATATCAAATATACTTTGTTATGTTTGTACGGAACTAGCTGCTCCCCGCCCGCTTTGATGAACGTAACATAGAATCATCATCATCATCAGCCAATAGACGTCTACTGCTGGATATAGCCCTCCCCTTAATAACTCTACATACAGTCAGCGTAGCCTCCTGGGGGCAAGATTTGGTGCATTTCTCGCCACGCTGGCCCAATGCGGGTTGATAGGAGCCAGAGCCTCGTTTGTTGATTAGCCGAGTGCACCACGAGCTGGTGAGGTTGGCTTGGGTCCCGTGAGTTTTAGTGCGTAGTAGTAGTAGTAGTAGAATGCTACTTAAATTTTTTTTTAAATATTCCTCTCTATAGCAACCGTTCCTATAGCCACCGCACAAATAATCCGACGTAAAAATACTTATAAAAGTTAATTAGTAATAAAATGATGAAGGATCTATGAAATTCAAAAAAATAAATATCTTATAACCTTCCACTGATCATACCGCGTGGAATGCCTATGTTCCCGTGTCGATACATTCACTAGTTTTCAAGTGATTGGCGAACAAAGAAAACTATTTTTTATTGCTATATATTTGCCCCTTTGTAATTTTCTGGCAGTGAAAGGGCACCTTAAAGTAATAATCAAAACAAAATGGAAGCAAGCAGCGACACAGTGCTTAATATAGCAACTTATCATTAAAGGGCACCAGCGCGTCTGCCACCCCACCACCACCCACTTTACACTTACAACTTGGACAACTTAATACTTATACTCTGATGACGTACGGGACGGATATAAGGTCTCGAAACTATGACTCAGTGGTTCTGTACATAGTAGGATCAAGAATGAGGAGAGGACATTGGCATCGAGACACGTTCTCGTTCTCATCATCATCATTATCATGATCAGCTTATAGACAAAGATTTACAATATTTTTATATACTTAAAATAATATTATACCACAGGGGGTAAGGATTACCGCAGAACAACTCACGGGATCCAAGCCAACCTCACCTGCTCGTGATGCACCTTGACCCCAAACGGATCTCTACCCGATGGATGAGGCAATATAAGAGGAAGGCCCATATCCATAAGTATACATCTATCGGCTGGTGATGATGATCAACAGAGATAACATACTTATTTTCTCACCACATGAAACGACTGTGTAACAACTTGACGTCATAACATTATAGTAACTTCGGCAACTTGAGGCTCGTAGCGGTATCATTATCAGAGCACCCTCGCGTTAAGCCCTCTCCTGGATAAAGCTGATTGGAGTGCGTCGTATCCTTTTTTAATTTTATTAATCAAAGCGGAGCCACTCCGCCAGATATAATCTGTCGCGTTCGACGAACCGCCGCTCACTTGGCGGGTGGCCCGCAGCAGGGTTGCCATGTAACAGGAAAATAACAATGGAACCATCAGCCTTAATGGAACTCGGCTGTACGGCGTACATGTCGATAAATACAATATTGTTTACGCAATGGGTTACAACTTGAACCCAACTTTAAGTGATGATAAGCGACAACGAGTGCAAAACACTGCTGCTCTCATTTGTTGAGGACAAACACAACATGGTCGTGTACGATTTCTGATCGTGCGGAGACAACGGAACACACCGGATACTATTTGACGAGGGAATCTTATCCGCCAAGCTACCTCCGCCATCACTAAATGGTCTTAAGAATAGTAAACTTTTGAAATCCTGTGATCGTTGCCTATTTAATGTTCCCACTGGCGTTTCCGTCAAGTGCGCGTTGGTGGATGTACCGCTTCCACAAGTCGTATGCGGACCATCAGAATTTCCCTAATTCATTGATTAACCAAAATCCAATTGATAGCAGATATAGATTTCAGCGCGTTGTCTGAAACGCCCCCGCGATCTGGGCCACCGTGCACCGGAGTATTCGATTTGCATATTTCAGTGCCACTAATGCCAGCCTCGCCGCACTCCAGGCTCTGGTGTGTCAATGGTCATGCACACGTCACACGTACGGCCGCGGATACTGCAGATGTATTGATCGCATTATTATCACGCGGCATAATTTTGGATCAACTTTTTAGAGCAAATAGAGCATATTCTTCAGATAGTACATCCGGAGCAGTAATCAATGATGGCACAGATGTATATACCGGAAATGTAGATATAAGATCGTTTCTTTTAAAACTTCCATCCGGTAAAGGAAAAAATTTTGAAGTCACTAACAAAGCTCTAAACAAAAGTTTTTAAGCACATGCAGCAGCTGTGTTGATTCCTTCTCGTCAGAAAGTCCAAAATCGCAGCAGACGGACCATAAATAGAACTACTAATAGCAATAACGATCATGATTTGATTAGATTCGTAGTTAACAATCAAACTTGATCAAGATACGTCAATCCCATTAGACTAGAAACCGTTAAGTCTAGATTTATCTAAATCATTAGTAAGATGTTAAACAAGGTCATACTTATCAATTTTTTTGTCATAATCATTAGGTTGTTCAAATTTAAGTATGGCGGCCAGACTGAGAAAACTATTCTAGTGTTTAGTTATTCTTCTGATCTAAACTAAATATTTAATCCACTTCATTTCCTAATCCAAACCATCACTTCCGCTGTCTACTGGGAATGAGATTTCAGGATTTTTTTCTTTTTAGATCAACCTTTGAGATTCTTACAACGGTATCCTCTTTGTTTGATGATTGACAAATACAACCTTTCTTGATATGATTCTGAAGTCTCTGTCTGTAATAAGTTTAGTCAAGACCTTGAGCGTACAAGGTCATCTGCTTCCATATGATCTCAAACATGCGACGGAATCCCCACATTGCTAATACTGTTTAGAGCAAATTTACATTATCAACCGGAAGACGTCCATTGCTAAGCATAGACACCTCAAGGATCTCCACGCCGATCGATCTACGGTACACTAGAGGAGTCCATCGAGTGAAGTCCACTGCCAGCTAAATTTAGCAATCTTTTGGGCCGAGTCGGAGACCTTGGGAATCTTAATCTGTTTACAGAGGCAATTAGTGCACTAATGACGGTGTTTGATTCTTGATCAGTTGGAAGAAAGGAAATCGCCGGCCGCGTGACCCCTCAGCAGCTGTACGCTGTGCAATAAAATTATTTATATATTTTTACAGCCGAAAACATGCTCACGACTCGCACGCACATTACGGATTTATAGGTGCCAGGGTATTCTGGGAGAGCGGGCTGCACCATCCAGCCTCGTCACTTAACACCGCGCGATCGGGGTCAAGTGTTACCATTATTTCGACACAGGGAAATAAAATCGAATCGACGGTGCGAAATCGATTTCATGAAACGAAAAAGTGTAACGAAAGAGAGACAACAGCAGAGAGAGTTAATGCCGTGAGAGAATGAAATGAAAGATTTTAGAGTCTCCTCCGTGGTCCGCAGCGCGTCAATTACTCGATCAGATGAGCCCAGATGTTCGAAATGTATAGCTCACTGTTCCTCCTTAACCCTAACACCCCAGCAACTCACTTTGGGGGCGGAATTTTGTAAAATCCATTCTTAGCTGACCTCTGATCTCTACCAATTTTCGAGTGTTTACTGCTAACAGTTTCGGAGATCTCGTGATGAGTCAACGCATCTCTCGATATCTTCTATACTGCTGGTAGGTCTCTGTAGCTACAGACCGTCTAGGTAGGTACCGTCGCAGCGCCTATTGCAGCCAGAAAACAGTACTGTACAAACATTAGTGTGTTCCGGTTTAAAGGGCGCTGTAGCCTAGTGTCGCTTAGTGAAATTAAAACATATATAGATTAAAAAGATTCTACCTTCTATCAAATAGTCTGCCTTTACTAAATTGCTATTTTGTGTGATTAAATTTATCTCTTTCTCTCTCTCTCTCTCTCTGTTTATGACCTTCACTGTGTATTACAATCTTCTTCCACAAATGAACTGAAATGCTGAGATTCACTTCTGCCGCGTGTAACACTCACCACACACACACTTGTTTATTCAAAAAATAAGAGATCGAGTGTTCATTGATGGACGTTCACCTAATAGTAAGTGATACGCCCACCCATAACGTGGCGCTAGTTAGGACAGTTTCATAGCACCACATCGCGCTCGTCGCCTTGAGACCAAAGATGTTAAATCTCGATACCCCAATAATTTCACTAGCTATAGCGCCCTTCAAACCGGAACACAGTAATGTTCAAAAAGTACTGTTTGTCCTACCTAGACGGTCTGCACCAACAGAGACCTACCAGTAAACATTTACACACAGGCTTAATTCAATTCTGGCTTCAGTCAGCACCAGGTACTAGGTTCACCCTGCTTCTTGTGGTTTTACGCCAGCTCTCAGTTTCCGACGCCTTACTCTACATCCCTTAATAAGTTTGCAAAATTATAAAAATAAGGGTGCCGGTGGATTTTGCGAATAGGTCCATCGTTAAGTGAGCCAAGTGCACGCACACTTCAGGACCCTCAGCCCGGAGACAATGCGACGCGAGCACAGTCCTCCACCGGCCCGTCCCGCAGGAGGGCCCCGACGGACCTTATTAAGACCCCCGCGAAGGGTTCATTATGCGCGGGCACGATTGGGTCCTTCAGCCACTAGTGGACACTCGATGGGGGTCTAGACTGCAGAATTATAACGAGAATATCCAGTCCTATTTATCAAGGATTAAACTAGGTCTAAATCTAGGTAGGACTGGGATTTACTAATCTATATATACGTCAGCTATATATCTTTGGGGGAGGCCTGTGTCCAGCAGTGGACGTCTATCGGCTGATGATGATGATCTACTTTGATTAGACTTGAAATTTCTCAGAAATATTCCTTGAGAGCGATCGCGAATGACTGTCTATAGCAACCGTTACCATAGCAACCGCATAAACAATATTGGCAATAAAATGATGATCTACGAATTTAAAAAAATAAATATCCTATAACCATCTATAGATGATTCCGCTTCGAATGTTCATGTTCCCGTGTCGATACGTTCACTTGTTTTCACGTGGTTGACGAACAAACGAAACACATTTTTATTATACATATATATATGTATATATATATAAGATATAGAAGATGTCCAAAGATCCATTGAATCATCACGAGATATCCGAAACTGTTAGACGCAAACATTCAAAATTTGTTACAGATATTGCTTGTGCCGTTCAGAGGTCAAGTTAGAATGGATTTAACAAAATTCCTACCCCAAAGGGGGTTGCGGGAGTTGTTATAGCTAGCGAAGCGGACAGAGGGGAATACCTAGTTAATTATACACGAGGAAAACTTAAGATTTTTATACTACAACGCGGTGAGAGGAGCAGAATGTTCACCTGATGGTGATGCTGCAGTTACGATGACGATTATATTGAAATCGCCGCCATATTGCGAAAAGTTTGTTTTTTTTTATTTCATTATACAGACCCACGCTTCACTACCACCCCACCCGATGGTAACAAACCATGACGTCTCTGATGGTAAAGGTCGGGAAGTAATCTGTTTATTCATCCGATATAGATTCCTTCATCATATTTAGTAGAGTACACTGACGCCGTCAGACTACTCCTAATTCTGCGTTCTTTTGCACCTTCAAACCGGATCACCAGAGTATATACACTACCACCTCTGTAAAGAGCTACTCGTGTAGTAGTATACGTTGCAATGACATTGTTTTATCACGAGATAAGCCTGGCTTATCACTTAAACGGATTAAGGCCGCCTTCGGATGGATTGAGCGGCTTCAGCGAGGTCTTTGCTAATGTCAACTAGGCGGAGCTGATGTCACAGCTCGATATTTTCATAATTAAAAAA
Organism: Ornithoptera alexandrae; assembly: GCA_029030555.1. NCBI lineage: Eukaryota > Metazoa > Arthropoda > Insecta > Lepidoptera > Papilionidae > Ornithoptera > Ornithoptera alexandrae. The sequence continues at coordinate 12,109,376 of JARDVY010000023.1, read as the reverse complement.
AAAAACCACCGACTCGCACTTGACTAATAAAGCTGATAAAAGACTGTAAGTGGAGGCCTAAATCCCAGCAGTGGGAATGTGAAAAGGTTATGAAGACGATAGTGAAAAAAATTACTGGGGATAAGCAGTCCATCATATGTACTGGTGGTAGGCATTTCTACCGCCAACCATTAGTGTGCAAACATTGCTGTGTTCCGGTTTGAAGGTCGCTGTAGCTAGTGTAATTACTGGGGTAACGAGACTCAACATCTTATGTCTCTGGCGAGGGGCGCAATATGGTGCAGTGCATACCATCTTAACTACCATCACGTTGTTATAGACGGACGTATCACTTACTATCACGTGGTCGGCGCGCTCGTCCCGTCGTTTAATTAAATTAAAAAAAAATCAGCTTCTAGTAATCAAATGTTAGACTTAATAATAAGTTATTTTGCCAATATATATAAAAAAAAAAATTAGTTCTCTCATTTGTGTTGTGTATAAACTTCACTCCGCGCGATCGAATCCGAAATGTAGAGATCCGCAGAAGAACTAAGGTGTTGGCCTTGACCTGGTAGTGGGCAGGGCACGTTGCTCGAAGGACCGACGCGTGATGGGGCGGTGAGGTCCTTGAGTGGCGGCCGCGATCTGGTGAGAGTCGCGGGAACCCACTGGCTGCGAGCAACGTGGGACTATGTCCAACAGTGGACGTCTATCTGATGATGATAAACTTCACACGATTTTTATTGACACCGTCACTCATTACAACGTGGCGCCAGTTAGGATGTTATACACTACATCAAATTGTCTTCACCGCTTTCAGACGTGAGATGTTAAATCTCCTTACGTCTATAATTTCACAGCGCCCTTCAATTCGGAGCATGATATTATCACGATACCGTTTGACGGCAGGAATAGGAGCCAATCACGAAGTCGTAACAGCTACTGTCATCCGGTTTGAAAGTAGTTGTAGCTGGTGGAATAACTGAGGTAACGAGGCTTAACATATGTGTAAAGACGACAAGCGCAGAGCGGTGCAGTGTATATCATCCTGACGTTATAAGGTGTATCATCATCAGTCAGCTTTTCGCTCATCTCGTCGCTTGACTGAATTTAAAAAAAAAATGATGCTGCAGTAATGATATCATTTGTAAAGGTTATTTAACTGCGCGCTTGTGTAAACGTGTCTGTCGGTGCGCTTTTATGTCTGTTTACACGACACGATCCGATTTTTTTTTTGTGATGTTTCGCGTTACGTTTTCGTGCGCACGCGCATCGTATTGTTTAACTGTTTGTTTATATAATTGCGATCAGTTGAAGTTATTTGTTATGGCGTCGCGTCCAAACATCTACCTCTCGCGCTCCAAGTACAGTCAGCAAGCACACCTGAAAGGAGGATATAGGGTCAGAAGAACATTTTACTGGTGACGGGTCTTTGTTGCCGGAGACCGTCTAGATACCACAGGTCCTATTCGAGCCGACAAATAGAACTCTGCAGACATTACTATGCTCCGGTTTGAAGAACGCTGTAGCTATTAGAATTAATACAACGGCCCAAAGTGTTTTTTTTATTTATACTACGAAGCGACGATACGAACGCGATGTTCACCTGATGGTAAGTGATACGCTTTCCCATAACAACACGATGATAGAATGTTATACACTACACTACATTGCACTCGTCGCCATAAGATGTCGAGTCTCATTACACCAGTAATCTCACTAAATACAACTCACTTCAAACCGGATCACAGTAATGTTAGCACAGTACTGTTTGCCGGCTGCAGTAGACGCTGCGGTTGTATCTAGAAGGTCTCCGACATCAGGGACCTACCACCAGTAGCAAAACAACACAGTCCTCAGTAAATAACGATCAAGTGCAGCAGTGTACACAGTGCAGCTAATTTCAGATGCACCACTTCGCACAACGCTAGCCTTTTTATGAGTACATTATCGCAGGAGCTTATTTATATTTGCGTCAACACTGGAGTGCGCGTGCGCAGCGCTGCTGAACTCGCATTACTTCGCGAACCAATCGATTAAACTGAACAAATAAACAAGAGAAATTACACAATTAATTACAGCCGACAAACAGTAGTATGCTAACGTGACTGTGTTCCGGTTTAAAGGGTGTTGTAGCTAATGAAATTACTGAGGTAACGAGTCTCGATATGTTATGTCTCGAAGGACGAGCGCAATATAGTAATGAGAATGTTATCCTCACTAGCGCCACTTTATAGGCAAGCGTATCAATTATTACCAGGTGAATGACCGGCTCGTCTTTATTGTGTCGATAGACGTCCACTGCTGGACATAGGGCACTCCCAAAGAATCCCACATCGATCGGGTTGGGTTTCCAATAAAAGTGTTTTAGCCATTTCCCACCACACTAGTCCAATGCGAGTTAGTGGGAGCCAGAGCTTCGTTTGTTGGGTTGACTTGGGTTCCGTGAGTTATTGTGCGGAACCCCTTATAGCCCGTATATTACATAAAAATTTGATAATAAATTTATATTGTAATGAAGTTTTCAAAGAACCCAACAGATGGCGCCATCGTGGACAATAGATCGCGCTATTGTTTGTCGTAGCGCAAGTCCTTACAGGGATCGTACATTTCTTAGATATACATAGATAAGTAGCAATGTACACAATATTGCTACTTATCTATGTATATATTAATTTACACCCCTTTTCTCTCTTTCTATATCACTAACCTCCTCTTCAACCCTTCACCATCGATTATTATCTCACGTTTCTTCTTCCTATTTTATGTACAAATTTATTTACATATATATTTAGTTTTGTGCGTTTTGTTTTTGTGTTACTGTTTGTTTTTTGTTTCGTTCTATCTAATTTTATATTCTTTTCTTTTTTATTTATTTTAGAGCCCCGAGCGCGATGAAGCTGCAATAGTTGTCAAAATAATGAGCGGCGCTAGATTTAACCTTAAAAAAAGCTTACATTGCTTTCGGCCAACAAATCATTACGGAGTATACAATTGTATACATCAACTGGATCTCTCTGGATCTTCGTAATACCAAGACTGGAGACGGTAGCCTATCACGAAGTATACAACTGTATCTATCAACTGGATCGCTCTAGATATTCGTAATTCTTAGAAGTGAGATTACTATTGTTCTAAATATATAATTTCGCTATTCGCATCATCACACGACGTTTCCCATTTAACGCACATGACATTTGTAAAAACAACAAGGCGGATGTTGGATCGACAGCGCATTATTCCCGCGCGACATTTGAAGTAATCAAAATATTCTAGATCGAGCTAAATGGAAATAGTAATAATGGTGAGATCGTGCGCAGCCAATCGCGAATTATAAAGTTTTACGGAGTAAAATATCTTCAATCGGCGAGCGACGAGCGCGGGCTCCACGTCGAATACGTCCCATTGTATCGATGGCATTATATTTCCAACTGTCAATGCGGCGCCATGTTCCTCCAGCGCCATTTTGAGTCAAAGGTAAAAGCATCATACGGTCTAATTTAGGTCACTCGCATTTATTTTTTTGGCTTTCGTCTAAAAATATTTTAATAATTTTTTTAATAAGCAACCTATTTAATAAATACCTTTCGTATATATTAGTAAATTATAAATAGATTTCTTTTAATAATATCACAGTAATAATTAACAATATAAACGCAAGTGCAACAATTTAAACACTATTTTAGTATTAATACAAACTCGTTTCGATGTCCGGAAATGAGATGAACGGGACGTTCACCTGGTGATAAGTGATATACCCGCCCATAACATTGGCGATAGTTAAGATGGCACTAGACCACATTACGCTCGTCGCCTGGGACATAAGATGTCGAGTCTCGTTACCCTAGTAATTACACTTGCTACAGCGCCCTTCAAACCGGAACACAGTAATGTTTGCATACTACTGTTTGGCGGCGGAAACAGGTGCTGCAAATGTTCCTAACTGGACGTTCTCCGGTCACGGAGACCTACCGCTATATTTAGTGAAAAATCTGGCATAGCTGTGATACGACGGTTCCTAGTGTTCAGCGGTACCGGAGACCATGCTGACTGTGAAGATCTTTGGGTGAGGCCTATATCCAGCAATGGACGTCAGTCGGCTGATGATGATGATGAACCTATCATGATTACAATACATATAGTATACGTAGAAATAAATAAAAAAAACTACACCTGTAATTCTTAAACAACAATCTCATAAGTTAAAACAATTAAATATTTTTTTTAATTATAAATTCAGCTTACTTTTAAGTAGAAGCTAAGCTCGGCTTAGTTTAAGTTATATATCTTTGATTGTGAGTAATGAAGAATGGGGTGTAAGGGTTCCCGCGCAACAACTCACGGGATCCAAGTCATCTTCACCTGTTCGTGATGGATCCTGCTAACGAACAAACGAGGCTCTGGCCCCCACCAACCTGCATTGGGCCAGCGTGGTAAGAAACGGCTGAAATCCCCCCATATGAATCCCTACCTGTTGGAGGGATTTTTGGACGAGGCCTATGTCCAGCAGTGGACGTCTATCGACTGATGATGATGAATCAAGAATCTAGCTACTTCTGTTATCCGTTCCTGTAGATTTTAAGACTTCACTCTAGTCTAGGTATCACCGCAGTGTCTATCGCAGCCGACAAACAGTACTATGATCCGGTTTTAAGTGCTCTGTAACTAGTGTCATTAGGCGACGAGCGCAACGTGATACAGTGTTTTTTTTTATAGGAAGGGTGAGAAAACAATTGAATAGTTGACCTGGTGGAAAGTGATCACTGTCGCCCATGGACCTTTAAGGGAATACGCTCTGTTCTTGAAGGCCTCGATTTCGTATTGGTTCGGCCCCCTAACTATCGCCACGTCATGGCAGGCGTATCACTTACTATTAGGTGAACGAACTGCTTGACGCGATGCTGAATAAAAAAAATCAAAGCGAGATTGTTCCGAAAGCGTATTCGAGTTAGTCGCTGCAGCGACAGTGCGCCGGAGTCGTATTTAAACGATTATTAAGCGATAATTCAGTACCAGCTCGCCGTTAATACCTTCGCGCAACCCTGAGAAAGGCACGAGCCCAGATGAATAACGACGCGAACGGCCACGAGGGCGGCGGGCGGCCGGATGTGATTATGATAATTCTCCTGGCCCCACCTCTGTATCCGGTGTTGCGGTTTACTTTGTTTTCCAGTTGCAATCGTTTGCCATTATAAATCCAATACTATTGGTAGAGTTTTCTTTTTTTTTTGATTTTACGAAGCGACGAAATGATTACCTGATGGTAAGTGGTACCCTCTCCCCACCCCCCAAATAACAACGCGGCGCTAGTTAATACATACTACAAGTTGCGCTCATCGCCTGAGATATAAGACGAGTTTCTTCAGACCGGAACACAGTAATGTTTATCCGCTGCAATAGCAGCTGCGGTGATACCTTGAAGATCACCAGCACTAGATTGAAGTGATGAATCAGCCGTGCAGGCGCCGGCTGCTGGTGCCGAATGAGCGAGGTCTCCGGCGGTGCGTACTGGGAGACAAAATTAACCGACAATTACGAGCACGTGCTACTCCATCGTCCACGTTACCACCCCAAAGAAAATATATCCAACCAATAACCAAGTTAATTGCCCGAAAGGGACGTAGAAATATCAGGCTCGAAGGACCGTACGTATTTCTACGGACCGCTAACAATTAAGAGACGGGCGCCATTTTGTTGTTAATTGTAAATGAAATAAATATTGCGATCCAATATATATATACAGACCGGCTTCTGTAATCAGAAGGTTTTTGAAGAAACCAGTGATTTGCCCACTCTGCTCTTTTGTCCAATTGTGGGATTGCCAGTTCAAGGCTTCAAGACACGCTCGATGTTTTACTGGTCTCCTCCCTAGTGCTTCGGTTCTGTTTAAAGGCGCTGAAAACTCGCCTTATGTACGACATCCTCAGCTCAGCTGCAGCATTAGGTACCTATGAAGACAGGACGTGGATCACGTGGACTGGCCAGGGTTCTGCTAACATTGGTGTTCCACTACAAACACAGCAGACGGCTGCTTGGCTTTTTATATCCAACTGTGAACCTCATTTAACGATTCCCATAAACTCTTTTTTTTATTTTATGAAGCTATGAGACAAGCGGAAGTTCATCTGATAGTAAATGATACGCCTAACCATAAGAAAGAGGCGGTAGTAAGGATGTTATACACTGGACCACATTTTGCTTGACTACGTCTCACGTAAAATGTTAAGTCGTATCACTCCAGTAATTACACTAGCTGTAGCGTCCTTTAAACCGGATCATAGTAATGTCTGCACAGTACTGTATATCGGCTGCAATAGGCGCTGCGGTGGTACCTAGCCAGATGGTCTGCGGCAACAAAGACACTACCACCAGTTAAATACCCGTCCCGATTTCTCACCCCAGACAGATCTTGAAACAAAGTAAAAACTATATAAATATCATAAGAACGGGGTTAGTTTGTTTTGCCATCACGTGAAAACAAGTGAACGTATCGACACGGGAACATGAGCATTCGAAGCGGAATGTTCTGTAGATGGTTATAGGATATTTATTTATTGAATTTCATAGATACTTAATTTTATTTCTAAACAACTTTTATACGACATTTTCTGTAGGTATTATTAATGCGGTTGCCATAGTAACGGTTGCTATAGACACCCATTTGCAGTCTTATTAACGGCCAGTAAAACGGGCAGAGAACAACTAGTAATATATATACATCCCGTTAGTAATGGATAACATTTATTTAAAAACATGATGAAGCCGACGACAATTGAAATATGGGTAAGGCTTGGAGCTGGAGACTCCGCTCCGGTTATCTTCACGCTCGAGAGGCTGCACGCGTTCAGATGTAAACGGATCCGAACCGCACACCGCGCGGTGCGCCGCTCAATCGATGAACACGCGGTAATATGTTTATGCTATATTGTATTTCTACCTCCACCGGTATTAAGTTACGGGTGTAAGGGTTCCGCACAACGACTCACGGGACCCAAGCCAACCTCACCTCTGAGGCTCTGGCTCCTACCAACCAGCGTTGGGCCAGCGTGATAGGAAATGGCCCAAACCCACCCCCATATGAATCCCTACCCGATCGATGTGGAGATCTTTGGGCGGGGCCTATGTCCAGCAGTGGACGTCTATCGGCTGATGATGATACAACACGAAACTTACAGAATTTATTCGTATGGTATACGCCTGATGATATTGGACTTGGTTTCGCAAGACCAAGAGCGAAACCAAGTCAGACCTATTAAGGACGACAAAGACCAAAGGGAAAAATTTAATTACGTTAATGTTAAGACCATAAGTAAAACAGAAACCTGTACCGATAATACAACAGAAACCTACCACTAGTAAAACAGAAACCTACCACTAGTACAACTGAAACCTATCACCAGTACAACAGAAACCTACCACTAGTAAAACAGAAACCTATCACCAGTACAACAGAAACCTACCACTAGTAAAACAAGAGACCTACCACTAGTACAACTGAAACCTATCACCAGTACAACAGAAACCTACCACTAGTAAAACAAGAACCTACCACTAGTACAACTGAAACCTATCACCAGTACAACAGAAACCTACCACTAGTAAAACAAAAACCTACCACTAGTACAACAGAAACCTATCACTAGTAAAACAGAGACCTACCGCCAGTACAACTGAAACCTACCACCAGTACACCGGAAACCTACCACCATTAAAACACTAAATATATTATTTGAACATTTTAGTATTTACGAAGCAGAATTTATTGGTAACATTACAAACACGTCGCATTAACGTCAAGTTTATTTCAATTGGCTGCATCCGCGTTATGCGTTGGTCCCGCACGGCGTGCCACTAGTGTGTTTACACTGCAACCGTGTTTGTTTATGAAGGTTATGTTACATTCGCGACGCGGGAAGTGTGAGCCCCGGCCCGCGCACTCCACGTCGCACTAACAAGGCGGAAGGCCGGCCGCCGCCGCGCTTGTTAGCGGCCCGAGCTCACACGGACTAACTAACTAACTACTCACTACGGTTCGCATTCGTACTTAACTCACTTTGTTACTCCGCAGTAGTAAACACCGCGGATCTGGTAATCGCGAGCTAAAATAAAAAAAAAGGAATATAAAATAAAAGAATATAAAATTTAAACTAAGACAAAACACAAAACTATATGTATACATCTAAATTAGTATATAAAAGAGGAAGGGGAAAGGTGCGATAACGTGTGATAACTTCGTTTGACTATTCTATTTATATATATGGTGTTAGGAATACCGCACAGCAGCTCACGGGATCCAAGCCAACCTCAACTGCTCGTGGTGCATCCTGCTGATCAACAAACGAGGCTCTGGCTCCCACCAGTCCGCATTGGGCCAGCGTGATAAGAAATGTGTCAAATCCCCCATATGAATTCCTACCCGATCGTTTGGGAATTTTTGGACGAAACCTACTTCCTGAACTGGATGTCTATCGACTGATGATCTATATATATATATATATATAAATGTTTATTATATATTATTGCAATGTGGCTCAGGATCTACAGGAATAGTGATGAGTGAAATTAGTATCGATCACAAGACCATCTCTACACGATCAAAACCAAGGACAAATAAAAAAATTTATATTCACTATTACTTGAACTATAAGCCTGAATATGGAAAACCAAGACCAAGACTGAATGTATTTAAGCTAGACCAAGACCAATACCAAAGTTATCTAAGTATTGAATGCTTTATCATAAATATGAACATTAAAAAAACACCTACGGACTACTTACTATAATAAAAAATAAGAAACTGTTATAAAACAAATTAAATTCCAATTTTTTGTTTTTTATGTAATTAGCCGACGAGACAAGCGGCACCTTCACCTGATGGTAAGTGATACGCCCGCCTGTAACGTGAAGCTTGTAAAAATGGTATACACTGCACCACATTGCGCTCGTCGCTTTAGACATAAGATGTTGAGGCTCGTTACTCCAGTAATTACACTATCTCCAGCGCCCTTCAAACCGGAACAGAGTAATGTTTGCTAACTACTGTTTAGCGACAGAAATAGGCGCTGCGGGCGTACCCACCTAGACGGTTTCTAGCAACAGAGACTTTTTTTTTGTTTTCTGTTTCGGAGAGGAAATCTTCGAAAGATACCCTGCTTCTGAAGGGGAAGTCAGAGTTATGTGAGATTCTTACTCACTAAAACCCTCCTCGGTGCTCTGCATCAGTGCATTCGAAGGCTCTGGGATCTCTTACAGAACGCATCGGTGCCCCTCTACACTTTGAGTTAGCACGTCTCTGAGGAACAGATGCCTACCACCAGTACCTATCGTCCAGCTCCATCTATCGGTGAACCAGGAAAATAGACAATTCCAGTAGACACATCACATAGGATATTTACACAGCAAACAAAACATCGAGCTCCGAATAAAGGCGTGCATTGAAAACGCCTGATGAAAACTCCTCTAATACTTCATATACATAAAAACACACATCCGTCCTGACGCGGCCGTCTAGCTGAGTTTATTGGTAACGCACCATCAGTTCCACTTACCACCTTACCACCACCACGAAAGGTCTATTTTGCAATGTGAACAATGAAAAACCAAAACCAAGAGGAAATATCAGCTTGTTACTATACAATGCTTTCATATGTTGATAAGGGTACAGCGTCCGCGCTGGTGCTAGGTCTCTGTAACCCGACACCGTCTAGGTAGGCTACCGCAGCGCCTATAGCCGCCGCCAACGTTACTGTGTTCCGGTTTGAAAGGCGCTGTAGCTAGTGTGCTTAGGTAACGAGACTTAGCAACTTGTGTCTCAATACGAGCACAACGTGGTCATGTATAACTAGCGTCACATTGCTATGGGCAGGCGCATCACGTAATATCAGGTGAACGAACCGCACAGCTGGTCACTTCGTTGATTTAAAAAAAAAAAATTATTATTAATAATTTTATTGTTGGAAAAAAATTTTGTCATGGAAATATTTATTAATATACAGGATGTACCGAACTTGTTACAGGCGATGCTTTTCTACGCGCCGCGCTGGTTGTGGAAGTCGTGGGAGGGGGGCAAGATCCGGGCGCTCATGATGGACCTCGACGTGGGCGTGTGCACGGAGATAGAGAAGAAAACGAAGAAGAAACTGATCTTGGACTACCTGTGGGAGAACCTGAGGTACCACAACTGGTGGGCCTACAGGTACTACCTGTGCGAGGGGCTCGCTCTTGTCAACGTTATAGGTGAGTTCGAGCAGGTGAGGTGTTCTATAGTGACGAGACTAGTAACACTCTCACCTAATTGTAAGTGATACGCCGAACTTTAATAGGCGCGAGCGATACTGCTCCATATACCTGTACTCTCTTATAACAGTTACTGTCTTAACGATATATAACGTACCTTTACTTAGTTCATCATCATCGGCCGATAGACATCCACTGCTGGACACAGGCCTCCCCCAACGATACCCACATCGTTTTGTTGGAGTTCATTGAGGAGAATAGGGCCGTAACCCACCACGCCGGCACAGTACAGGTTGGTGGGTGGGTAGAGCTTCGTCTGTTATTCAGCAGGGTGCACCGCGTGCAGGAGAGGTTGACTTGGGTTCCGTAAGATGTTGGGTAAACCTCTGTTTCCTCTAGTGTATCAGAAGCAGCAACTATTACTTAGCTATGTACTTGTATGTTACTCACTAGACTGCTTCTTAATTTAAAATTGAATTCCTTAATTTTTTTTTTTAAATAAATGAAATTAAAGGTCTTATTAATAATATATATAACAGATTCTTATGATGTATACTCATGCTCATGCTCATGTTTGTACTCATACTCATACTCATGTTCGTACTCATACTCATACTCATGCTCATGTTCGTACTCATACACATGCTCATATTCATGCTCGCGTTCGAACTCATACTCCTGTTTGCACTCATACTCATGCTTATATTCATGCTCATTCTCAGGCTCATACTTATCTCATGCTTATGCAGGTACATGCTCGGACAAAAGCTCATACTCATTTTTTTATTCAGCGAAGCGACGAAACGAAAGAGATGATCACCTGATGTTAAAATTTATATCTATCAATAACAACGTGGCGCTAGTCTTAATATACTGTCAAACACTGGATCACATTGTGCGTGTCGCCTTGAGGCATAAGATGTTTAGTGTCCTTACCCCAGTAATTACACTGACTACAACGCCTCTAAAACCGGAACATAGTAAAGTTTGCCAACTGCTGTTTGTCGGATGAAAAAGGCGCTGCGGTGGAATCTAGTACGGTCTCCAACAAAAGAGTCCTACCACCATGCTCATATTCATGTTCATGCTCTGGTCTATACTCATGCTTATGTTTATACTCATAGCAATGCTCGTGTTCATGCTCATGCATGTGAATGACATAGACGCGCACGAAAAACAGAAAGAAACAAGCAAATATACCGTAAAATAATATTACTACTGGTACCGCCGCAGCGCCTATTCCTGCCGCTAAACAGTAGTGTTCAAACATTACTGTGTCCGGTATGAAGGGCGCTGTAGCTAGTATAATTACTGGGTAACGAGCCTCAACATCTTATATCTCGAAGGATACCGCAACGTGATGGGCCGGCGTATTGCTTACCATCAGGTCAACGTGCCGTTCGTCTAGTCGCTTAGTAATAAAAAAAAAACATTCATTAAAGTTACCTTGTGTCTTTTTTTTATCCAAAATATAATAAAAAAAACTTATTTAAATGTATGTTTATCAATATGGCGTCCGACAAGGTATTTTATGTGCGTTTTTAATTCAACGCAAGAGTAATTGTGATTCAGGCCGGCCCCCGCGACAGATGGCGCTGAAGTTTCAGTTTAAGATGTCGGGCCACTAAACTGACTGTTTTTATTTAATTATACGACGAGACGAGCGGTACGTTCACCTGATGGTAAGTGATACACGCGCCCATAACAATGTAGCGCTAGTTCGCTCGTCGCCCAGAGACAGAATGTTGAGCATCGTTACAGTGATTACAGTAGTTACAGCGCCGTTCAAACCGGAACACAGTAATGTTTTCACAGTACTATTTATTAATAAATATGAAGCTAGTTATTAGATATACTGTCTTTAACAATTAAATTTATAATTATAGAACAAGTAAAGGGTTTCCTCTTCGTTCCTCTTTTTCTTCCTTCTAGAAGGAGATAAATTCTATACAGCATATGGCTACGTAGATTTACCGAAAGATTTATATCAGCATTTATATTTCAGAGGGATTTTAATCTTAATTAAGCTTTACTGGTTGCTTGCCTCTCGCCGGAAACCGTCTAGGTAGGTACCGCCGCGCCTATTGCAGCCGATACAGTACTGTGCGGACATGACCGTGTTCAGGTTTGACGGACGCCGTAGCAATTGAAATTACTGGGTACGAGACTTAAAGCGTCGAGAGCAGTGTACATCATACTAACGCCAAGTTGTTATGGACGGGCGTATAACTTACCATCAGATGAACGTCCCGCTCGTCTCGACGCTTAATTGAATAAAAAAAAGCCAAAAAATACAATTTAAATACAGTCTAAATATGAAAAAAACCTGATATTAATTATTCATTTCTTAGACATGAAATCGTCAACGTGAAGGCCCTCGCGTCCGGGGAAACATCGACAGCATATTTTTATCCCCTCCAAACACTGTCCGCTGTGTTTTTATTAATATCGTATACACGAACCGGCGCCGGAAGTGAAGCAAGGCGTTGACCCCAAACCAGTGACCCACTGCTTCCTGTACTTATTGGTTGAGACACCGTACAATACCAACATCATGATGCTGATGATGATCATCATCATCATCAGCCGATAGACGTCCACTGCGGGATATAAGCCTCCCCCAAAGATCTCCAGATACAGTCAGCGTGGCATCTGTTACCGCTAGGCACTAAGGGCTGTGGTTTGTAGTTTTTTTTTTGTTTAACGTGGGGGAAATGCCTGCTCATGCCCCTCCTCGTGGGGCAAGGACGGGTTATGTCGGACTTGCACCGACTAAAACCCCCACGATGTTCCTCCTCATCACCTGATGGCGGAGTTACGGGAACAAACCCGTCACCCAGAGGCCATGGGAGTCAAGAGAGACAACTCTTCCGGCTTCCTGCAGCGGATCCAATGTTAAGCCCGGCGCCACCCGTAATACGGCCGCGGAGGATAGGGAGAGCGGCGCATCGCAATACCGACACTCCTATTCCCCCCGTGGCCAAACCGCCGCCGCATCGCCGGTGCGACACCGGTTAGTCGCAGGGGGACTCCGTCCGCGACCCCACCTCGGCTGCAAGGGGCAGTATGAAACCGCCCCTGCAGCCTGGCTGCAAAGGGCAGCATAAAGCAGCTCCTGCATCCTCCGGCGCGCATCCGTGTTGAGCTCCTTGAGCGGGAGCTCTAACCTGGAGCAGCAGTTGCCTTGGGCCGGCCCTACACCTTGGACTGGCCGGGTAAATTCCTCTTCGCTTCACCGTGGGCGACCCAGCCACGGTTATTAAGCCCCTCCGCCACGACAAGGCGGGAACCTGTTGGGGAACGTTTGTAAGGGTTCATATGGAGGGATTTAGGCCATTTCCCACCACGCTGACCTAATGCGGGTTGGCGGCAGAAACGTCATAATATATAATAATATTCTAATATTCTTTTAAAATCGTAGCAAGGCTACGAAAAACCGAGGATCTACTGCTTTTATCGTCATAATCATCATCATCAACTGATAGACATCTACTGCTGAACATTACCCTCTTCCAAGAATTCCCACATCAATTGGTTAGGGATTCATATGGAGGGATTTGGGCCATTTCCCACGACGCTCGGCCATGTCAGTTGGTGGGAGCCAAAGCGTCGTTTGTTGATTAGCAGAGTGCATGTGCAAATGAGGTTGGCTTGGATCCCGTGAGTTGTGCGGGGAAACACTTACACCCCCTATTATTACTACTGCTTTAGTTGTAGCAAAATTAAAAAAAAATCTGGATCAATAGAAGCAGCAGATTGATAGGGATCTAGGACTTTCACTAACTCAGTAACTATAGCTGATACCATCGCAACGCCTATTGCACCCCTCAACGAGTTTTCGTCTTGTCGTGGCGGAGGAGCTTAGTAACCGTGGACCGACACACGATGAAGTGGAACCCACCCGGCCGGCCCGCGGCGAAGGGCCGGTCGACGCGGCCGCTCCAGGTTCGAGCACCGGTTGGATAACTGGAGATCACCAGAGTGGCCGGGGGCCGCAAGGGCGGTTTTATGCTGCTCTTTGCGGCGGGGCTGCAGGGCGGTTTTATACTGACCCATGCAGCCGAGGTGGAATTGCCGAGGGAGTACCCTCTGCGACTAACCGGTGTCACATCGTTGATGCGGCGGCGGTGGGGCCGCGGGGGAAGAGGAGTGTCGGTATTGCGATGCGCCGTTCTCCTTATCCTCCGTGGCCGTTAACGGGTGGCGACGCGCTCAATATCTCTCCAGGAGCAGGGAGAGGTTTTCTCCCGTGGTTCCCATGGCCTCTGGCCGACTATAGGAGACCGAGGAGGAGGCGCGCTGCATGTTCCGGCGCGCCCCGGAAAGGGAAAGTTTATCCCTCCCTCCCAAAGTGAGGCTGCGAAAGCGGCTAGCGCCGGCAGGGTCGCGGTGGTGAGCGAAAGCGTTCCCGTGACCCTGCCATCAGGCGATGAGGAGGAACATCGTGGGGGTTTTAGTCGGTGCAAGTCCGACATAACCCGTCCTTGCCTCCGCAAGGATGAGTATATGTAGGCATTGCCCATTGCACACGACCAACAGTAATGGGTAAATATTACTGTGCTCCAGTAAAGCGGAGTTCGAAGAGGAGGCGACGGGAGGGTAGCTAGTGAAACTATTGGAGAAGCGAGAGTCAACGTTTTATGTCTTAGGCGACGAACGTAATGTGATGCAGTGTATGTCATCTTAACTAACGCCACGTTGTTATAGGCGGGCGTATCACTTACGATCAGATTTACAACAAAAGAGCTAATTTTCTTCATTACACTATTAATATTTTTTTTTTAATAATCTCCCCTTTTCTCTCCATCAGGACAAATGTTCCTCATGAATCGCTTCTTCGACGGCGAGTTCATGACCTTCGGACTGAAGGTAATCGCGTACATGGAGTCCGATCAGGAAGATCGCGTAGACCCGATGATCTATATATTTCCAAGGTAAGATTTATATATTTTAACACTAAATATCATCACTACGCACAAACGGCCATCAACCCACCGCTGGACTTAGATCTCCAGATATCTCTGAAAGTTATTAATAAATGATAAATTATTATAAACAATAATAAAAACATTGCCATTTATACCATCACTTTTATAATTTTCAATCGAAATGGTAAGCAGACAGGAAGATGGAGCCAATGGTGAAGATACTGATGTTGATGTAAATAAATTTGTCTCTTATTAAAACATTTGCAATAACCTATGCATAAAATTTAAAAAATCTAGAAATTGGTCTCATTGCCTAAATCCAATGGAAGGTGGATCTGAGCCACGTCCACCTGCGGTCCAATCGACCTGATTATGTTGCACCACTTCGTGATATCGGACACCGTATCCAGTGTCGTGAATTTGTAATTTTTTTTTGCTTAATTAAACAGCAAAGAGTGATCTAATCGTAATTATGTTTACATTGTAGGATGGTGAAATGTACACTGTTCAACAAATTCGGATCGTCGGGGGAGGTGGAAAGGCACGACGCCTTGTGCATATTACCGCTCAATGTGGTCAACGAAAAGATTTACGTCTTCCTATGGTTTTGGTTCGTCATCCTAGGCATCTTGACGTTCATCACCCTGATCTACCGGCTCGTGATCATCTTCTCGCCGCGGATGCGCGTCTACATGATGCGGATGCGCTTCCGGCTCGTGCGGCGCGACAACGTCGACACGATAGTGAGGAGGAGCAAAATGGGCGACTGGTATCTGCTGTACATCCTGGGCGAGAACCTCGACTCCGTAATATTCAGGGACATAATGCACGAGTTCGCCAACAAGCTGAACCACAACTACCAGCACCACATTCACGGCGTCCCGGACGCGTGACCTCCGATCCCAGGGTGGGTGTTCCACACCTGACTGACGTCGCTGCAGCGCCACATGGACCCGCCCGTCTGAAGTGCGCCTGAAACATCTGCAGTGTCCGTTGACATGAAAGAGTGCGATCTCTTTGTTCGCACATACACAGAGTAGATGTGGGCCAAGCGGCCGCCTGGCGCCACCCCGCGCCCGCTCTGGACAGTACATTTTGTGGTGTGAATCAAAGATATCAAAGACCTCTTTCATCTGTACGTTATAACCGTAATAGTGCAATTGGAAACACGCAATAATAGATGGTACTTACCTTTAAGAACGTGATCTCAGGACGAGTCCGGTCGGAGGCCTCCCGGGAGTCGTGACTAGTGTTCATCTTTTAGAAGTACTTTCACTGATAGTTTCGCCGCTCGTAGTGACTGTTTGTCGAGACCGCTTCATTTCTTTCTACTCCTGCTCTAGGCGATTAACGATGATAAGCAAGCACACGGATAGCACACAACCTGTCTCTTACACGAACACTCGCTCGCCGTGGACACGATAGACCAAGCAACGAAAATAAAGCAATAATTAATGGCTATAATTACTATTGTGTAGGATTAGTAATCGTAAGGGGGGAGGGAGTTGGCTGTAATTGGTTATTATCTAGTTGCCAAGCGACGTCTCGCCGCACGGACGCCTCGGATCGACGTCGGTGCCTTTTGCGGGCCAAAAGACATTATACATGTTAAATTTAAAGAATATTTACACGAGCAACTAAGTTTTCGTGGTGGCATTTCACTCTGCATTTCTTTGTTGTTACTTCATTGTGTACGTACTTAGATTTTGTATTCTCTGTTTTATCTCTTTACTTGTCTCGTTGTTTGTGTAAATAGCACAGTTGTCCGTTCGTTATGATACGTGTATACATGCGCATGCGTCTGCATGCCGACTGCTAACCAGGATCCAAATCGTGTTCATCTTCTGTTTTTCTTTTTGATATATTTTTGACAGTTCCGTTGTTAAATGTTTGAAATTGCTCCCAAACGAAGTGTTACCTGCATTTGCAGTGAAAACTGCAATTATTTTGGAAACCTTCGAACTGGTTTCACGTGTGGGGACTGGTTTTGGGCTGAAGCTTAGTTGTGACTAATTCGTCACCTCGTGTTAGATGATACGGAGCCGTTGAGGGAGCTGTTGTGTTTATTAGTAGACGATACGTAAACGTCGAAAGGTTGTTTGTCTGTAACTACGTAAACAGTGTAAGTTAAGTGATGATGATATTGTTTTTTTTTATTTAAGTTCTTGTTGTAACATAGACATGAGGTGTTATTAATTGATTTAACAGGACTATGGGTGTCAATTATAACATTGCAAGAGACTTGATGAATGTTTCAAAGGGCTCATGCTGGAGACAGTAACTGCTCCCGTAGATACCATAAAAATTCAAAATTGACACCCAAAGTCCACTTACAACGTGTTAGTGAAAACTTTCCACTGATAAATATTTTGATGAATGTAAATGATCAGATTAACTGTCAATCAAGATATAATTCAGTCAAACTAATTAGCATTGTATCGGCTGGAATATTTTCGCGATATTATGTTAAGGCATCTGTCGATATTGTTGATACGGAAGAGAATGTGTATAGGAGCGAACCACAACAGTTTGTAACGACCAGTATTGTATGGTAGCCGCCAAACACCGTGCCAAAGTGTGAATCTAACTCCAGCGGGGGCAACGTTAACTGAAACAAGACGACTTATCGTGGAAAGTATCGAATAAATAATGGAAACTAATTACGAATTTCAATTATTGTTTACTTTATTTTTATTCCAATCTTCTCTACAAAAAGACGACGTTATGGTCAGCCGATAGTCCACTGCTAGACATAGGCCTCCCCCAAAGATCCCTATATTGATCAGTCCTCCGCTGCCCGCATCGCCGGGCACTGGAGGCCGTCGATTTAAGGGTTTATATGGGAGATTTGAGCCTTATCCCACCACGCTGCCTCAATGTGGGTTAGTGAGAGGGACGATACAGCAGTAAAAATATATTTTCTTATCAGCCGGACAACGCCCACTGCTGGGCATAGGCCTCCCTCAAGGATCCTTATTGATGTGAAATTAGGCCTTGTCTTACCACGCTATCCCAGTGCGCAGCAGTGTCTGAAAAATATATATATATTCACGGAATCGAACGATGTCGAGATCATTGGTGATAGACCTCTATTCACCAGTGGACGTCTATCAGCCGATGATGATAACGATGATGATGATGATGGTGTATATAAAACAAGAAAATTATTTAAATACAAAAGCTAACAGTACAGACTAATTCGAATATGAAACATCTAACAACAGATCTGAGCCACAGATGAGTCAATCATTTGACAGAAGAAAACATCGAAGAACAGATATTATATATATATCTTTAGACATTCCACTAATAGTACCAAGGCATGATTGGACATAATCATCATCATCTCAACCATAGGACATCGTTAGACTTGAGTCTTTTGTAGACGGTCTACTGGTAGAGACCTACTACCAGTAAATTCTAATTAATAATATTCTATACTATAGTCGAGTAATACTATTAAATACAATTTTCTATCATTCATATTCACAGCTAATAGCTGTTCCGGTTGCACAATTACTGAATGCAGTTTCATTAAATGTAAAGCGAGCATCGTATGTTAATAAATCGTGTGACTTCACTTTTTATGCACTGATGATTAATACAGCAAAATACCAATCAACGCATCTATCAAGCTGCATGTGTCTACCTTTGTGCGTGCTTGTCTGTCAACGTGAGTAATCAGCAAGGAAGGAAACAAATGTTGGAGCAGTATCAGCGTGTGCTGTTATAGGAACGTCGGCAATGTTTGAAAGGCTTTATGAAGACAAGTAATTTCGCCACCATTCACACATGCGAGATAATATTAAAAATATTAATTAGTACAAAAATAACGGTTGGAAATGTTATTGCGCATCTCGGACCCGCGAGTCTTGTACTCCGTTGTTAACAAGGACGTGCACAGATATTGACTGGTGGTAGATCACTATTTCCGGAAACCGTCTGGGTAAATACCACCGCTATAACTATTGCAGCCGACAAACACTACTATGCAGACATTACTGCGTTCCAGTTTGAATGGTGCTGTAGCTAGAGTAAGTACTTGGGTAATAGGACTCAACACGTTTCAGGCGGCGAGCGCAACGCGGCGCTGTATATACCATTGTAACTATTGCCAAGCTGTTATAAACAGGCGTATCATTTACCATCTGGTGAACGTCCCGCTAATCACTCAATTTAATATTAAAAAAGCAACTTATTCCATTGAAATATCTCATCACATGTGACGTGGCAATTAAAAATATAATCACAGTTAAAATGACGTTGATCTTTTTTTAAATCTGTGCTTTTATGTTTGTATAGTAAACATACAAACATATATCTCATCACTAACAGATCAGTGACTCGTACAAACTGTAATATCTTAATAAAAACGTTACCGCAGTAACAAATTACACATTTACCAGCCGATTTTGACGCACACGCGCGCATATTTGCGGAAATTGGCGCCATAAATCAATCAGGACGCGGGAGCGAATAAAACTTTTTAATTATGTCTTTTTTTTTATTTACAAACGCACGCCGACGGTCGCGCGGCGATGGAGCCACTGCGCAAAATATTTCCAGCTTCAATTTAACGTTAACTGCTAGTGAATATAGGCGCTGATTGATTTGTCGCCGTAATTATTTCGCGAATGTTTTGTCGTAAATCAGTACGAACGTGCTCAAATTTTGGCCGTGACAGTTAAATTTAGTTTGATTTTAATTTATCGATCGAGCGAAATTAGGTTACAGCGGGCGTCCTATATTTCATACGTTTGACTCGTTAGTGACGAAAAAAAAATTCTAAATATAAATTCATAATAATTCATTAAACATAGATAAAATAAAAAAAAATGTAAACCGGTTTCGAAATTTATATTCGTGTTTATTGCTTTTGTCTTCAGTATCGTTTCGAAAAATATCAACAGAAAATACGCTTTTCTAAAATATTTAGGAAAAATACTTATTTTGAGTTTTAGTCGACTTACGGGTATACCCATAATAATATATGTAAATATCACCTTTACCATATACCGCATGTTAATAAAACAACAGATTAAAATTATAATTATATAATTCATATTTAACTTAATCGCTTATATAAAACACAATTTTTTTTATATGAATTTATTAGGAGCAATAGACAATAACTCGTTTGTAATAAATTATTAATAATAAAAAATTCACTAATCTTAAACATCTGAGCTTTGTAGTTGGCGAGTATAAAATAAAATAAATTTTATTAATATTTACAACTGGCAACTCTAGAACTGGTTTCTATAAGTAGTAGACTAATTCTCTTTAAAGGAGATGCTAATGGTCAAAATTTTACTGAATACATATAATTGTCCGAAATTTGTCTATGTGTGTATAATAAAAATCCGAAGCCACAATTATTCCAAATCTACAATCACTCGTTGTTAAAGGGAAATCTCAACAATATAAAATTATCTCAAAAATTTAAAATAAAGTATTTGTCTTAATTAAAGTCAATTTTGACCAATAGCATAAAACTTTTCTATATCAAAACTTTCCACCAACAGAAAAAATGCTTATAAAAAATTTTCGTTTTTTTTAAAGATGACACGGCATCGCAACGTTTCACCACAATTTAAGATTTATGACAAGTCAAACATGAAAGACATTTCATTCAAGATTTACTGCAACACTATATATGTTTCGTAATGATATATGAAAAAGTATATTTGGAAAAAAATATGTGCAGCTGAATAAAAAAAACTATAGATCTGCGCGAAACATACAAGAACATGAATCAGAACGCGCACGCGTCGACCTCCGTCAAATTATTTCGTAAAAAAAATATATACATACATTTATCAATTTGATCTTCAAAACATGAAGAGCGTTAATTTAATATATATATACGTAGATATATATATGTATATATATATATATATAAGAAAAAAAAATTGATGAATATATTTTACTGATGGGAAGATCTTACCTGCCGGAGGCGATTTAGGTACCATCGCAGCGCCTATTCCTGCCGCTAAATAGTACTGTGCAAACATTACTGTTTTCCGGTTTGAAGGGCGCTGGACTTATTTAAATTACAGAGGTAACGAGACTTACATCTTATGTCGCAAGGCGACGAGCAGAATGTGATGCTACGTATAACATCCTAACTAGCGCCACGTTTTTATGAGCAGTTGTAACACTTACTATTAGGTGATCGTACCGCTCGACTCGTTATTTACTTGATTAAAAAAAAATTAAAACTGTTTAAGACGTAGTAATATATAATAATTCTCATTATTGTGCTTAAATTTTTTATGGGGATATATTATTAAATCTTCCGCTAAATATTAGTATGCGAACATTACTGTGTTCCGATTTCAAGGACGCTGTAGCTAGTGAAATCACTGGGGCAAATTAAATGTAATGTATTTTATGTCACTGATAACTGCACCATATGGTGCTGTTTTAACATCATAACTAGTACCAGTTAAAGGAAGGTATATCTTACAATCTGGTGAACCTTTTGGTCTTGTCACTCTTTCTCCTCCACTTCTTGTCTTTGTAAACTCATTGTGTTGGAGCAAGCTTGCTGACGTTATACCAGGGTTCGTTTTTGTATGTTCAGTGATATAACAAAAGCATGTGTACAATTCACCACCACTAACACTATGAATGATAGCGATAATGACAGTCATGTGGTGAGAATATAGAAAAAAATCAATTTTTACAGTGTTCTTAATATTATAAATACTATATAGAATTTCATATAAAATTCTAAAATCTTAAAACGCAGTATAAATATTTTAAGAATATATTTCATGTAGTTAGATTATTCTAAAATGTATTCTTTACAAATTACACAAAGTAGATGTATATTTTATTTGCAGATACGATGTCATAGATATATAAAAAAAATATATATTTTGAACTCATTACAGTTTGTTGTCCATTCTTCTCGAAAGGGACATCGTGCAAAAACTTTAATGATTGTCAAAAGAAATTGTCCAAATACAATTTAATTATTTTTAATCGCAAATATTTTTTTTTTTTGCGTTTGAAATATTTTATCTTTAATCATATATCACTTTCATCTAAAGTTTATTTATATTATTACAATCTCACCACATGACAACATTAGTTTATATTAATGGCAACACTCAAAAAACTTAAACGTCTACACATCGGATTCACGCACAATATTCGCGTCTTACAAGATGGCGCCCGTAGAATATAAATGAACACTGAACAGTCTAAAATCGATTCGATATTCGAAGCTAAGTCTTATATCGATATATAAATAAACCTTGCTAAAAACTCTCAAGGTTTCTTAAACAATTTATTATACAGCTCACAACACGGCAAATACTTTTATAATTTCATTAAAAAAAAATTACAATACCCGAACATACATACATACATATATATAGGTTAATGTGTCATTTGTCATCGGTGATCATTGAAGATTGTTCGCTCTAAAATTATCTGTGGTATATATATTATTCACATCGGAATTAACTTTACATAGTTTGATAGACCTCTTATGGAGTATATTATAATTTATTTGCGATAAAAAAAAACGCATATGGACGTATCTCGTATTACTTACAAATAGCTTCGTCTCGGCTAGAATTTAATAATGAACAACCTGTTAATTAATTTCTTAAACATTTATAAATTATACAATTAAATACTAAGAGTATGACGAGCTGCGGAGATTGCTCCGACGACACTCCGTTACCGCGAACCAGCCGCCACGTGTCAAAAATTTGACATTCGTTTGACATTCATTTGACAGTTGAGAAACGACAACGCATACACAAATATATCAAAAAAAAACCTTAAACCTACTAGCGCGTCTGCGTGCTGGTTAATCTGTACATCTATTCTACAGACGATCCTAACACGTTCAGACAGCGCCGCATGCAATGACCTAGACATATAAGGCGACCACACCAGTTCATCAATTGCATCCAGCAGCAGCTGCCAATCACCGTCCTCAACTAAACATATATTCCAATTTGTGCAAAAAAAAAACACTAGATACGCGTTAAACCTAAACGTAAAACAATATAGAAAAATGTCTTTTGTCCATAGTATATTATTAAAAAAAAAAACTACAGATCCATTGTATACTTTATAGTGTTGGCACTTATTGGATTGTATAGTATGGAAATGTAAAGTACCTTCTGGAACATTCGGAGAGAATAAAAGTCGACTACAAAGGTTTCAACACCGAAGAGTATGAATACGAGTGAGTGATACCAACGTACTCTTCAACAAATGTAAAAGGTAAAAAATCATCAGAAATCTGGTAATTCCTTATGGACTCCATGTTCCATATAATATAATATTCGATAAACTTTGATAAATCAGGTCCCTTAAAATTTCGAGTAGAGGATTCGAATGGATACAACTTAACACTACAACCTTTGAGCTGTCAAGGTCAAGTAAAGTTGAAATTCATACTGGATAATTTATACAACCTCCGTGATGAAAATGAGAATACGGTAGTGAGTGAAAAGGACAGATGTATCATCATCATCAGGTCATTCGAAAAATTTCCACATCGATCGGTTAATAGTCAACACGTCCTTAACACCGGACAATTTTCGTTTTGTGTTCGCTTATATAGGGGGCGGGATTTGGGTCATTTACCACTACGCTTCCCCAATGCGGATAGGTAGGACAAATGAATATGGATCCAAAATAACTGGTTGTTTAAAAAAAAAACAAAGAATTTTCACAGGTTATAAATAACCGTTACAATACAGATATTGAATTTTTAAGTAGGATACCGGACTATTATCATCATGTCAACAGGTGCATGTCCACTGCTGGACATAAATTACAAAGCAGCAATCGATTTGCGCTATTTCAGTCTTTCAGCTTCCAGGGATTATTTTGATGCCGTTTGTCCACCTAGTGTGGGATCTACCTACGCTGCAGTTTTGGATGAGGGGTCACCATTCCTGTACTTAATGTCCCCAACGTCCATCAGATCTATGAGCTATGTTCCTCACCCATTACTACTCAGCCTAACGACTCGTCGAGGTAGGTCGGTGACCCTGCTTCTTTAGCGGATCTCCTCATTCCTGATTGAACACCAGGTAGGTAGAGAATATTCTTATAACCTATACTAGTAGACATTCTCTTATTACCAGTAAAGAGATCTTCTATCGTTTTCACTCACCAATATATCAGATCAACATCATATCGCAGCACAGGTCTACAAAGATCCGTTTCAGTGTTTACATCTAATGTAACCATAATTCTACTAATATAGTGTACCAAAAAGGTTTATATACTTTTTTAACTTTGTATAAAAAAAAGTGTACGGGACCTCTAAACACATGAGAAGAATCAAATCAAATCATAACGGAACAATATGGTCATATATATATATGGCAACACCCTTCGGAATAAACATGGAACTTTGTCACGAATAATTAATTATATACTTATACTAATTGAGAAAGTCATAATTTTGGTTATACAAGAAATACTTCGTCCATCTTAACCTGTTCGTATAAATACACAAGTTTGAATTGATAAAAATTAAAAAAAAAAAGTTTAAGTTTTTATACAATTTTCAAACGTCGTATAAACTATATTTAATGAAATTATTATAAACAAGTAAATATATTATCTTTGCTATAGTCCGCAGTAGGGGTGTAAGGGTTCCCGCGCATCCACGGTATCAAAGCCAACCTCACCTGCTCTTGGTGCACCCAGCTAATCAACAAACGGGCCTCTCATCATCAGCCGATAGACGCCCATAGCTAGATATAGACCTACCCCAAAGACCTCCACTTGGATCGATGCGATGTTCTGGTTCCGGCGCCTTCCCAACGTCACAATCAGCATGGCACCAGGAGCCGTCGTTTACAGGGGTTCTTATACGTGGATTTGGGCCATTTCCCACCACGCTTACCCAATGCGAGATGTTGAGAGCCAAAGCCTCGTTTATTGATTAGCAGGGTGCATCACCAGCAGGTGAGGTTGGCTTGGGTTCTATGAGTTGTCTCTGGCTCCCGCCAACCCTCATTGGGCCAGAATAGTGAGAAACAACCCAAATAAATCCATACCCGAATTATAGGAATCTTTAGAGGGATGCCTACTTCCAGCAGTAGACGTCTATCAGTTGATGATGATGTACTGCAGTATTTTTTTTTAATACCATTTATTTTGTTAAAATAATTTCGACCATCAGTTATAGTAACATGGTATTTCTTGGACGTCAGCACACCACATGGCAACACCATTGGAGCACGAGGTGTATGCAAGTCATTATAGCAAACAATTCATATTACACCTTTGTAAAAATGGCGACCGGAACGGAAGTGATGCCTAAAAGAGTATTGTCCGAATTTTCATATTTCATTGTCATATAGTTAACATGAGGGGTGCAAGGGGTCCCGTACATCAACTCACGGGACCAAAGCCAACCACACCAGCTCGTGGTGCAGCCTGCTAATCAACAAACGAGGCTCTGGCTCCCACCAACTCGCATTGGGCCGGCGTGGTGGGAAATGATCCAAATCCTCTCATATAAACCCATACAAACGTGGAGATCTCTGGAGGAGGCCAATGCCCAGCAACGGGCGTCTATCGGCTGATGATGATGATATTTAACATCCGCTCATTAACATAATCCGCATCCGGTGCGATATGTTCCATCCCTTTCCCTCTCAGATAACTTCTCTAATTACGATATATATATATGTATTTAATTAACTGGAAGATTTCATTACACGCAGCTGATTCAGTCGTGATGATGAAGGATGACGATAACTCCTAAGATATAGAGATTACGTATTAATATCAAACCGCTTTAAGTAATGCTTGTGTATTATCTGCATGGGGTACCAACAAACTGCCCTGATACCTTCAGCGGGGTACGAGCACTTGTATGCATGCGGATGGCGATAACGGAATGAGGCTGATGTGCCCGAGGGTCAGACGCCCACCACGGCGATCGGCCGGCGGTCGGGGCTGCGATGCGGCGAGCGGGGAGGCGATCGTCACGCGCGCGGCCCTGCCTTCTCCCCCATGCACTTCACCAACTCCGCTATTAGTTCCCTGCAACCAATCACATCGCAGTATATAAACCACAGCTGTACTGCTGGAGATTGAACATCTTATGTCTGGAGACAACAATCACAATGTGGTGCAGTGTCCAACTGACTCCACGTTGTATACCCATGTGTGGTAGACGTATCACTTACAATCAGGTGATCGTTTTGTTTATCATTAATAAAAGATAAATCTATGTAATCACTGGAAATATTACAAAAACTACTATAATAATGTGGAGATCTCTGGCGGAGGCCTATGTCCAGCAGTGGACGTCTCTCGGCTGATGATGATGATATCTGAAAGCGACAATAACAAGTTAGAATATGTACACAACCTATAGCTGTGCACATATCCTAACTATTGCGTAGTAGTTAAGAGACAGGAGTAGTCGACATAGCATTGTCAATATTCACTGGTGGCAGGTCTCTGCCACAGACCGTCTAGGTACCTCCGCAGCGCCTATTGCAGCCGACAAACAGTACCGTGCAGACATTACGGTGTTCCGCTTTGAATAGCGCTCTAGTTAGTGTAATTACTGTGGTAACGAGCCCTCAAAGGGCCAAAAGTAAAATGTGCTGTATATACACTGCTGATGGGGTATAAGGAGTTCCGCAGAACAACTCACGGGATCCAAGCCAACCTCACCTGCTCGTGGTGCACCCTGCTAATCAACAAACGAGGCTCTGGCTCCCACCAACCCGCGTGGTGAGAAATGGCCCAAATCCCCTCATATTAATCCTTACAAACGACGCACAGTTGCGGGTAGCGCAGGACTGATCGATGTGACGATCTTTGAGGAAGGCCTATACCCAGCAGTGGTTGTCTACCTGCTGATGACGTCGATGACGACGACGTATACACTGCAACCATTGCACCTATCGCTTTAAAACTTAGGATGTTAAGTTTAATTACCGCGGTAATATCTCCACCAGCGACCTCGTCTTGCTTAGTTACCATGCTTATGATTAAAGTAAGAACCGAACAGTAGTGTGTAAACATCCTAACCAGCGCCATATTGTAATGGACAAACACTTAATATCAGGTCAAGGTCTAGCTCATCTCTTCGCTTTATAGAATAAAAAAAAAGTAATTGAAATCATTCCCAAGTCTCCATTGCTCCTTCTCACCTATATATGATTGGATCCATGTTCCTGGCGAGCATGTACAGCAACCACCAGTCCCCGACATCGGTGCGGCGGGAGACCAGCGCTGCTGTCTCCATGGCGATGGTCCGAGAACGCGCGTGCAGCAGCCGCGGGCGCACCGACGGCACGAAGATTATCACGAGCCTGGAAGAGAAGACCACATTTACACATGACTTTTTTAGTTCCTTTCTCGGGGCAGTTCTATCCTGGATATCCGGAAGCTATGGGTTTATAGATAGTACATACTGATATTTTTATTCTGTTCACTCTTGCACGCCTCCGCTTTTCAATTGAGAGTCTGAAAGTTATTTGATATATGCCCATTATACAGGGCTACCATCCAATCCTTCAAACAAGATATATAGATAGCCTTTCTATGGTTCCCACTGCTGGGACCTCGGTGCCGATTTTCATAGTATCAACTCTACATATCCGTGTTTGATAAGTTGGCAACATGTAAGTGATAATCAGTAATGAATGCGGATGACACTTGAGGAGGACCAGCAGCAGTAAGGTGCCCACCTTTCAGTCGAGGACGACCTCAATTAGTCATCAATGAAACGTTTACATTTCGTCATCATCAATAGACGTCTACTACTGAACATAGAATTCAACCAAAGAACACACCGTTCCTACGCTGCCAGACTCCAGTATCTCGAGTACCTCAACAGATCAACGGTGCACCGGAACACTGGACGAACTGGACGTTCTGATGGTAACTGATACGCCTGGTCATAACAACGTGGCGCTAGTATATTATACACTGCACTACATTGCGCTCGTCGCTTGATACATAAGCTGAGTCTCGTTACCCCAGTAATTATTCTAGCTACAGCGCCCGTCAAACCGGAACACGGTAATGTTAACGCACTACTGTTTGTCCGCTGCTATAGGCGCTGCGGTGGTACCCACCTTGACGGTCTCCGGCAACAGAGACTATGTAACCGAGAGACCACAGTAACTATAATATATATACACACATATTTATATACATATATAATATATATAAATATTATTTCTTTTCCCTTTGTCTAGTTATAAACAAGAGTTAAATGCGGACACTTGTTCTAACGTGAATAAACGGCGCGGATCAAATGTCCTTATGAAATATAATCATAGGCAGTGAATAGGAGACACTTTATCGGCGGATTTATATTAAATAAATATTATGAGTTGGTCCAGATAAGGAATAAGGCTCGCCATTCACGTAAGTGTGGTTCATAACAAAGAGGTGCTAGTTAGAATGATATACCACATTGTGCTCGTCACCTTGAGACGTGAGCTATTAGCACTCGTTACTCCAGTTCACCAGCTACGGCGCCCTTCAAACCGGAGCACAATAATATTGGCACAGTACTGTTTGGACAGTAATAGGGGCTGCGGTGGTACTCACCCGGAGCACAAGTAAATCTAATGTAGTTACGGAATCGAATTAGGGACTTCCCGGTTACAAGGCGAGCTGATAACCACTACGCTAAGGGAACAGTTCAAACAAAATTGGTTAAAATCACATTTCTCACTTAGTATGTTGACTGTATGGTAACAAACCGTGACGATAATCATCGCCCTCATATTAAGGGTAGACAGTGGGGACATAAATTGGCTGCTGAAAGAAAAAAAAAATCAACTCCATATTTGTTATCAACCATATGTCTGCACGGTCATCACCACTCACCGATATATAACCAGCAGCGTTAGAATCACAGCCAGGATGATGTACCAGAACCAGATGAATATGTAGGTCTTCTCGTTGACGATGTTCAGCGGCAGTATGCAGAGGCTGTCGTGGGTCTGGATGCTGCCGGACGCGCCGAACTTGTGGAATGTGCACTTGGTGACGCGCGGGAACACGTAGATCATGGGGTCGTACCTGGAATTGAACAGGTCGCATTTTAAAAGCATGGTGACGAGAAGACGACGTATAACAAGCAGTAGTGTGCAAACAATGTGTTCCGGTTTGAAGGGCGCTGTAGCTAGTGTAATTACTGGAGTAATGAAACTATCTATGTCTCATGACGACGAGTGCAATATAGTGTCACCATCATCATCATCATCACTCGATAAACGTCCACGGCTCGACGTAGGCTTATCCCATACATCTCCACATTTGTGGGGGACCATATGGGGGATTTGGACCATTTTCCACCACGCTGGCCCTAATGCGGGTTAGTGGAAGCCAGAGCCTCATTTGTCGATTAGCAGGGTGCACCAAGAGTAGGTGAGGTTGGCTTGGATCCCGTGAGTTGCTGTGCGGGGTCCGTTACACCCCTCTCCAATATAGTGTAGTGTATACTATCCTAACTAGCGTCATATTGTTATTGAAGGGCGACTCACTCATTATTAGGTGCACGTCCCTCTCTTCTCGTCGTTTCATAGCATAAAAAAATGTATCATATCCAGTTTATACTAATTAATAATGGTTTAGACTACGTGGTGGTTCACCTCTGCTCCTGGGGCACCTCACTGTAACCTAGTACCCGGGTGCCGTAGGACAGGAACTCCCCGTTGAAAAAGCTGTCCATCATCCACAGCTGCAATATGATGTTGACCAGGCAGAGCAGCTCGCAGCCCCAGTACCTCAGCGCGTACAGTTTGTGCGTCTGTAACATGGACACAAAGATATAACATGTCACATATGATTGTGTGATGACACGATTACATTTACTTTCTTCATCATCATCATCATCAGCTCCTTACTTCCTTAAACACACATGAACATATTCCGTTTAACTTCGTAATTATCCATCATCGTAGATTTAAAAATTTTGAGGTCCCTGACAAAAAAAAAAAATAGTAACTGCGAGACGAGCAGGATCTTCACCTGATGGTAAGTGATACGCCCATTAACAAGGTGATGCGAGTTAGCATGATATACTCTGCACCACTTTGCGCTCGTCGCCTTGAAACATAACGCGTTAAGTCTCGTTACCCCAGTGATTACACTAGATAGAGCGCCCTTCAAACCGGTGCACAGTAATGCTTGTCGGCTGCGGTGGTATCTACCAAGACAGTTTCCGGATACGGAGATCTACCACCAGTTCTGTAACAGTGTTAAGATATTTCAAGGGATGTAAAGGATCCCCGCACAACAACTCACGGGACCAAGTCGACCTGACCTGCTAATCAACAAACGACGCTCTGGCTCCCACCAAGCCACATTGGGTCAGCGTGGTGGGCAATTGCTTAAATCCTATATATGAAACTCATACGACAGACAGCCTCCTAGTGCCCAGCGGAGACCACGCGGACTGTATGTGAAGTGTTCTGAGGCCTCTGTCCAACTGTGGACGTCTATCGGCTGATGATGATGATGATGGCATATTTCAAACGTAAAAGTTTAGTGTTTACGTATTACCTAAGCAACGTAAATCACTTATTGATGTACTAGTCTAGTCTAAGTACATCGAGTGAATTGAACGATGATGTGGACATTGGGAATGCGGCTGCGAGGGCCTTGAACCTCCGCGTCAGAGGACAGCGTCCTCTCTAGAATGTTGCGGTGAACAGACGCAACCGTGTGCGATGGTCGTCAAGTAATAACCAACGGACGGTACATCCTCAGCGATTAAGTTATCGCGATGCTTGTATAACAGAGCCGTGTTCTGTTCATCGTACCCCACTGGGTGGGCGTGTGGGCGTGTGGGCGTGCGGGTAGGTCGGTGCGCGTTGGTTATCAGGGGTCGCGTGTCCGTGCGCTACATGGGCTCGGTCAGGTCGGGTTATGAACGACTCATTGTTCATTTCATAATCACCTGTACTTGAGTATCAGATTCTGTATTGGTGACGTAATTCGCAAATAGTCCTGATCATGGATAAAAGTACTAAAGTGGACTTTTGTCATCATCTCATCATCAGCATACAGATGTCCACTGCTGGATATAGGCCTTTCTCAAAGATCTCCACATTGATCGATCCCGCGCTGCCCGCACCCAGCTACTTCCCGCTACCTTCATCAGATCGTCGGACCACCTGTCTGAGTTTAGTTCCTATCCAATGGACACCAAAGACATCTTGCTTTCGGGGCGGAAACCGTTATGTGAGATTTGTACCCATTAAAATCCGTGGTGCGAGCAACTCAGGACCGATCGATGTGGAGATTTTTGGGGGAGGCATAGGTCCAGTAGTGGACGTCCATCGGCTGATGATGATGATGATGATGAAAACCCATGACCTTCTACGGACCACAGCGATACATTTCTGTACTGCGTCTGACCACGTCTCAGGGAGTGCCGCAATCCTACCCAAAATCCTGTCTTTGCTACGACAAGTACAAGGCCACTTTGTACTTGCCATTCACCCTGGTTTCACTTGGTGGGTAATGAGAGGTCCCCACCTTCAGAACCTTTTACTGCAGTCAGCACTTATCACAGTCCTATTCTTAATAGTTCAAGACTCCAGGGCAATAGAAATATACAGTGCTTTGTTTATATATATTCTATTCCCTACCCGTCTCCCCTGACTGTACCACGCCCTCAACTCCCTCTAGGGAAGACATTTGGAAAAATTCATTCTTATCTGACTCATGCTAGTTGAATGGAATATTCCCACCAAATTTTACGTCTCCAGGCCTACGGTTCCAGAGATACCCTGAGGAGTCTCTACACAGATGGAATCCCATATATTATTGACAATTTAAGATCTAAGATCTCTTTAACGTGCCACCATAAAAAGTTTCTATTTGTAGGCGGTTCAAAAACATTCAGTTCAAACCAGCACTGCTGAGCTCATAACCCCCATGTCCGCCTATTAAGCGGGTAGCTATTTCCGTCACCGGTAAGTAGAGGGGTGATCCAATTTTAAACGGAATAATTCAATGGGTGGACCTTTTCTATGAGATTCGTGAAGGGTTCCCATTTTAGTACGATAAAAAAACTAATAATAATAGTTAACTGAAAGTAACTTTCATTAGAGGAACGGGACGTTCACCTGATAGTAAGTGATACGCCTGCTCATAACACTGGCGAAAGTAGAAGAATAAAACAGCATCACATTATGCTCGTCGCCATGAAACATAAGAAGTCAAGTCTAGTTACATAATTAATTACACTAACTGCGGCACCCTTTAAACCTGAGCAGAGCAATGTTTGCGTAGTACAGTTGTTGATTGCAATAGGCACTGCTGTGGTACCTTCTTTTTTTTTTGCTTTACGTGGGAAAAATGCCTATAAGTCGGACTTGCACCGACTAAAACCCCCACGATGTTCCACCTTTTCGATAACCACCCCACACCTCTTCACGAGAACGCTTTGGCAGACCTCCACGACCTCGCCAGAGCCGGCTGCACCATGCAGCTTCATCTCTTATTCAAGGAAGAACCCCCTCTTTCCACCTCTGTAAGGACGCGCCGGAACATACAGCGCATCTTCCTCTTGGACTCTTATAGTCATCTGGGCAACGGATCCCCCCGAATCCGTCACCCAGAGGCCATGGCAACTAAGAGAGAAAAAATACATTATTTTACTAAAAACAAAAACCGGCAATGAAACATAAAAACAAAATCAGCTGATGCTCGGATCAACGCACGCCCGGCCGTGGGGGGAACTCGACATGTATTTGGTTCCAATTTGAACCTTATCTCATAGGGTCACGGAGCATTTAGATTGCGCGCCCGAGCGTTCGTTGATCCAAGCATCAGCTGATTTTGTTCTTGTTTCATTGCTGTTTTTTTTATATTCTTTATGAAACTATCGTTTCATTTAGCTGTACTAACATGATGGAACGTAAATAACGTTAATAAAACGTTTTAAAAATATGATTTTTTTAACAGAATCGATTTTTTTTCCGATTCATCACCAAAGGTGTCATCAGTACTATCGTCTGTCTTCCTTTTCGGAAGCGGTCTCCTAACGCAGAGTATATATTTATTCGGACATACAGACAGATGTTTAGAATATAAACAAAAATCATCTAATTCACAACCCTAGTGGTGTGGTTAGAATATTATTCCATCATAGAGCGTCATCGGAGAGGAGCACCTTTATGCGAACCCGCTGCCGGCGAACGCGACAGATGTGCCCTTTGTGCGCCTGCGCACCTGGCCGTTTTTGCGCCGCCCCGCTATACCGGTTCCGCGGGCAGCTTTTAGCACATGTGCGTTATGTTTTTTTTTACATACAGCTTCGCTTACGTAGCATCATCACAATTACACTACTACTTCGCGACATTATAAGACATAAATTATATGAAAATCGACTAGCTGTTCCCCGCCCGCTTTGCTGGCCCCGTAACACCCCAGCGTCACCCTTAGGGAAAGGAATTTTGTAAAATCCATTCTTAGCTGACCTATATTCGGCAAAAGATATTTTTTTTTATACAACGATGCGATGTGATGAGCGGAACGTTCACCTGATGGTAAGTGATACGCTCACCTATAACAACGTGGCGCTAGTTAGAACACTGCACCACATTGCGCTCGTCGCTTTGAGACAGATATTGAGTCTCGTTACCCGAGTAACTTCATTAGCTACAGCACCCTTCAATCCGGGACACGATAATGTTTACACAGTCTGTTTAGCGGCAGAAATAGGCGCTGCGGTGGTACCTACCTAGATGCTCATGGGCAACGAAGACACACCTTCTTTTTAAAGTGCCTCTCCAACTAGTGAAGGTTGGAGATCAGCGTGGTACAGCACTCTCTGTCTCTGGTTCGGCATAGCAATTCGGACGACCCAGATATGCCGATCCAATCGCTGATATTCCTCAACCAAGACCTACCAGCAGTGTATATATAGATATATATACATGAAACATTGATGGTCAATGGTAGGTTTCTCAGCAAGGACAGTAAGTGGTAGCAGCCGTGTACCGGCAGACGTAGTGCTAAGAGGCTCTCCAAGAGTTGGATAGACCAACTGCTGAAGGTCTCACGAAGCTGTTGGTTGCTGGCAACGCAGAAAGGAACAGCATGGAGATATTTGTGGGAGGTCTGTGAAAACCAGTGGAGGATATATATCCGCTGATAATAATGTTGATAGATTTCTATTCCCGGACACAGTCTGTATAGATACCTGTGTTTCTTTGTAAACATTACAAAGTTCCTGTTCGAAGGGCGCTGCAATGAGCAATTTTATACACACATCTAAATGTAGATACGTTCAAAGATTCCACCTTATTATTACGAAACATGGTGTAATTTTTTGACGATCAGGTTTACTGCAGCCTCGAACGGAAATATGCAGATCCACCTACATGCCAGTCACGACATTAGACGGCATGTCTGATAAACCTAGTGATTACACTAACCACGGAACCCTGCTCCCCCCCACCCCCACATACACACACTCTGCACACAGTAATTGCACACTACAACTCTAACTGATGCTGACAGTATGTCTCAGTCGATAAACAGTACTATGCAGACATTACTGTGTTCCGGTTTGAAGGGTGCTGCAGCTATTGCAGCTAGCGGACTTTATCAGATTTAACGTCTTATGTATGGCGACGAGTGCAATATGGTGCAGTGGCTGATATACATCACCCTAATTAGCGCTACTTTTAATGAGCAGCCGTATCACTTACCATCAGGTGAACGTTTCGTTTGTCTCGTCGGTCCGTAAAAAAAAACACAGTAATGATCCTTACAGATTACTTTGTAACGAATAGATTTTTTTTTTAAATCATGATCAGCGTCGATCTATACATAAATATCAAATGATATATACTGCATTACATTGTGCTAATTACCCCAGTAATTACACTAGCTACAACGCCCTTTGGGGGTAAGGGCCCTACAACGTGGCGTAAGGGGGTCACAACAGCTCACGGGACCCAAACCATCCTCACCCGCTCGTGGTGCACCCTGCTAATCAACAAACGAGGCTCTGGCTCCCACCAACCCGCATGGCCCAAATGATCCCCCCCATGAACCCCTACATACGAAAGCCCCTAGTGCCCAGCGGTACTGGAAGCCATGCCGACTGTGACTGACGTTGGCAAGGCGCCCGAAGTATGTTATCACAGGACCTTTGTGGTGATCTTTGTGGGAAGTCTATGTCCAGTGGACGTCTCTTATAATAATGAAGACTGCACCCTTCAAACCGGAACAAAGCGGTATTAAGTTTAATTTAATTGTTGTTTAATTTGCTTTACAATTTATCAGTTAGCAGTAAACACTTTACTAATTAATTAACCGTCTGTCTACAATAAGTTAACTTGTAAGTGTAATTTCTTACTTAAATATGTACTGCATATATATTTAAGTAAAGCAAGATATGGCTGCATAGAGTTAAGATACACAATATTTTTTATCTTAATTAATGTGTTATCTTTTTTGAGGAGTTATAGTAAATAAATATTTCAATTAATTCTTTATCGACTCTATAAGTATATAACTCTTCAATCTAAAACAAAACATATAAGGAGCAATAATAATTTATTCTACGATTTACGACTAGTAGAGCCCTGAATAGATTTAGACCTTAATTATATGCGCTTTAAGGTTTCAATTTCGATAAATATGGGTTGAAGAGATATTCTATTTACAATTTGGATGAGGCAATTCCGGCTGACCCCGTTAGCACCGCGGTGTCATGTGCCACAATTGAATCGTAAGGCTTCGACGGCGTATAGCAACCTTTGGTACGCGGCCGGTTCGCGGAAGACGCCGCGAGGGTCCGCTTACAGCGGAACCCGATCATCATCAAGTTGAAGTTGTAAGGCGATAACTTCATTGTTACCGTTACTTGGTAACTATTGTCGCAACCTGACTCGTGGCGCCATCGGTTTAAGGTCAAC
Source organism: Ornithoptera alexandrae (assembly GCA_029030555.1). Classification (NCBI taxonomy): domain Eukaryota; kingdom Metazoa; phylum Arthropoda; class Insecta; order Lepidoptera; family Papilionidae; genus Ornithoptera; species Ornithoptera alexandrae. The sequence continues at coordinate 12,073,315 of JARDVY010000023.1, read as the reverse complement.
TGGTGACACTTGGCCATAACAATGGTACGCTAGTTGGGACGATGAATAGTGCACCACATTGTGCTCGTCGCCTTGGGACAACATGTGATAGATCTCGTTACCACAGTAATTAGATTATTTTCATTGAATATCTGTGACAAAATTTTGCTTGTTGTCTTGAGACATAGGACGTTATGTCTCGTTACCATAGTAATTTAATAGCTACAACAATCTAAAAGTGTGATAGTTCTCGTTACCATAGTAATTTAATAAGCTACAACAATCTAAAAAGTGTGATAGATCTCGTTACCATAGTAATTTAATCAGCTACAACAGTCTAAAAACTGTGATAAATCGCGTTACCACAGTAATTTAATAAGCTACAACAATCTAAAAAGTGTGATAGTTCTCGTTACCATAGTAATTTAATAAGCTACAACAATCTAAAAAGTGTGATAGATCTCGTTACCATAGTAATTTAATCAGCTACAACAGTCTAAAAACTGTGATAAATCGCGTTACCACAGTAATTTAATCAGCTACAACAGTCGAAGAAGTGTGATATATCTCATTATCACAGTAATTTAATCAGCTACAACAGTCTAAAAACTGCGATAAATCTAGTTACCACAGTAATTTAATCACCTACAACAATCTAAAAGTGTGTAAGATCTCGTTACCACAGTAATTAGATAATATTCATCGAATATTTCACCTTTAATAGCAAGTGTTGCGCCTTACACATAACAAGGTGGCGACAGTTAGTATGATATACACAGCACCACATTTTCCGCAGCGCCCTCCAGCGCCCTTCAATCCAGAACACAATAATGTTGGCGCACTACTATCTGTCGGCTGCAATAGCATCTGCGTGATACCTAGACGTTCTGATAAACAGAGACGTACCAGCCAGTTACCATAAACCCACGGACTTCTGGATGAAGCATCTCAAACATTACCACCAAAGTACTGACAGTTGTAGCTCGCTGGCCTAATGGTTGGAACGTGCGGCCTTCAGTCCGAAGGTCGCGGGTTCGGATCTCGGCGTGTACCAATGACTTAATATTCAAGTTATGTACATTTGTGAACTTTAGCAACAACAGCGAAATACAAACGGTGAAGGGAAACATCGCGAGGAAACCTGCACATCAATTAGGATTTATTCTAAGGTGTGTGTGAAGTCACCACCACTCCGCATTGAGCCCGCGTGGTGACTGCGGCCCATCGCCTTCATATTGAGGGTGGGCCTGTGCCCCAACAATGGGTACGTAAATTGGCTGCCGAACAACTGACAGTTCGAATCGAGTTCAAAACTATAATTGACAAACAGTTAGCGTAACTGATTGCGACAACTGTGTACCCGTTAGAGTACCACAAAAACCGACCTCCGGCGCATGCGCGGTACACAAGCGAACAAAAGTATCTACTATAATTTATTTAATATATTAATATGCTGTGTATAATGTGTTGTATTGCGTACAGTTGATTGAACTAAATTAACATTGTATAATAGTTGGTTGATAAAGACATGACTCGATGGTCTCTGCTGCTGGAGACCAGCCACCACGACAGCTCCCTGCTGCTGCCATGTAGTAGTATGCTGTATTGATAGCGTTAGGTGTATTTCTGATATCATTAATCTTCAGCTCCATAAGAAAAATTCAACGATGACCTTGGTCTCCTGTTTGCCGCGCTTCTAGTATACTGGTGGTAGGTCTCTGTGGCCGGAGCCGTCCAGGGAGGTACCACCACAGCTCCTATTGCAATCGACAAATAGCACTGTGCAATCATTACTGTGTTCCGGTTCGAAGGGCGCTGTACCTAATATTTTATACCTGAAGACGACGAGCGGAATGTGATGTGATATCGTAACTAGCGCCACTGTTATCGGCATGCGTATCACTTAGCATCAGATAAACGTCCCGCTGGTCTTGGTGGTGTTGAATGAAAAAAAAAAAAGTATTTTTCTGGCCGAGTGTACTTAATACCACATTTTCACTTAGTACTTATCGCACACGAGTAAACATGTTCGCCCCGTTCGACTCTATTACGGAATGTGGAACATCACCCAAGGGATGCTGCATCGGTCTGCTGCTACATTCCACTTGACACACTGTTCAGCATTGCACTAGTAAAAGCTCACATGACTTAGTGGATCTATATATATAAGAGATTTTCTCTTACATAGAGAGTCATCACAGCTCTGGAGCTATAAGGCCCGGAGACTTTCTTTCTCCAAGTGGGTAGTGAGAGTGTTATGGCCAACGAGCTGGCGGGGAACAGCTAGTAGCACATACAATATGCTATCCATTTTTAAAATATTACTTCAGAAAATATTCACCTGATTTGACCTGACCTGACCCACATTACGCTCGTGTCTTGGGGCATTACCTATTAAACTAGCTGCAGCGCACTTCAAACCGGGACACGGTAATGTTTGCACAGTGCTGTCGGTCGGCGGCAATAGTATATGTATGGCCTCCGTCAACAGAGACCTTACCACTGATAAAGTCCAGCGGGGGCGGGGGCCGTGGTGATGCAGCAGGAGCATCATAACAAAGCCATGGGTGGGTAGGTTGAGTCAGCCCGATCGGGCGTGCATCGCGAGTGTGTCCGGATTAAGGCGGCTTCGCGCGACGCGACTGCGACTGCTTAGCTGCAGCACCGCGCGGCTCCTGTTACTTGCACCTAATCCGCGACGCGCAAAGAAAGCCCTTAACAAGTAAAGCCCCCAGTTAGAATTAACCCTTACGTCTAATACAACGCTCCAACCGCCTCATGTAATACAATTAAATGGTCTTTATAAAGTTTTTTTATGTGAACCCAATGCGCAAGACAAGGATGTCCAATGTTGTAGTATAGTTTTGTTTTTTTTTCTTTCTCTGTATACTAATATGAATTTGGAGTCTGAAATAAAAATCTTTTAATTTTATTTTATAGACCATCTAGGTAGGTTTACTACCGTCAGCCCTTTAGTCTCAGACTATTAAGAATAGAGCTAAGGTAACCCCTGCCTGTCCTCGTCCCCGAACAGGTTCCCGCCTTGTCGTGGCTGTGGGTCTCAATAGCCGTAGCTTGGTCACCCACGGTGAAGCGAAGAGGAACCTACCCGGCCGGCCCGAGGCGTAGGGCCGGTCCCGAGGTGGTCGCTCCAGGTGAGCTCCGTGAGCTCACCTCGGATGTGTGCCGGTGAGCTGCAGGAGCTGGTTTACAATGCCCTTTGCAGCCGAGATGGAGTCGCGGAGGGAGAGGAGCGGTCGGTATTACGTTCCGCAGCTCTCCGTTATCCTCCGCGGCCGTATAACGATTGGCGGCGGAACCCAAGACCAGATCCGCCGCAGAGAGTCGGGAGAGTTCTCTCTTGGCTCCCATGGCCTCTGGGTGACGAATTCGGGGGGATCCGTTGCCCAGATGACTATAAGAGGCTAAGAGGAGAATGCGCTGTGTGTTTCGGCATGTCCTTACGAAGGTGGCAAAGAGAGGTTTTCCCTCTCTCCCGAGTTGAGGCTGCATGGTGCAGTCGGCGCCGGTAGGGTGGCAGAGGTGAGCGAAAGCGTTACCGTAACCCTGCCTGCCATAAAGCGACGAGGTGGAACATCGTGGGGGTTTTAGTCGGTGCAAGTCCGACATTACCTTTTTTTTGCCCCGGCGGGAACAGGTAGGCATCCCCCCCCCCCCCCGTAAAACAAAAAACCTTCCTGACGTAGAAAACGACTAAAAGTGTTTTCGGGTTCGTGCCTTTTGAAGGTGAAGGCCCTCATTGTCTAGTAAACTATCCCAGGATAAACGACAAGTACGATATGGATCAATGCTTGTAGTACTAAACAAAGCGAGGGTACTGACAAGAGTTACAGCCCTAGGACGTGCTGTAGGGGTAGTGCCCCCGAGTGATTCCGCGGCCTCCAGCAACGCACTGACAATGGCGGCCGACGGGGATTTAGTGGGTACAAATCCCACACCATTCTTCTTCTTTCCCCCCAAAACCAGTGTTTCTTTTAGGATTTCCCCCTCCACAAAAAAGGGGTAGATAGTATGTTTCGGTCTCTAGTGAAATTATTGGGATAATGAGACTACATCATACGTCTCAAGGCGACGACAACAATGTGGTACTGTCTTCTTCTTCTTAAACTGCCTCTCCAACTAATGAAGATTGGCGACCAGCGTGGTACAGCCCTTTCTGTCTCTAGTTCGGTGGAATAATTCGCATGCTCCAGATATGTCAGTCCATTCCCTGATACTCCTCAACCGTGACTTTTTACTACTCCGCATCGTTCGTTTTCCAGAAACTTTACCAATTATAATCAGCTACAGAAGATCATATCATACTCTGTATATATTATTCTGACTGGCGCCATGTTGTCGTGGGAAAACGCACCACTTATTATCAGGTGACAGTTTCGTACAACAACTCACGGGACCCAAGCTAACCACACCAGCTCGTGGTGCACCCTGCTGATCACAACAGGCAGGTGTTTGCACTGATCATGCTGATGACGCCATAGGCTGCTTCATAATCATGGCAATAAGGATGCGAGTACAAGCTCATGTAATGAGAAAATAAATATTCTACCAGGATCGAAGGGAGCTGTAGCTAGTGTGATTACTGGGGTAACGAGACTCAACATCTCATGTCTCCAAGGGATAAGCGTAATGTGGTGCAGTGTATAACATCCTAACTAGCGCTACGTTGTTGTGGGTCAGTTACCATCATGTGAACGTCCCGCTAGGCGCTTCAATAAAAAAAAGGAACAGTTACCAAAAAAAAAAGGTTATGAAAGTTTAAAATCTCTGTAATCAGTTTATCTCATTTCGAGGTTAAAGGAAGATAGGAGACGGATGCAGTTCACGGTGCGACGATGTCGTCATTCCGGTTTGGGTAAGCGGGGGTGGTTCGTGGGGCGGCGGCCTTTCCTGAACTTATTGATTTGTTTCCAAGTATTAGGGCGAGGGTGTGTACAGGGTTTCACTTTTATATTGAAATTAATATATATATATATATATATATATATATATATACTGTGTGCGTGTGTGTTGGTAACCACACGTAATGTGTTGAGGAGTCATGAAATAAAATGCTGCTACTTATCCTCTTTTGTTGGAGCCACCTGAACGTATACATTCAGGTGTGGGTTATTAGAAACAAGATTTTAAAGAGATATATGTGTGACGATCAGACGAGCGGGACTTTCAACTTCATCATCATCATCATTAGCCGATAGACGTCCATCGCTGGACAAAGGCCTTCTCCGAAGATCCCCACGTCGTTTGTAGGGGTTCATTTGGGGGGACGTGGGCCATTTCCCACCACGCTAGCCCAATACGGGTTGGTGGGAGCCAGGGCTTGGTTTGTTGATTAGCAGGTTGCATCACGAACAGATGTGGTTGGCTTGGGTCATGCGAGTTGTTGTGCGGGATCCCTTACACATGCTAGATACAAACATCCGAGCTGAACAGTCGACAAGCCGTAGATCCATAACAAGGGTCGATGTACAGGAAGTCGTGGCGCAAGTCACACGACACAGCTTGCCCAATGATAACTGTCGCGCGGTCGGCGAGCATGGTCGATGACCGCACATAAAAAGCCAGCTCTCCGCGGTCATCGCTCAGCACTTGGTGTCGGTGTCACGACGCGGCTCACTAGCGGCGCGGATATCGAAACTGAGCACTGCCTTGTTCATTCAACGGAGCGACGAGACCAGCGAGACGGTCACTTGATTTTAAGTGATACGCTTGCCGATAACAAAGTAGGGTTAGATAGGATTATATACACAGCCCCATACTGCGCTCGCCGCTGTGATAAATAAGATGTCTCGTTACCTTAGCAATTTCACTAGCTACAGCGCCCTTCAAACCGGAAAACAGTAATGTTTGCACACTACTGTCCGTCGATTGAAGTAGGAGCAACGGTGGTATATACCTAGTCGGTCTTTTTTTTAGACGAAGCGACGAGACCAGCGAGACGGTCACCTGATTTTAAGTGATACGCTTACCCATATCGACGTGGCGCTAATTAGGATGATATACACAGCACCACGTTACGCTCGTCGCTTTGGAAAGTAAGATAATGTGTCTCGTTGACCCAGTAATTTCACTAGCTACAACACCCTTCAAGCCGAAACACGGTAATATTTGCGACCCATTGTTTGGCGACAGAAATAAGAGTTGTGGTGATACCGACCTAGACGGTGTCCAACAACGAGAACCGTTTTTTTTTATTTCGGGGGAAAAATCTTCGGAAGATACCCTGCCTCTGGGTGGAAGTCAAGGTTATGCGAGCATCAGTGCATTCGGAGAGGCTCCGGGATCTCGTATAGAACGCATCGGTGCCCCTCAACACTTTGTGTGAACACGTCTCTGAGGAGAAGCCAAACCCTCATAGGCACCATCGCTGATCCATACGCTGTCCCACGCAGGTTCGCTTGTTGACAAGGGTCCCTACCCTCAAGCCTCGCGAAACTCCTGGACCATTTCAGTAGCGTTCTACTTAGCTTCGGCTTTCTAACTCCTTAACTAGCCCGAGACTACAGGGCTGCCGCAACAGGACCTACCACCAGTAAATATATAAAGTAGTAATTGATTACCTGTTACTAGTAATATCACTTGAATGTATTAGTTCTAGCAAGTGTAAGCTGTGGCGATGTATAGTCATGCATTAGTTCACGTTGCCGGTGGCACTGAACCCTGGACCGCATTACGGAGGCGGGGCACGCGCGCCGCTTCCACGACTCCCGACTGGACGCGCTTAGTATGCGCTCCGAACGCAATTGTTCTGGTCACCCACCAGAGGTACTTGCACCAGCTCCGGTACTACTTTATATACATATTTCAACCACCAGTTTGAATTTGATTCGAAGACGAGATGCACACCTGGTGGTAAAAGACTGCCGATAACAATATATCGTTAATTAGTATGACGTACACTACACCATATTGTGTACTACGCCCTCAGCAATTTTCACTAGCTACAACGCCCTTCAAACCGGAACACTAATATTAGCACATATTTATCGGCTATAACTAGACGGTCTGCCGCAACAAAGACCTTTTATTTCGGGGAGGAAATCTTCGAAAGATCCCTTACTTCTGGAAGGAAGTCAGGATTGTGTAAGATTGTTACTCACTACCAAGTTTATATCTCTACCTTCATTTTAGCAGTTCCTTGTCAAAATTATTGAGCAGCCTTTACCATCTTCAGTACAATCTCGTATCCTCACCTTTTTCAATCACGTATGCCGCCGTACGAAAGGTTGAGGGTACCAGACCGAGAGGAAGATCGCCTATGAGGTGGACTGATCAGATAAAAGCGGCAGTAAATGGATCATCATAATTATCACATGAATACACGACGAAGGCGGCCATCAGAGGAGAGTGACGGCGTGTTGTGCCCTTCCCACTAACACCTGATGTGATGAACACGACCACTCTGTCAAGAGTGGCAGCGATGACGAAGAATGAGTTAGGATTCTCTGAAATGTGTTAGCTTCTCTGTATTTATACTAGCTGTTCCCAGCGCGCTTTGGCCGTAATATAGATTTAGACTTGAAATTTCTCAGAAATATTCCATGAGAGCAACTGCAAATCACTGTCTATAGCAACCGTTACCATGACAACCGCACACATAATAATAGAATTAAAATTATGAAGGTTCTATGAAATTCGAAAAATAAATATCCTATAGCCATCTAAAGATCATTCCGCGTCGAATGCTCATGTTCCCGTGTCGATACGTTCACTTGTTTTCACGTGATTGGCGAACAAAGAAAACTCTATTTAGTTATTTTTCTATATATATATATATATATATATATAAATATATATACGTAGTGAAATACCACAGCGTATCCGAAACAAAGACCAGTAGCAATCCAGGCTAACTGCTTTGGCTTCATCCACCCTCACTATATTTAACTAAACACCCCCGATTTGTTATATTTTTAACGTCTCTAAAGAAAACTGTCTTTAAAATAATTGTATGCTATTTGCGCTACTTTCATCATCATCAGTTGATAGACGTCCACTGCTGGACATAAGTCATTGGCTACATCGATTGGTCCTGCGCTACTCCCATCACTGGGCACTAGGAGCCGTCGTTTTTACAGGTTCATGTAATGGGATTTAGGCTATTTCCCATCACCACCAGCCCAAGTCAGGTTGTTGGAATTTGGGTTACTTCCCACCATCCTGGCCTAATACAGTTTAGAGGGATTGCGCTACTTTAGCTAAAAATAATTATTTTACTAAGGTGTTAACCTATACAGTATACCATAATGCGTTAATTCTAAACTCACCCTTTCGTGCCTGATGAGGTAACCGATGATGACATCCTTCTTCCTCTCCTTCTCGTTCTGGTCGCACACGCCGACGTTCAGACCCATCACGATGGTCCGCAGGAGGCCACCCTCGAAGGCGTCCCATAGGAACTTTGGTGTGTAGCACATGATAGCCTTCGGAAAAGTTATATATGAGAATATAAATTTTCTTTATTCGAGGAAGCGACGCGACGAGTGAAACGTTCACCTGATGGTAAGTGAAACACCTGCCTATCACATTTTGGCGCTAGTTAGGATGTCACATGCTGCATGGCATTGAGCTCGTCGCCTTGAGACAAGAGATTAAGGTTTTCAAGAGCAAGTAATTTCACTGACTCCAGTGCCCTTCAAGCCTGAGCACAGTAATGTTTGCGCAGTACTGTGTGTACCAAATGCTAGATGTTATTTTCGTTATATATTAAACTCATCATCATCAGCTGACGTCCACTGTTGGACATAGGCCTCTCTCAATGATTCCCACATCGATCGGTCCTGCGCTGCCAGCATCGCCGAGCATTACGGGCCGTCATTTGTAGGAGTTAAGGGGTCCCGCACAACAACACACAGGATCCCAAGCACACCTCACCTCCTCGTGGTGCACCCTGCTAATCAACAAACAAGGCTCTGGCTCCCACCAACCCGCATTGTGACAGCGTGGTAGAAAATTCCCAAATTCTCCCATATGATCCCTGTAAACGGTCGCCAAAAGCCACTGGATGCATGCAGCGCAGAACCGATCGATGTGGATATCTTTGGGAGAGGCAGAGCCCAGCAGTAAACGTCTATCGGCTGATGACGATGATGATATAGTTTTGTAAAAAATTCGGTTGGTTAAACTTAAACTATATTTCTGATATAAACAGGTGGTATGTCTCTGTTGGTACAGACCGTCTAGGTAGGTACCACCGCAGCGGCTATTGCAGCCGACGGACAGTACTGTGTGAACATTACTATGATCCGGTTTGAAGGGCGTTGTAGCTAGTGTAATTACTAGAGTATCGAAAAGCAACATCCTACGACACAGAAAACAAGCGCAATATGGTATAGTATATATCATCCTAATTAGTTGTTATGGGCAGGCATATCACTTATAATCAGGTGAACGTCCCGCTCGTATCGTCGCTTAATTGAACGGAACGCACTGGTTATCTTCAGTAATATGCCTGTGGGTAACAAAGAGGCACAACCATGTCTCTCGTGCTTCTAGTAGAACTAAATATAAGTATCTTTAGTGCTTACTATTTTACTACAAACATTCTGCGGACAGTACATATTTTAACAACTGGAGACCAGTACAAAACCTGTAGACAAATATCATCATCATCATTTCAATCGATGGACGTCCTCCACAGCTGGATGTAGTTCTCCTGTAATGTTTTTCACAAAGCATGGTCTTGCGCTGTTTGAATCCAGTAGCTGCCAGCGATTCTATTTATGTCCACTATCCAACTAGTAAAGTGTCGAAAAAAAAAAAAACGTGGACAAACATGTATAGGCAACTAACTTCCTTCCTTCCTCCTGCCCTTTCCCCAGCTATGTCGGGTCGGCACACTATGTACTTCTCTTCCATATCCCTCTATCAGCCGTCATAACTGAATCCACACTCTTCTTACACATGTCATCTATCACACAATCCATCCACACTTTCCACGGTCTCCCTCTACCCTTATAACCATCCACGTTCATTCTCATTACTTTCTTTGTTATATGTCCTTCATCCCTCCGCACAACATGCCCGTACCACGCTGACCTCGGCCACTACTATTGTCCAAATATATTCCATGTGACATTTGGAATTGAACCTACATGCCCGACTATAGCTGTACTTTAGGAATGTGTCACCCATTCTCGGTCTGTCCATCGATTCATGGTCTCCCCGTGGCAGTGGGTCAGCTCATTAGCAGTGGCTGCGTACCGTTACCGTTACCCACCTACGCCCCGCCCCGTCCATACCGCGTCACCAACCCGTAGACTCTACGAATACCGTCGTGACTCAACCGTTAACTCTTAAGTTTATACTGATGAATACCTAGATACCTGATCTTTAACAACTTCATATGTTCCTTTATCTTAAAGAATCCCCTGAGGTCAAATAAAAAGTACTTGATAATTAAACGTCGTTAGGGAGGCTGTGCATCATATTCTGGTACCAACTATCTCAGAATCTAAAGACAAAAGTCTTTAATTCGTGCGTGCTGCCAGTAATGCCTCATGGCACCGAGACGTAGCCGCTTACCGTAGGCCCTGTGAGGAAGCTTCAAGTGGCGTAGAGAGCAATGGAAAGGCCTATGCTCAGGGCTTCCCTGCCTGATCGAATCAGAAATGAAGAGATCCGCAGGAGAACTAAGATCACCGACATAATCCAAAAGATAGCTAATCTCAAGTGGCAACGGGTAGGACACATCGATCGAAAGACTGACGGCCGATGCAGCAGCAAAGTCCTCGAATGGTGACCGTGCACCGGAAGACGAAGTAAGCAAGCCTTCCTTAAGGTGGTCTGACGATCTGATGAAACTCGCGGGAAACAGCTGGTTGCGATCGCAGGACCGATCGACGTGGAGATCTTTGGAAGAACTATGCCCAGCAATGGATGTATGACGGCTGATGATGATGATGATGATGATGAAATATTTAACGAGAACGATCAAGTTTTGACTTAAATGGATCCCAGAGGAAATAATAATGGTAACGACGATGTTACTGAGAAGATAGAGCTTAAGAGAAAAGAAAATCATTGTTTATGATTAAGTAGAGTCACCAGAAAAGGTGTACTCATGACGGGTTTTATTAAGGGATGCGAGAACGAAAAACAGTAGGGGAAGCACTGATCTAGTCCTTTCAAAGGTACTATTTTTTTTTATTCTACGAAGCGACGAGACGAGCGGACATTCACCTGACGATAAGTGATACGCCTACTCACAATAACGTGGCTCTAGTTAGAATGGTTATACTCTGCATCACATTATGCTCGTCCGCTTAAGACATAAGATATTGAGTCTCGTTACCCCAGTAATTCCACTAGTTACAGCGACCTTCAAACCCGAAACAGTAATGATTGCAGACCACTGTTTGTCGGCTGCAATAGGCCTACCACCAGTATACTAGAAGTCCGTCAAACAGAAGACTAAGGTCATCGTTTAATTTTCTTTTAATAGAGCTGAAGGTTAATGATATCAGACAATATTAAAAAAACATACAGCATTCTCTAATACACATACCTGGAAGAACAGCACGAAGCACACCCACTGGTAGTAAGTGTAGTACTTCTTCTCCTGGGTGCTGTCGTACTCGTTTGCGACTCCTGGATGCGCTACCGCCTTTCCCACCTGAAGACAAGATTGATTGATTAACTTTATAACATAAGTAAGGCGTGTAAGGGGTTCCCCTCAACAACTCACGGGTCTCACCAACCTGACCTGCTCGTGATGCATCCTGCTAATCAATAAAGGTGGCTCTGGCTACGACCAACCGGCATTGGGTCAGCGTGGTGGGAAATAGCCCAAGCCCCCCCTAATGAACCCCAACAAACGACGACTCCTGTTGCCCGGCTATGCAGACAGCGCGGGATAGATCGATGTGGGGATCTTTGGGGGAGGCCTATGTCCAGCAGTGGACGTCTACCGGCTGATGATGATGGTAATAACTTAAGAAAAAAATATATACAATAGTTATGTGTACGTTCGTTTATTTAAAGTTTCTCTGAATTTGATCGAGGGTTGAGTTTATAAAGAGGAGCAATCATATTTATTATTAAATACGGCGTTTTACCACCAGATTACCACCAGTGGAGTCACCATCGTTATGTAGTAAACATCCTCAGCTTACAAACAAAGAGGTTTAACTCCTCTTTGTTCTTGCAGCAAGAGTAGAACACGATCACGATGTCGTCCAGGGAAGAGGAAGAAGTTTGTTACAAGGTTAGTGTGTTTTACCATCACAGACCACATCACCACAACACCAGATGGAATCGTGGTGAAAAAAAACCTTTTTTTTTTAATTATTAACTGTACCAAAAAGTTAAGGCAACTATTAAATTAACGAGAGGTCGTTAACGCTGAGGTAAATGGTAATTAAGCACAGTGGTGGTTAATTACCACTTGTCAAGGTCCAGCTGTCCGGACAAAAGCCTGATCACATATTGCTGAATAAGACTGTATATGTAACTAGTAATGATGCTGTACGATTGTATACAATTCAAAAGATGTAGCTAGTTCCTATCTGATGAGCACAATGCTTCCAACAAAATTCCAATTATAAGTCCATTTAGGTACTCATAATTTCAACCCCTAGGTGCTCTCCCCCATCATTCAGAATCAAATCCGCAGTCTTAAGGAGGGTTGGGTTTTTTGTGTCCAATAATCCTGTCGTCTGGCAGTATTAATACATGTAGGAATTTTATTTGAATAAACCTATAAGTAAAATAGAAACCTATGTCCAACAGTGGACATCTATTGATATGTCGATGATGATTCCTAAAATATATAACTCTGAGTTCAGTAAAGGACCGGTCCCGCACAACAACTCACGGGACCCAAGTCAACCCCACCTGTTCGTGGTGTACCCTGTTACCAACCCCCCATACAGGCCCCAACAATCGACGGCCTAATGCCTGGCGATACCGGAAGCCATGCTGGCTGTTGAAGGTCGCGGGAAGCCTCTGGATGCGAGCAGCGCAAAGCCAATCAATCTGGAGATGTTTTGGGGAGAGGCTATGTCCAGCAGTGGATGTTTATTTGCTGATGATGAGCTCAGACGAACATCGTAATAATTTATACAGCACACGTACATAAGAACATGCCAATTAGTGTTCCCACAGCTAGGACTCGGGGCTAGTTCTCACAAGAAGAGTGAAGGTGGTAGTCTAGATAGGTGCGACCTCAGCTCCAATTTCTGCCACAACAGTACTGTGCAAATATTAACGTGATCCGATTTGACGGACGCTGTAACTGATGAAAAATCTGTTGTTTGTTAGCGCAGAAAAAGTTTAAATCATGATTTTTTTTTTAATCACCTGATGGTAAGTGATACGCCTGCCTATAACAACGTGGCGCTGGTTATAATGATATAAACAATACCACATTGTGCTCGTCGGCTAAAGACCATAAGATGTTGTCTCCTTACTCCAGTAATTTCAAAAGCTACAGCGCCCTTCAAACCGGAACACAGTAATGTTTGCACAGTACTGTTTAATGTCTGCGATAGAACCTGCGGTGATACTTACCTAGACAGTCTCAATCAACAGGACCTCTTTTTGTTGGTTTCGGGGGGAAATCTCCGGAAGATGCCTTGCCTTTGCGGGGACGTCAGGGTTATGTGAGATTCTTACCTACTAAACCCCCTCAGTGCTCTGCATCAGTGCAATCGGAGAGGCTCCGGGATCTCTTATAGACCGCACCGCCCTTCTACGCTTTGTGTAAACACGTCTCTGAGGAGGAGCCAAACCCTCATACACATCATCGCTGAGCTATATGCTGTCCCACGCAGGTTCGCTTGTTGACAAGGGTCCCCACCCTCAGGCCCCGCGAAACTCCTGGAACCTTTCAGTAGCCTTCTACGACGGGCTGGGCTTACCTTAGTCCTATTCTAACTAGCCCGAGACTACAAGGCTGCAATCAATAGGACCTATCCACCAGTTAATGTAGTATTCATCTTAGATTATTTTAATGTAGCATCCGACTTGCGTCCTTAATTAATGAAAGAAACGAGATAATTAAAGATAATAAACGTGGACCACTTCCTAGAAGGAGATCATTGTTCAAATGCTAATGATAATAAATAAAAATTCTCTTAATTCTTAAAAACTAAAATAATTAGTTTATTTGTCACGACTAATTAATAACTGGTGGTAAGTCTCTGTTGCTGGAGATTGTCGATGTAAAGACGATTGCTCAATAATCTCACTAACGTCCTTCAAATCGGAACATAGAAATGTATGGTGGCAGGTCTCTGTTGCCGCAGACCGTCTAGGTCGGCACCGCCGCAGCGCCTGTTGCAGCCGACACACAGTACTGTGCGAACATTATTGTGATCCGGTTTGAAGGGCGCTGTAGCTTTTGAAATTAATGAGGCAACGACACTCGACATCTTACGTCTCAGACGACGAGCACAATGCGGTGTTGTGTATACAATCGGAACTACCTCCACGTTATTATGAGCTGGCGTATCACTTACTATTAGGTGAACGTACCCTTGTCTCATTTAATTGGAAAAAAAAAACAATCCATTATACACGACATCAAGAAACCGGCAATGTTAGCTTATTCATTTGTCATAGACTCATACGGCACAGCTTCCTGACACATCAACTGTTTTATTCATTGGCGCAAAGTGCATACCTCGATGTGATGAATCATATGAGATCCTCGTCATTTTATACACTCATGTATTCAGCACCATCATCGGCCGATTACCATCTACTGCTGGACATAAGCCACCTTCAAATATCTTAATCAGATCGTCGGTCTACTTTGTGGACGGACACAGGCTGCTTATATATGTCTAGTACCGACAAGACTAAGAGGAACTGTCACATTGTTACTCATGAAGAAGCTACTTAACTGCACTATTTTATCATCGTCGCGTTAATACCCATTAGTTTAACTGCACTAGCTACAGCGCCCTCCAAACCGGAACACATACATATTTGTACACTACTTTCGTCTTTAAACGATCTCCGGCGACAGAAACATATCTGTACGTATGACTATCAGTATTTGCATCCGTCGTAAGGTAATGAGACCTTCATCATCATCATCATCAGCCAATAGACGTACACTGCTGGACATAGGCCTCCCCCACAGGTCGCCACATCGATCGGTCCAGTGCTGCCCGCAGCCAGCGAATTCCCGCGACTTTACAGTCAGCATGGCCTCTGGTACGTCCGGCAGGATGGATCGTCATTTCAAGGGGTCCATATCGGGGACTTGGGCCATTCCCCACCACGTTGGCCCAATGCGGGTTGGTGGAAGCCAGAGCCTCATTTGTTGATTAACAGGGTGCACCGCGAGCGGGCGAGGTCGACTTGAATCCCGTGAGTAGTTGTGCGAGACCCTGAGGCCATCACCTAATGATAAGTGATATGCTATAATAACCAAACGCTGGTTAGGATATACACAGCATCACAATTATTTTTTTTTCACATTGTGTCATCAATGACAGTTTTCATTTAAAGTTACTTTTTATCACCAAAATCATTATACTGACTGCACAATGATTTGTATTGGTGTATCGTTAAGCGGATGAATTATGGTGATCACATCGTCTCGCCTGCTGTGCCGCACAAATTGTCTGGCTCTCGACTGTAACCGACTCATCATCAACTCCAAGGTCCACCTGTGTGTTAGCGAGCCACCCGCCGACGTGGATTTTGTATGGCCGTTCATGATAATTTATCTCATTGTCTTCCGCAAGATTTTTCACACAGCACACTTTTAGCAGTCCAAACAAAGAGGTCGCAATTTAGGTACATTCAGGTTATTACTTTTAGTTTTTTTTTTTTTTTGTGAATAAATCAAAATGTTGTTGTTAAGTCTTAATATCGTTTTAATGTTTTAAGTATGTACGATAAAAAAAACAACTAACGAAGTTTTTATATATACTTATACTTCAGTGTTTGTAAGAATGAGAAAAAAAAACTTGCAAAATCACTGCACCGCCGCGATGACGTAAAATCAGAGCGCGCCGTTGAAGACATCGACGGGGGTAATTGGTTGAGTCAGCTTCAGTCAGCACCGACTTGATTTCCTTAACAAGCGCTCGCGGGTGTAGGATTGTCAGTTTAAGATTCACAAACACACCAGCTGTTCCCCACCAGCCTCGCTGGCCGTAATATAGAATTCGATTTGTCAGAAATATTCGTAACCGGCGGAAAACACACCCCCTCCCGCCGCCTCTCACCCCCATCGCCTTTCCGTTATTAACACCCCTGCAACCCCCATTGGAGTAGGATTGTAAGTTCTTAGCTGATCTATACTCGACAAAAAGAATATACCCACTAAATTTCAAGTCTCCAGGCCTTACGGGAACAGATATATCCTGATGAGATATCTATATATATATATATATATATATATATATATAATAAAAATGAATTTCGTTTGTTCGTCGATCACTTTAAAACTAGTGAACGTATCGACACGTGAACACGAGCTTTCGACGCGGTAGTGGAGAAGCATAAAAGAAGATAAAAAGGCAACGAAATAAAGAGTTATGGCTTTTCCAACAGGTGGTAATTCTCTATTGCTGCAGACCGTGTAGGTGGGTACAACAGCAGCGCCTGTTGCAGACGACAGACAGTAGTGTGCAGTGTTCCGGTTTGAGAGGCGCTGTAGCTAGTAACATTATACTGATGAGACATACATCCCAAGGCGACGCGCGCAATGTGATGCTGTGTGTAACATCCTAACTAGTGCCTTGTTGTTGCGGGCGGCCGTATCACTTACCATCAGATCATCGTCTGGCTTTTTTCATAACTGCTTTAATAAAAAATGTGGCAACCCTAGCAAGGCACAGTTATGAACGAGCAACACCACATACAAATGGAAATATATATAGGGTGGCGCAAAAATAACTTTATAAAAAGTACCTTATTACCTGTGTTATAAGGTACTTTTTATAAGGTTATTTTTGCGCCATCCTATAAAAGGAGATAAAAAAATCTTATTTTTTTTGTATATATATATATATATATATATATACAAAAATATATAATGCAGTGAATACAGAGAATAGTTGATATTCAGGTCCAAGTTGATTATTTTCATTTATTCATCGAAGCGACAAGACGAGTGATCTGTTGTTAAGTGGTACGCCTGCCCATAACAACCTGTCGCTAGTTAGGATGACATACACAGCATCACATTGCGCTCGCCAGAGACATAGTCTGTTAAATCTCATTACCTTACTAACTCCACTAGCTATAGCGCCCTTCAAACCGGAACACGGTAATGTTTGCATACGAAATAAACACATAAAAACAATGAGTGATTGTCCCGCTTTGAACTGGCAGTAGGTCTTCGTTGCCGGAGACCGTCCTGGTAGGAACTACCGCAGCGCCTATTGCAGCCGTCGAATGGTAGTGTATAGACATTACTATGATCCAGTTTGAAGGGCGCTGTAGCTACTGTAATTACTGCGGTAACGAAACTTAACATCTTATGACCCAAGGCGATGAGCGCAATATAGTGCATATACCATATTGACTAGTGCCACGATCTCATAACGGGCGTATCACTTAACATCAGGTGAACGTCCCGCTCGTCTCATCGCTTAAGGAACATTAACATATAAACATACAAACAAGCTATATAACTTAAACATTTAATAACATACAAAGAACCTGTGCCGTGATAATAATAGTTCATAAATCAAGCGTCAACCTTCGCGCATCAGACACTTGATTAGGAGAACAAGTAATGAGTGATTTGAACAGCACGACCCGGACAGCGGCGTCGCTTAACCGAAGCACAATGTGCCGTAAATCCCAAGCCATGAAACCAACGCGTGGTGGTGACGGTGACAATCGATGTGGAAGTTTATCAGCTCTGACCGGCTTACGCTTACGGTTGTGTAAATGCTGTTACTAAAGTAATACTTCAAACGTGAACAGTCTCTGCGCGATCGAATCGGAAATGTGGAGATGCGCAGAAGATTAGGTCACCGACATAGCTCAAAAGATTGCTAGACTTTAGTGGCGAAGGAGAGAAAACATCGCTCGAAGAACTGACAGCCGATGGGGCAGTAAGATCTTCGAATGACGACGGCGTACTGGTAGACGTAGTGTTGGGAGGCCTCCCACAAGGTGGTCCGACGATCTGGTGATTATCGCTGGAAGCAGCTTGATGCTGCCACGCAAGGTCGATCAATAGTGAGATCTTTGCAAAATACCTGTGTCCAGCCCTGGTTGCCTGTCGGCTCACGATGATAATGATGAAACGTAATAAAAATATCGAAAACATCTAAACGGATATATTTCCACATTGTGCTCGTTATGTGTAACATAGAAAACCTCATCCCAGTAATTTCACTAGGTACAACGCCCTTAGAACCGGAACACGGTAATGTTTGCACACTGTCTAGCCGAAGATATAGCAGCATTGATTACTGCAAGTTTAAAATCCGTCGCAATACTCGCCATCTGCATTGGCGGAGGGCCAGAGCTTTCTTCTTTAAAAGCATACTCACGAGCTCTTTGTACCTTGGATGAGCACTGTAACACTCTTCTTTACGTACAAGAACATGTATACAACTAGCTGTTCGCTGTTGGCCGCACGCTTTGCTGGCCGTGATACCCTCACAACTTCCTTCCGGAAACGAATTGTTTATAACCTGTTCCTAGCTACCTTACACTCAGCCAAAGGAATATTACTACTAAATTTCATATCTCCAGGTCTTATGGCTTCAGAGATATCGTGATGAGTGTCTACATAGGTGGTAACCTCTTATATATATAGATAAGGTCCTCGAGTGGCTCCCGCGTACCAGTAGACGTAGTGTTGGGTGGCCTTCCACAAGGTGGACCAACGATCTAGTGGAGCGAACAAAGCGATCGATGTAGAGATGCTTGGAGGAGGCCTATGTCCAGCAGTGGACGTCTATCGGCTGATGATGACGATGATGTTGAAAATATATTAAAGGATATATTCATAGGTGATTGAATCATTTTAATTCCATCTCCATTGATCACGTGTCTACGGTGAAAGAAGACACTGTTAGAGAACCGACACAGGAACAACAGCTTTCAAGGACATACATATCTTCCAAATGACCTTGACATAACCTTTTTGCGAAAATGCTACTAGATCCAGTAGCAGGCAAATGAAGAGGACCGTTGACTTTAATACTATATTAAGTTACTTTTGAATTCGTACTGAATTATTTACAGACCTGATGAGAAGTACCAATTAATTTAAAGATGAGAGGAATGAGAGCAAATGTACAACAATGATCATAGCGTCATCAATGTGCAAACATCACTGTGTTCCGGTTTGGAAGGCGTTGATAGCTAATGTAATTACTGGTGGTAACAAGAATTATCATCTTATGTGTTAGCGACGAGCGCAATATGGTGCTGTATATGTCATCCATCAGCAGGCGTATCACTTATCATCAGGTGAACGTCCTGCTCGTTTCGACGCTTAGTTGAAATAAAAAAAAAAACACCCAACATCTGCTCAAATGACCTAATACTAGGCCACAGACGGAAGGCCGTCGGTTTGTTTATAAATTGAAATGACTCAATTATACCATTTCAGTTCAGTGATTCACCGCAGCGTACTGATTAACATTTGAAGATACCCACGTGCGAGGAGGTAATGCTGCAGAAAGAGGCTGCGTAGGCAGCGAGGAATGAACACCCGTCTCTCAATCCGCAGGCGGAGACCGGGATGTCGAAGGATGATTACTCTGCGCCTTCCAAATCCCATAACAGAGACTAGCTAAAGCCCCAAGGTGGTGTGTGCGGTACCTTCTTATAAAGGGGGTGGAGAGCTGTAGCAACACCCCGAGACCTGGTCTCATCAGGGACTCTCGCTGGTACCACGGTCGTATGAGCTAAATGCGCTGAGTGAGAAACCGTGGGAGTTTAGCTGGTGAGAGTCCGGCATAACTCTTCTGTTACTTCAACAGCGGAAGAGTATCCAATGCAGGTTTTTCCCCACGGAACAACAAGAGACCACCGCTGCTCCTGTTGCAGCTGATAGTCTGCAAATATTACTGTATTCCGGTTTAAAGGGCGCTGTAGGTTACCAGTAGTTTACTGGTGGTAGGTCTCTGTTGCTGGAGACTGTCTGGCTAGGTACCACCGCAGCGCCTAATAAAATTACTGATAACGACACTCTAGATCTTGTATCCCAAGGCGACGAGCACAATGTGGTGCAGTGTATATCATCCTAACATCACATTGTTATGGGCGGGTATGACGTACCATTCACACCATTCACACATACCACTTCCGGGAAATGGGTAGTAATTGAGCGGTTAAACGAATCGCCATATACACCGTCCCATCCGGTTAACTTTTGCAAGCAGCGCAGTTTAAACGCATCGGTTAAACTTAACCGCAACATTGTAACTCGTAACTTTAAATGTCTAGATAGAGCACGCAGATGTGAGTGGTTGCCACATCTGCGATAGGTGCAACACGCGGTAACGAGTGTAGGTGTCAACTCCCATATACATGACGCAACCAGACCGTGCTCCGCATTCAGGCCAATGTTGTTTTAGCAAGTTTTGCAACGCGGAACTAATCGATGTGGAGATCTTTAGGGGAGGCCTAGGTCCAGCAGTGGACGTCTATTGGCTGATGATGATGATGATGATAAAGTTTTGTAAAAAGTTCGGTTGATTTAACTAATAAATTATACTTCTGATATAAAGATAAGTGGTATGTCTCTGTTGGTACAGACCGTCTAGGTAGGTACCACCGCAGCGTCTATTGCAGCCGACAAATAGTACTGTGCAAACATTACTGTGTTCCAGTTTGAAGGGGGCTATAGCTAGCGTAATTACTGGGGTAACGAAACCTAACATGTCTACCATCCTAACTAACGCCACGTTGTTGTGGGCGGGCGTATCACTTACCACCAGGTGAATGCTCCGATCGTCTCGTCGATTCGTTGAATATAAAAAAGTAGTACTAGACAATAGTGTCTCAAAGAGATCTGGCTTCGATCTCCACCGACCTTGGTCTTCTGGTGAAGAAAAACATCACTGACGAGATCACTTATTAAACACTTGTCCGGCCTCAGTCTTAACCATCTTGTGGTAGATCACGAGTCCCGGAAGTGGAAACTTGAACAGGTGTTGTTACAAGTCAATCTAATAATAGTTACAGGATAATCCTTTAGAATGACACCCAATGACATAACACAGCATTATCCTTAAACAAACATTAACGTCAATGAAGTGTACTACAATCAAACGACCATTAACTAGTCGACTTCCTCGCGCAAAGTAAATCGTGATGATTCACACATTCCTCAGTTTATTGACACCGGTGACCACCACCACACATTTGTATTTATTTACTATAATTTCCTAGTAGCGAATGGTTAGATCATTGAAAACCATCAGTCACAATGATTCACAGCACAACTGGTTGTGTTGATATCATTATATATTATAAACAGTCTTCAATGTTTTTTTTAATTACGGGTAGGAAGTCTTCGAAAGGTACCCTGCTTCCGGTGGTTTGCATCAGTGCATTCGGAGAGGTTCCGGGATCTCTTACAGAACGCACCGGCGCCCCTCTACACTTTCTGCTGCACGTCTCTGAGGAGTGACCTAATCCTCATAGCCACCATCGCTGAGCCTGCAAAACTCCTAGATCCTTTTATTTGCCTTCTACAACAGGCAGGGCTTACCTTAACCCAATTCTTACTAGCCGGAGACTACAGGCCTGAAACAGTCTTCCCCTACCTCAACTTATTTGACGAGACGGTCACCTGATAGTGATAAACCCACCCGTAACAACGTGGTGCTACTTCCACTGGTGGTATCTCACTGTAGCCGGTTCCCGCCTAGGTAGGTATCACCGCAGCGCCTATTGCAGCTGACAAACAGTACTGTGCTAACATTACTGTGTTCCGATTTGAAGGACGTTGTAACTAATGAAATTACTGAGGTAATGAGACGTAACATCTTGTCAATGTGGTGTCGTGTCATTCTATCTAGCGCCACGTTGTTTACCAATAGGGGTATCGTTTACCATCAGGTGAACGTCTCAATGATCTCGTCGCTTCGTAGAATAGAAGAAAAAAAAACTTAGGATGATATACACTGCGCCACATTATGCTAGTCGTCTTGAGTCGCAAGATGACAAATCTCGTTACCGCCACAACTACACTAGATGCAAGCCTTCAAATCGGAACACAGTAGGTTCCAATCTAGACCTACACAATCCACACACTACCTAGAAAATCTCCGTCAACAGACTCACCATCAGCATAAATCATTCAGATCTGCTGCAGTACATGAACATATACTACTTACAATTTTTTATTAATTGACAGTAATGAGGGGTTCTTATAATTCAATACAAAAACAAATTCGGCAATCTAACGACCATCCTCCAGTAATGGAGAGGGCATTTTAAAAAATGTTGATGAGAGTAATATTAAAAAAAAAAAAAACTTAAAAAACACTCACCTCTCTGGTGAAAGCGTCGGGCATCGTAAAGGTGGATGTGATCCAACAGAATGTGTTAACGACGTTTGCCGGAAGCCCGTTCACAATGCACTGTATAGGATGCCCCACGTACTGCGTGGCGGTGATGATGAGCGAGCAGGTGAGTAGCAGCACAGTGGTGAATATGTTGTGGAGGCGGAACACCGCATTGTCAGTCTTTATGTCCTGGTACTTGAAGTACACGCTCAGCCCTCCTAATAGTCTCAACATCTTGGAGACGTTATCGCATCACGCGGAAGGCTCTCGTAGGTTGAATGTGCGTTACTTAACTAGATAAAATCAGTCTTGTTAAAAATTCATAGTATCGTCTGGTTCGTCGCGATTTGAGATTATCGTCGAGATTGCTTCATTCACCTGGAACAAGAAACAAATAAAACGAGTTCATACAAAAATTTCTGTTCATTATTCAACAAATGAAATACAGTTAAAGAGTTCATGGCATTCAGTAGATCACACCTATCATTAACATCCGTGTTTCCAAACCTATCATCATCATCAGCCGATAGACGTCCACTGCTAGACATAGGTTTCCCCCAAAAATTTCCCCATCGATCGGTCCACCTTGTGGAAGACCTCCCAACTCTAGGTCTACCGGTACGCGGACGTCACTCCAAACCTATAGATTATTTTAGTAAACAGGCGTAAGATTCAAAAATTATCGGCCAATAAACATTTCCTGTTACTAAAGCGTTAAAAGGAAGTAGTAGTTTAAATTATACAAGGAAATAAACAAAACCAAATGATAGCAACAGTTATTTTAACTTCCAATTTCCGTTTTTTAGCTGGTTTTATTTTTTTTTATCGCATGAAATATACACAAATTCAACACTCAACCTGAATCCGAATAGATCAACATTTTGTTCCCAGTTAGTTTAATACGCGAACGTTTGGTTTAAATCGCCGATTCGAGATTTAACCGACGATAAATCAAGATGACCGCTTGGATAAATATCGCCGTACACAAAATTACAATCGGCAATGAAGTCTCCACCACAAACGTTACGTCGAGCAATAACGACGCCATAAACCTTGATGTGAGTATAATATCGCATCACACTTTGCATGTCCACCCAACATCGTCCACAGTCGACAAACGACACGCCCCCACGCGATTGCATTGCCAGGTTTCAGTAAAGTCAACGGCGGATATTCATTTATCCATTACCATCCTTGTACCTATACAATTATAGCTGAAAATCTGTTAATCCGTTCAGGAGGCCAACTAACGATAAAGGTTAACGCTCCCCAATTGTGTTTACAGCTTTCGCAGAAAATGGGGCATGGTATATCTTATGGTGTATAGATCTTACCACGTCAATATGACGAATGAACAATTTATATCCAACGTATAGAACTGACCCCATTATTATGGAATTTAAAAAAAATTCATTGGTATAGTTAATCGGAATTATGCGTTTCATCTAAACGTTTAACGGTATTTGAATGATTTATTTATATCTTCTTAATGTCATAGATTTTCACAAATCCGATAATTCTTCCTCGAACTTATTGCTCGTCCGTTACTCAGCAAGGCTTTTATTGTCATCATTCTTTTAACATTTAAGAGTAAATTTTTTCTTTCTTTTAATACAGATTAAACTAAAATATATTTAATAATGTCTTTATATATGATTTTTTTTTTATAAAATATATTTAATTAATATGCACCGTTGTTATCTATGCACTTTTGCCATCTCATAGGTAGTTCATTGATCCCTTTACTAAAAAAAACCATGGACGCGAGAATCGAAAGAGGGCGAAAGTTGTCCAAATTCCGGAAAAATGATAATCTATTGGGGCAAGGTCAGGGGAGTACGGCGAATATCGCAGACATTCCAATTGTAGCTCATCCAACTTAGTGGTTGTTTGTTGTGCAGTGTGTGGTGGTGGTGGTGGTAGTGTTGCGTTGTCGTGAAGCAGCAGTGGCCTAGAGCGACTGACCAATCTCGGTTGTTTAGCAGCTAGTTCTTCCTTCATGGTCTGCAGTTGCTGACAATAGATATCTGCCGTAATCGTTTGGCCAGATTTCAGAAAGCTGTAGTGAATGACACCGGCGCTAGTCCACCAAACACTCACAAGTAACTTTTTCCGAGTGAATTTTCGTTTAGGGCAGGATTTCGCTGGGTCTCCAGGGTTCAGCCATTGCGACGAGCGCTTCCGATTATCGTACAGTATCCACTTTTCATCACAAGTAATGATTCGATTTAAAATCCCTTCATCATTGTGTCGGCTGAGCAAAGTAACGCAGCAGCAGCAGTCGATGTCTGGTCGCAAGTTCGATTCACTCAATTCATGATGTACCCAACGCTTAAGTTTTTTTACTTCCCCAATTTGCTTCAAGAGGATTAATACAATTTTGTCACACCCCGAAGCCTACAGTTATCTCTGAAGTGCTTTGTGATGGATCCGCTCCCACATTAGCCTTTATTTCTTCATTTTCCACTTTGGTCTCCAGTTGTCCTCATGGTTGGTTCTGAAGGTCGAAATTTCGAGAACGAAAACGTTAAAACCAAAACCGTACCGTGCTTGCTTTTGCGACACCAGCGCCGTACACATCATTATTCCTTCGAGCTGTGTCTGCAGCACTGGTGTCACGGTAGTACTCGTACTCTTAAAGATACCGATATTTCATGTTTTCCACTGTGCGGTAATAAGCGACGCCAAAGAAAAAATTAATGAGGAAAAAACGAATGAATGACTGTTTTCAAAACTCAAATGTACCAGCTAAATGAACATATAAATTTGGATTTGTAATTCTTAACCAAAGAGGAGATATTTCAGATCAAAGTGGTCAGTACGACTAAACGCTAATTTCATATGTAAGGACCTAATATATATACAACTATATAAGTTGCGTTATAGCTGACTGCTTGTACCAAGGGCGCCTGGGTTTAATTTTGAAGCCACATGTCGTTTGGGTGGTAGAGTTCTATCGATCTCGCCTAGACAGATGTCACCGTCTAATTGTAAGCCTGTCATCATTACAGAGTTGCTGTGTTTCGGTTTTCAATATACAGAAAACGAACGAGCACACTTCATCATTCAGTCTCAATGTTTCTTAACACCAAGTGAATTTAGGGCCCAATTGTTTGCCAATTGTTAGTAAAAAAAATTATAACAATAAGGAAATCAAGAGAATTACGAAAACTATTCATGTCATATTCTGCACATCAATTTTATGCAACAGCGAACTGACGAGATGAAATTTACCATGACGAAGTAGTGGGCCAGTGCAATTCAAAAGCTGTGTTGACGGAAAACTGGAACAAGAACACTTCATCTGAAAAATGCTCTTCCAACAGATACATTTATATATTAACAAATAATAAAATGTAATATCACCATGAGGTAAACTGGAGTTTGGATGACGGATATAGAAATTGAGATCTTTTTACAGTTGTCTGGATTTTTTTATCAAGTTAAAAAAATTACTGTGACGAAAATCTTTTACTAGCAAATGAAACTCTCAGTTACAATTATTCTTGAAAAAAATCGAAGTTAACCATAACACAAGTTCCACTTACCGCAATTGTGCAAATATCGTTTCCCAGCGGACGATTGTTCGCGATCACTGTTTTGGGTGCCCAGCGCGTGGGAACAGAGTTAACGATTCTAAAAAGTATTTACTCTGTATTGAAGAACCATTTACCTGTATCAACTTTCAGTATTTTTTTTTTTACTGTGGATAATTGTAAATATCACAATAGCCATAACTTTTTTTACCAATAATGCAAGTTGCGATTTCTCAAAATAACTTAGTGGAAAGAGAAAAATTTTAAACTAACGGTTTTACGAATTATTACAACGGCGATAAATAGATTTAAAAAAATCGATTGCCGCGGAAACGTGATCTATTCTTTAGCGTCGCTTTCTAAAAGAGGTACTAAAGAAACTAAACAAATCTCTAACAAAATCTGGCAACAACGAAATGAGAAACGTCCATCTTTGTTGTACAAATAGTGGTTCGTCAAAAAATTACGTACGAACGTAAGAGGGGATGACGACGTACTACGACAGGGTTGGGGATTAAGTCACCGTACTTACGTATACGTACAAATAGGTTTAGTTCCTCGTTCTTAATAAGAACAGCAAAAGTAGTGGAACAACTTGCCAGCGTTTGTATTTCTGTCTAAATACGATTAAGATGTCTTCAAGAAAACGATCGCGAGAGTAAATTAATATAACACAGTATCATTCATAAGTATTGCATACTGTAAGGATAACCTTATCAGAAGTTTTACATAGATCAAAAAAAAAGCATTGGGTAGACCACTTTGCATTCTTACCAATGATGACTTTCAAAGCTATTGAAATGACCAAACATCCGAATTCCAATAGAATTGTTTGTGTAATGTCATCGACTTGGGATCTCAGTTATTAAACAAATTTAACATCAAACATACTACTAGAAGACATAAACAGAGAACTCATTCTGCGAAGATCGGACTGTGAACAATAGTCATAGAGATATAGGCACTCTGTGATAACTGTGAGGTTAGAACATCTGTTATCTCTCCTGCCGTGATTGTGACAGCAGTACTCTTAGAATTCACAAAATGTAGTAATACCGATTTCAAAACCTTTATGTATTACGTCAACCCTGTATGGAAATACTCCATCGATAAAAATATCACGAGAAACAAAGATTAAAAGTATGTCAACCGTTTTAGTTATATTCTGCAAACAGATGAGTAGAGATGAAAACATGTTTACAAATGAACCCCCCGGCGTTGGGTTAATCGCATCCACATCTGGCTATGACTGAACACATACACACAGACAGAAAGACGTCATAAAATGTGTCGTGTGTTGGACTTACTTCGTACAGAGCTTCTGAAACGACAAAACAATAGGATTCATTAAATATATAACATACACAAAATCGGATTTGAAGATCGGAAGGTTACATCAACAAAACCAAATTAAATTAATATCACAATCTAGATCGGCCTATTTCCTATTGTTTTGATTGGAGTTAAGAAACACGAAGACACGTTTACATGGAACAGCTACCGCAAAGTTCCTCGGACGTAAACATGATCTCGACCACTGGTTTCCCAACGCTTTGACGTCACAACTAAATACAGCGGGCACTGGCTAAATTCCTTTCACAATATACTAAATTTTCAATCTAGCTGCACAATAGCTCGGAAATGAAATTAAAAAGAGACTATTAAGCCGTTGCAATTTCCTCGTGAAAAGTAAATTAAACGCGAGGCCGTTCATATTGAATATTTTTAATTAGAGTATATAAGGAAATAATTTAAATTTTAAATTATACAAATAGATGGAAGTCTAATGAGTCAGATTACTGACGGATACGAAAAGTCCTGAAAGGACTCAAACTAAAACCAGCCTCGGTGCTTTCAAGTCGACTTTTATAGATCACGTTGGCAAATACACTGCGTAGCATTGGAAGCTGATACCCTTCTTTATTATTGGAAATCAATCTTTAAAACATACTCTACTTGTGGAGAGAAGTCTAACGTGACATTTTTACCCACCAAATACCCTAACATGGAAATTTTCAGTGAGCTCCGGGATCTCTTACGGAACGCTCCTGGTACTGGAGGGTTGATACCGAGTCGGCCTAATTGGGTACTTCGTGGTAATTTGAACGGGAACGAATCCAATGCAACCTCATTATCTGAAAGGTGAAGGTGATTAAACAAAAAGTAATAAACATTAAACGATAGCTTCGTCATTGTGCGTTCAGTGATGAGTTGATAAGAATACAGTACGTTGATAACCTTTTGTAAGGTTAAGTGACCACAAGTACCATTGTATAAGTCTTATTGTGAACATCATCGGGTATGAGATGAGTCGAGAACGCATCTCCAATGAGTGCTGCAGCCATCGACGAGGTCAGCCTAATTTGATCAATTGTCGTCTCCACCAATTGCACCGAGCCTCCAATAAGCAAACGATACTGTCCCTAACGCATGCAGTTCTCCCTTTTACGTTATTTATTAAACTTGTTTGGGTGCACGGAGAATGTAAATCTTATTGCGTTTGTCTCCTTTATTTACCTACATCCTTCATATATCGTCAGCCTCTTTACCGCAGTCACAATCATCATAGCTACTGTTCCAGGCATTAACAAATAAGTAGTTAAAGAAAGCAACAATTTAAAAAAATACGGATATCTCAAAACATTCATCAAATCTTTAACTGTTGTCGAGTGGCTATGCGCTCGTGGCACGAAAATGGTCAACTCCGATAGGTTCTGGACTATGGTAAGGTTCTTTCGACTTCTAACATACCCACATGGCTAATCTGCGGCCATAACAGCATCGCCGTGTTTCGTCATCGCCGTATATCAGTATACAAAAGCCAGTATACTCTCATCGAACAAATTTCTCCAGCTACATTTTCAATGATGACACAAAGAAAATTCAGAGACAAATGTTAGACTAACGCAGATAAAGCTTATTTCTATAATATCAACCTCAATTGGTGTTGGTATTAAATTACATTTGAACATGTAAACATCATCATCATTATCCACCCGCCGCAGTACACTGCTGGACATAGGCCTCTCTCAAGGTACGCGACTTAGCCCTAACATATATAGTACATAGTATACGTATTGCAAAAATTATTTATTTACACGAACTCTACAATGATACTTATAAACGAATAGCTTATTTTAGTAGTATTCGTGTGTGACATTAACTATGCAAATAAGTACGTGATGTCAAAACTGAATGATTACAGTGAGGTCAGCAAACAATTATCGTTGCAAATAGGAAATAATTTAACCAGTTCAAGGCGACTGTGAGATCCCACCTTTGTGTTAAAAACTTAATGCTTCATCAGCATATATGATGTAAAACAAATAATTTCTTACCAAACACGCTAAAACAAATAGTTTAGAAGCAAGACTAATTTTCTCACAATATGGAAACTGAGGTCAGATGCATTTCACCTAATTTAAATTTTACTACTCTATTTTGGGGGGTGTAAAGGATCCCGCACAACAACTCAAGAGATCCCAATTCTCACCTGCTTGTGGTGCAGCTTGTTAAGCAACAAACGAGGCTCTGGCTCCCACCAACCCAGATTAGGCCATCGTGGTGGGAAATGTCCCAAATCCCCCCATATGAAGCCCTTAAAACGACGGCCTCTAGTGCCCAGCGACACGGGCAGCGCAGAACTGAACGATGAAGTGATCTTTGGAGGACACATGTCCAGCAGTGGACGTCTATCGTCTTACAATGATGATGATGACTCCATTTTACTGAAATTGTAACTTTATGTAAATATTTCTTCTATAACATAATACTTGAATCTATTTACAACTGTAGGCGGTAAGTAAACTATAAGAAATGGAAATTAGCATTAAGAATGAGTTTCATCTTAATTTTATCCAACATGTAAATATGAGACATTGGGGAAATTTTCACTTGAGATAACTTGAAGATCATTCATTCAGCAATCTATTTCAAGAGTTTGATGATTTATTTCATGAGTTTGTAACAATATATGTTTTTATAACACATGAATGTTTTTGTATGACCCAATAATAAATACCAAACGACGTTGTCTAAACAATTATATTGTATGGTAAACGTTGTATTGTATTATTTGTAAACAATCATAGTGTTTGATGTGGATATTAATATCAATAAACCGTTAATAAATATCCTCGATATATCCTGTTATCCTTTATGTCAACTATTTTCATAGTGTACACGAGTCATTACCGTTACAATGCTGTATAGCTGTGATAATTACTATAAATATAGTTTATTAATTTTATAAACATTTCTCACATAAATACATGAGAATACTAGAATTATAGTATATTTCTAAAATGCTGTAGAAATCAACGATTTCGATCTGAATGGTGAAGTTGCAACGATGAATTTCTCACGTAAATTATAATAGTAGACGCTATAAAGATTTCTAGAGCGGTAAGACCGGGTCTCAAACCCGGACCCGTTCGCGGTCAAGGCGAACCTGCTAGGAGGCGTGCACCATCGCGATCCACAATCCACAATAGTAACCAGTCAGTCTACTCTCGGACCTTCAAGAGCTTGGCAAGGTTTTCTAGATTGAAAGCATTTCTCAATTTGCAGATAGGTAGGCATTCTGTGACCTGATTACATCTAATTTTTCTTTTTATAGATAAATGTTTAGATTGTGAAATTTTGCCATTCACTTTTTTTTTATTTATTTATTTGTTTAACTTTATACACCACGTGTAAAGGCGGACTTAATGCCATTGGCATTATCCTCCAGCCTACCTTGGGTAATGCAGAGATGATGAGGTAGGTGCATCAAACAGTTACAATATAATATATAATACATGAATATACATATATTAAAAATGCATATAAATATATACACATACATACATACATATATTTTACACTTTTTCTTTTGCTTTTCGGTGAAGCGACGACACGAACGAGGCATTCACCTGATGGTCAGCGATAAGCCCTGCCCATAGCAAAGTGACGCTAGTTAGGATGATATACACAGCATCTTGCGACATAATTGTTTGCAATTTCACTAGGTATAACGCCCCTCCAACCGGAATACATTAACGTATGCTACACTGGTGTTTGGCTACAGGAATAGGAGCTACTGTAATAAATACTTGGACGGGCCCCGACAACAGACTTCCCAACAGTAAACTTGTATAGTTTATTACACAAGCAATAATAAAACCTATTTTAGTAACGCTTTTGAAGTAACTCAAGTTCAGTTTGATTTTATTTAACTTCATTTATCTATGGTTATCATTTAACCGAAGTTTCATATGATGTTAAGCAACAATGAAGTCGTGAATGGTCATGTTGACGGTCAGATCAAAGCAAAGCTGTTACGGGGCGGTTCTAAAATATGAGAACGGTAGCAAGACGGGCGACTTCGAAAAAACTCTACCAGC
Organism: Ornithoptera alexandrae; assembly: GCA_029030555.1. Classification (NCBI taxonomy): domain Eukaryota; kingdom Metazoa; phylum Arthropoda; class Insecta; order Lepidoptera; family Papilionidae; genus Ornithoptera; species Ornithoptera alexandrae. The sequence continues at coordinate 12,041,947 of JARDVY010000023.1, read as the reverse complement.
AATTAAACTCTACGACATGTATCCTCGAAATCGTACCGAGGAACCCAGTTACCGATGAGCTGTATCAGGCAGTCAAACGACTGTCATCATAAGCAGAGAGAGCCTCCCCCAAAGATATCCACATACGGTCAGCATGGCTTCCTGTACCGCTGGGCACTAGAGGCTGTCGTGTGTAGGAGTTAATGTTGGGGGGATTTGAGCCATTTCCCGGCATGCTGGCCCAATTCAAGTTACCGGGAACCATAGCTTCGTTTGTTGATTAGCAGGGTGCACCACGAGCAGATGAGATTGGCTTGGGTCCCGTGAGTTGTAGTGCGAGACTCCTTAAACCTCATCAATCTATTAACAGCATAAAAAATCAATAGAAAGCAGTCCAGGAGATCATCCATGTTATGGAGGCAGTTAAAATTTTGAAGATATTATCAGTAAGACACCATCAATAAACATACAGTATATCTGAAGACGAAACGATTGATGCAATCGAATTGCATCATCAATATAAACAACCAACCTCGGAATGGAAACGAAGGTACCGCGAGTCTCGTCGATACTTCCTTTGTAACTATTGTTACTTATCCATCCTTCCACTCATCAGAACTTAATTTCGGTATCATAAAACTCCTGATTTTTTTTAATACGACGAATCGACGAGAATACCGGGACGTTCACCTGATGGTAAGTACTACACCAAATTGTGCTGGTCGCCTTGAGACAAAATATATTGAGTCTCGTTACCCCAGTAATTGCACTAGCTACAGCACCCATTAAACTCGAACACAGTAATGTTTGCTCAGTGCTGTTTGTTGGCTGCAATAGGATCTGCGGTGGTACCTACCTGGACGGTCTCCAGCAACAGAGACCTAGCACTAAGATCCAGTTTAGTAAGACATAGCTGGGCTCCTATCCCTCAGTATGCATCAAGTACGAGATGCTGGTAGAATCGTTTACGCGTGATATTACCCAGGCACAGTTAACCGTGAAACGTAACAGTTTCCCTTTGAAGTTCAGCGGTTTCATAAGTAGGACAGCCGCTGTGAGATTCTGGAAAAAACATGTGTTGCTTATTTCTTCGTAAGTAAACTTTCACAACACTTACAAAACACATGCACTTTTTGGGATAAAGAGATAATATTATATTATAAAGAAAGTCAACGGATCTAGACTTTATAGTTAAATCATACCTATGTATTTGAACATCGTGTCAGAAGAATTTACAAATTTGAACTCCAAAGTCAACTTTTGGGAATTTTTTACATAAAAAGTGGATGTCCTTGACTAATCCTTTGTAAATTCTCTATAAGAAGACATTGAAATCAAGATTGATAATTCATCTGACTCTGCTGAGAAGAGACAATCGCGGAGGAACGGTTCCTCATTTGCTGACAGAATATCTTATTTATAGGAAGTTAATGTATAATTTTGAGCAGAATACAAAACGAAGTAAATATTAGGTCCTTACATATGAAATGAGCGTTTTGTCGCACTGACCACTTTGATCTGAAATATCTCCTCTTTGGTTAAGAAAAAAATTCAACGCCGATGCGGCAGTCCAAATCCCCTTCAAAGAGTTTATTGATTTTCGCCCCCGTGGTTTTTTTAGTAAAGGGGTCAATGAACTATCTATGAGATGGCAAAAGTACATAGATAACAACGTGCGTACTTTGATTAATTAAATATATTTTACAAAAAAAAAATATTTTATATTCCTCCCGTACAAAACGCCAATTTCATATGTAAGGACCTAATATATACCACGAGATAATAGAAAAAAATTTAAAGCGAGTTTTTTAAAATATTGCTTAAAAATATGTAACATAGTAAACTATAGAGAGTTCTAAGGGGTCCCGCACAACAACTCACGAGGGCCAATCCAACCTCACCAGCTCGTGGTGCACCCTGCTAATCAACAAACGAGGCTCTGGCTCCCACTAACCCGCATTGAACGAATGTAGTGTGAAATGGCCTAAATCCTCCCATATGAACCCCTCCAAAGACGGCTCTTAGTGCCCGGTGATACCGAGAGTAATACTGATTGTGGACAAATCGATGTCGAGATATTTGGGGAAGCCCTATATCCAGCAGTAGACGTCTATATGCTGATGATGATAATATGTTAACCCATTCCCGCTAAAATTAAAATGATAATAAAAAAGTGCTAACATAAACGGGGAAGTATATGCCATTACTGGTTCACCTTTAATCTACTCTTCACTCACATTGTCGTGGATGGTTATAAGAGTAGAAGAAAACCGAAGAATGTGCGGATGGATTGTGTGATAGATGACATGTGTAAGAGTGTGAATTCAGATATGACGGCTGATGGAGGGATATGGAAGAGAAGTACATACTGTGCCGACCACACATTACTGGGGAAAGGGCAGGAGGAAGAAGATTGTCGTGTTGGCTACTTAAATTTATAATTACACTACGGTATCTAACAAGTGCTTTTGAATAATTAAAAAGGAAATCGATTATTTTTTCAAAACATCAATCCAATGGCCAGAGGCGATATCGCAACAATTAAAGTTGCGACCGAGCTAATGATCTGATCTCAATGTCCTTGTAACACTTGCCTCGTAGATAACAAAAATTAAAAACAAAAAAAACAATCACACTATGAACATGACGGGATACGTACCACAGCTGCCCCTATTTTTAACGGTAAACAGTAATGTACAAAATATTACTATGTTCCGGTTTGAAGGGTACGGTACGGACATATCTAGCGCAATGTGGTGCAGCTTATATAATCACAAGTCTAATATTTATACGAGCAGGCCCTTCACTGGGAGAAAGTTTTTCTTCTCTCTTCAATTCCTGATATAATTGGTCTTTGGACTATAATACCACACGAGGGATAGATTATGTGGAACAGGCTGACTAATCAATTTTTTTTAAAAATTAACATTTTAAGTCATCTATGGAACTATGCATTATATTATTAAAATAAAAAAAAAACACCATTGGCGGGAAATTGATAATTATTTGACAGCTAACTTTCACTTTTGTCTATGGTTTGCTCGATTGAAATGATGAAATGTGTGAATGTTTACTCCTTGCACTTTACGCAATAATCAGTGACTGGTCCCGCATACAACGATTTATGCGAACCGTAATTATATGTAATTATCACTGATAATAAATCAGTTAATTAGTTAACAGTAAATTAAAAATATTTACTGAACACAGATGAGACAAAAGGGATAGACAATATAGTAAATATAAACAGTAAAAACGATGGACCTTTATCGGCTGATGATGACGATGATTATGATAATAAATAGCATAGATTTTTTTTAATAATAATTAATAGTTGGTCCAAACATTCTGTAATAGTCTTTAGATCTTTGATGCTAAAAAAACCGTCCCAATGGGAACCAGCACCTGTTTACATCACCAAGTAGTACTATGAAAATATTATTGGGTATGAATATGTGCATATTGTTGTGCAATATGAACGTAACGCCACATCAACCCTGAAGTCTCGGCTCGTAAGAATAGGACTAAGGTAAGCCCTGCCTGTAGTAGAAGGCGACTAAATGGCTCTAGAAATTTCGCGGACCGTGAGGGTGAGGGTCGTTATCGCTCAACAAGCGAACCTGCGTGAGACAGCGTATGGCTCAGCGATGGTTCTTATAAGGATTACGCTTCTCCTCAGAGACGTCCACACAAAGCGTAGAGGGAAGGTGCGTTTTATAAGAGATGCCGGAGCTTCTCCGAATGCACTGATGCAGACCATCGGAGGGGTTTTAGTGAGTAAGAATCTCACATAACCCCGACTTCCTCCCAAAAGCAGGGTATCTTTCGAAGATTTCCCCCCCAAAAACAAAAAAAAAGGTAACGCCACAATGGACTGAGGAGACGTAATACTCTCTAAATCACTTTGAATAGATAATAGTGATTTTGGTCTAAAACTTTACTGGTGGCAGGTCTCTGTTGACGGAGACCATCTAGGTATATAGCGTGCACAATTTATCGGTTCCGGTTTGAAGGGCGCTGTAACTGGTGAAATTTCTGCTATAACGAGACTACTCCTATGTCGTAAGCCAACGAGCGCAATGTGGTGCAGTGTATATCATCCTTACTAGCGCCACGTTATTATAGACGGGCGGGTTCCCAAAGACCGATACGTCAGCCTCGCTCTTTTCGCGGATGACACCGCTCTCTACCACTCGGGCAGAGCTCCGGGTATTATAACGAGTTGCTTACAGAAGGCGTCCACTCGTCTAGGCGAGTGGTTCCGGAAGTGGCGAATCGACGTAAACCCGGAGAAAAGTGAAGCCATCCACTTCACTCATCGAAAGCCCTCAACCCTTCACTGGAAGTCGGTCCTAAAAGGCCACAATCGTGGCCAGATCTCCCTCTTCGGCCAGTCCATCCCATGGAGGGACTCGATCAAATACCTCGGCGTGACGCTCGACGCCAGGCTCAATTTCATCGCCCACATTCGCGGGGCGAGAAACAAAGCGGCCCAAGTGCTGGGCAAGCTATACCCCCTGCTGTGCACAAAGAGCAAGCTCTCTCTCAGGCACAAGCTTCACCTCTACAAGGTGTGCGTAAGACCCATAATGTCTTACGCCAGCGTAGTCTTCGCTCACTCCTCCGAAGCACGCCTCAAACCCCTGCAGGTTATTCAAAACCGCTTCACCCGCATCGCAACCGGTGCCGAATGGTACCAGCGCAATGTAGACCTCCACAGCGACCTCAAACTCCCGACCATCGCGGAACACTTCAGAGAGTGCCCCGAATAATTTTTCGACAAGGCGTCGACCCACCCGAACCCTCTGGTGGCCAAAGCGGCCGACTACGAGCCGTCCTCGAACCCCAAGACCAACAAGCGCAGACCACGGCATGCGCTAATCCCGTCATCCCCAGGGGTCCCTCCCACGGCGCATGAACCCAGTCACCGACAATACCCACGTCACCACACACACTTCGGACACTACCAACACGCTCCGAATCTCTGCATCACTCCGCCCTCGCTTCAGAACACGGCGCCACAGGTACTCACCGCGTACACTAAGTACACCCGCGATCAGAGGCGGTTCTCACCGCCCAGAGATTCCGATACAGGCGAAGGTAGTCGGGGCACGGGCGCGCGCCCGCCCGCGACGACCGAGTAGATTCGCCAGAGCAACCAATAATCAGACACACGTTATAAATATTCCGCCGTCGGATAACTACACTACAAGTAGTACTCCTTTTATAAACAGACCGTGGATCCAGGTCCACGCGCCCAATGTTAGATAAGCTGTAATAGTCGAATGGCTTGCAGCGCAGACATCGTCATGAATCGAGACGGGCGGGTCCACTTACCATCCGGCGAACGATCAGCTCGTCTCGTCGCTTCGTAGAATAAAAAAAAACTTTCGTTATTCAATAATGTGTTACAGCACACAGTCGTTACGCAACGGCATTGAATAATCACGCTTTCTATCTGGTTGTTAAATCCTAGAGAATTGTTAGTAATAAATCAAAACGGGGCGGCGGTCCCCTGTCAACCATTATTGGTGATTAAAGCGAAGAACAGGATGGACCAAATTATACGCTCTGGCCCCCGGGCGCGCTTTTGACCTCCTCTGAACGGTCATTATACCGTCGGACACGCCATGGCTGTTAACCACGTGCTGCCCAGCCACGAACACCGAAGATAAAAGAGAACTTTACGGAAACATTTTTTTTTTTATTCTACAAAGCGACAAAGCGAGCGGGATGTTCACCTGGTGGTAAGCAATACGCCCATAATAATGTGGCAGGAGTCAGGATGTGCTCGTCGCATTGAGACATAAGATGTTAAGTCTCACAACCACAGCACACAAGCTTCAGCACCCATCAAACCACTACTGGATGTTGGATACAATAGAAGCTATGGTGATTCCTCTCTAGATAGTCTGTAGCAACAGACACTTACCAGCAACTCCATTCGAACAACCGCTACCTTTAAAACTACACATTTTTGTGTTGTAGTAAAAGATGGAATTTAAAGAAAATAAATCTGCGATTTAATAATAGAAGCTGTGACACTTCTGAATATTTCCTTAATTTTATGGTGTACTTAATTAATTTTATTTAATTTAATTGTAATGACACTTAAATAATATCAATATACCCTACTACAATAAAAGTTGATTAGAAACAGGTCAAGATGACAAAGCTGAGAAGAAACATCACCATCCTTACAAAACATTTAACAATTATTAGTAGAATATTAACAATTTAAATATTCTCTCATATTTATCTGGTCCCTGTAGGACAGTAGCTAAGAGCTTGTCTTGTTACATGAAAGTCTCTGATTCAGTTCTGGTGCCACATGTTATAAAGTTTGAATATTTGTAGAGTATTTAAATCTATTGATAGCATTGCTATCTTCAGGCTGTCAATTATAAGAGTAGGAAGTGTTCTGAAACTGCACACTTCACCCGCCCAAACCCTCATTGCCACTTAAAACCTTTGTAACTAAAAATGTATATTCAAAGAACAATATTACGATAGAGTCAGTTCAATATTAGCATACTTTACCTACTAGCTCAGAATTATTTAAAGAATTAGCAATAAAGTTAATTTTTTTTAAACAGTTGTGACAACTTTGTTGTAATAGACTATCTTTAAAGTAACAACAATGGCAATAATAACTGGATCATACTTGTAAATTATCATTAACCTTTCAATTAACTGATGCTGATGTATCCCCCTCCTCATAGTCCAATGTTAAGATGTCCCCCAAAAACGACAACTTTTTAAATTTATTCATCCATATGAAATACAATTTTAAAACAATAGCTATCCTGATATTAACCATATTATGAAAAAATAAACTTTACCTGCAAGTTAAATCTGTATGTTTTATTCATCTGTGTCAGACTAGAAAGCAAGTAAAGTATTGTTAAAAATCTTGTTTTAGAACTAGACCATTCTCAGGAAAAATTATGAGATTTTCTATAAACATTTGATTATAGAAAATAAGTGTCACACTTTAAAGAATTAATTATCAAAAAATAATACAACAAGTAATAAACTTAGTTATATGACAATTCAATATTTGATTTACATGTACTTTGGTAAAGTTAAAATAATTCAAATGTTTACTTCAAAATGTAATATAAATAATTGTTAAAGAGAATATGGCTTCAAAATGATTTCAATATTTATGTTATTATATTATGTTAACATGCTATATGTAGTAATTATTATTTTTTGCCAAACTGTGTAATGAAACAACAATAACGGGTTCTAAAATAATACTTCATTCATGTTTATCGCATTGTTTTAATTCATTGTGTTCGAAGTACAAAAAAATAATAATTACATCATATTAACAGCGTAATAAAGTTTTAATACGCCTGATAATGAAAATTGTGTAATTTTAATTTTTTAAATATTACTTCTATAATTTTACTTACCAATTGTTTACAATTTTCTGTTTGTTTTGATTTTCTTCACTGGAATTATCGTTTTGTTTTGTCACAATTCTATATCGTCTTTAACTTTTTACTTCGATATTATTCATATAAAAAATTGTATTATTAAATTTTACAGATTATCACTTAACAATATACACATTTGTTGTCGTAACATTCATAGAAATAAAATGCTTACACGCGATTACAAAATTACGTTGTCCGGCGCACGGCTGATCCGTGCAACTCTCTAAAAATTTATTTTGTTTTACTCGACTAACTGTACGTCCGTCCAAATTACAGCGACACAATAAACCAAGACAGCTATATGTATTTACAACGGGCGTGACTGAAATAAGCGAAATCGACAAGCTACTACATCCGTCACACGGCGTGTCACCACCATTACCTATCGTAGTGTTGCCAGACGTAATTTTATAATATCTTTGGTAATATCACCGGTAACAAAAGTCAGCATAATAACTAAATTGATATTATAAAACTACTTTTTCACAACACAAAATTTTCTAAAACTTTTATTAAGAGTTCGTAACATCGACAGAGATGAATTCAAATGTAGCCAGAGGAAAAATTAACACTGGCTGAATGTCTAATTTTATGATTATGTCTTTAGAGAATAATTAGTTTAACAATATACATAATAAATAAAATGTTTAATTTACCGTCTGTAATAAAGGAATATAATATTAAGAACTGAAACTAAACAAGATACACGATTTTTTTTTAAAGTGGCAATCATTAATAACGTACAGACAGTCTTAAACAATATTATTTTGTAAAGAAAAGTAAACAATAATGTGTTGTAGTTTCTGGCGCGTACAGCTTATATCAAAATTTAATTTCTCCGTATATCTACTAATATATATATTCTATTTGTTGTTTTCGTTTATGAATATTATAATGAGAAATAAAGTTTTTTAAATGTTATTGTTGAGTACTCTAGTAAATTAAAAAATGTAAATGTGATTTACATTTTTTAATTTATTGCTGTGTAATAATCAAATTCTAGAAATATCTAACATTAAACACTTGTAATGGGGTGTAAGGGATCCCGCACAACTCACCGGACCCAAGCCAATCTTATCTGCTCCCCACCAACGGGTTCCCGCCTTTCGTGGCGGAGGGACTTAGTAACCGTGGCACAGACACACGATGAAGCGAAGAAGAACCCACATGGCCGGCCCGCGGTGAATGACTGGCCTGAAGCGGCCGTTCCAGGTTAGAGCACCGGTTCGCTTTATGCTGTCTCTTGCGACCAGGCTGCAGGGGCGGTTTTATACTGCCCTCTGCAGTCGAGGTGGAGGCGCGTTGGGAGTACCCTCTGCGACTAATAACAGGTGGCGGCGGGCCCAATATCGGATCCGCCGCAGGGAGCCAGGAAGAGTTTTCTGTCTTGGCTCCCATGGCCTCTGGGTAACGGGTTCGGGGGAATCCTACGCCCGCGCGACTGCAAGAGGCCGAGAAGGGCGCGCGCCGCATGCTCCGTCGTGCCCCTGCGGAGATGGAAAGGGAAGGTTCTTCCCTCCCTCCCGACGGGGGGCTGCGAAAGCGGCCAGCGCCGGCGGGGTCGCGGATGGTGCGGATGGGTCGGTGAAGCGAAGAGGAACCTACACAGCCGGCCCGCGGTGAAGGGTCGCTCCAAGTTATAGTACTAAGCTCACCACGGATGCGGCCTGTGGGCTGCAGAGGCGTCTTTATGCTGCCCCTTGCAGCCGAGGTGGAGTCGCGGAGGGAGTACCCTCTGCGACTAAACGGTGCCGCACTGATGATGCGGCGGCGGTGGCGCTGCGGGGGATGAGAGGTGTCGGTATTACGATATGCCGCTCTCTCTATCTTCCGCGGCCGTATAACCGGTGGCGGCAAGCCTAAAATCGGATCCACCGCAGAGAGTCGGGACAGTTTTCTCTTTTGGCTCCCATGGCGTCTGGGTAAGGGATTCGGAGGGAACCGTTGCCCGGGTGACTGTAAGAGGCCGAGAGGAGGGCGCTCTGTGTGTTCCGGCGTGCTCTTACGAAGGTGGAAAGGAGGTGTTTTTCTCTACCTCCCGAGGTGGGGCTGCATAATGCAGCCGGCGCTGGCGGGGACGCGCAAATGTGCGAGAACGTTCCCGTTACCTTGCCATAAGACGACGAGGTGAAACATCGTGGGGGTTTTAGTCAGTGCAAGTCCGACATCACCTGTCTTTGCCCCCGCAGGTATGCGAAACCATTTTCCCCACGTAAAACGACTCATCTCAAGTGTTCAAGAATGAGATAAAAAAACACTTTTGCTTTAATATAACTTTATCTATGTACTCACCTCATGCGCTATTATGCGCTATAGTTTAAGCCGATTTATTGTTTAATTGTTATTAAATTACTTTCACCGATTTATTTAATTGTACTGTAAACAGGACGAGTTATCCTTTAAGTGTAGTTTGTACTAAAACTATTTCGTTATAATTATATTGTCATTATATTTTAATGTACATATCATGTTGGCTTCCTATCAAATAAATAAATAAAAAAAACAAAAACCTCACTTGCTCGTAATGTACCTTGGTAATCAACAAACGAGGCTCTGGCTCCTACCAACTCACATTGGACCATTGTGGTGTGAAATGAACCAAATTCCCCCACCTGACCACCATACAAATACAATTTTATGTAGTATATACATATTGATTGCGTAAAACTTAATAATTAAACAACAACAAAAGTGAAATCGAGTAGTTGTGATATGAAAGTTTTTTTTTAATTACACCTCATGGTAAGTGATACGCTTGCGCGTAACGACGTGGCGCTGGTTGAAATGATATACACAGCACTACATTGCGCTCGCCGCTTTAAGATATAAAATGTTAAGTCTCGTTACTCTAGTAATTTCATTAGGTATAGCGTCCTTCAAACTGGAACACGGTAATATTTGCACAGTAGTGTTTATCGGCCGCAATAGGCGCTGCGGCGGTACCAACCTAGACGGGCTCCGGCAACAGTAACTTACCACCAGTAAGTTACGTTACTTAATCAATCAAAAATCATTTATTTGACAATGCACATTATGTAATGATAACAGTTATTGATGTCTCCTTTTAAACATAACAACGCCTGCGCCTGCGCCAGGAGACGCAGCCCTTCTTTATCATATAATACATAGTTTAAGTTTATTGTCTTAATAAGTTAATGAGTGGTATTTTATATTTATAAATGGTGCTTTTACACTTACATGATATATTGCATAAATAATTCAATTTGGTCCAAAGATTGCATTTTTAACCATTTCGTTATTACTATCTTGGAGTCATGACAGCTTTTGCTACATATTTTTAATTGTTTATATATTTTATTGTACATATATACTGATCTCATATTATGCTGGATGCTGATAACTGTATAGTTAGTGTTGACGTTACGACGAATTTCTTGAGTTTTAAAGCGGAATATAATATATACAGTTTACGAAGATATGGTACATCAGCAAGCTCATGGAGGCCTTCTGTGGAGTACATCCGATTTTTAAAATACATAACCTTGAGAAGGGCCCTTTGAGCTCTTTCCACCGTGATGAAGTGCGTTTTGTTGGCACCACCCCATTTTGGTAAACAATATACAGTTGTAGACTGTACCAGAGAAATGTATATGTACTTTAAAACATTATTTGTGGTATTTCTCGGAATAATATGTCTCAAATATTTAAATATCCAAATAAATATTCGAATTGTCGCTGCAATCTGCTCTATTTGGGGACACCACGACAATCTTTGATCAAGTTGAATAACTAAGTATTTTGTTTGACTAACTTTATTTATGATTGGACAGTTACAGGAATCATTTGCGATATCGGAACTTTTATATTATAATTATACTGGTTGGGAATCTTTATATATACTAAAACATATGTAATTTGTTTTGGTAGTATTAAGGTCAATAAATTATTTTTCATCCAAGCATCGATCAGGACTAAACCTTCCTCAGCTCGTAATTTAACCGAATGTTACTTAAGATAGTTACGTTACTAAAGCACATTAAACCAATAAAAACAACTGAGTTTTGAACTTTGTTACTTTATACATAATAAATGTATATCTTGTTTTATATATTTATATTAAATATTAAACTTAAGTTTTCTTGGTATAATACAGTGCCACTGCATCATTTCTTCTTTCCGCCAGGCTGACAGGTACTCAAATATATTAATATTATGGGTATTTCAGTTTAATGTCTCGGCAAGCTTGAAAGTCATATTGTCTCTTACAGCTCATCTGACGCTGGGCTCGTGGACCAGGATCCACAGCCTGTTTTTTGAAAAAAAGTGTACTACTTGAAGTGTAGTTATCCGACGATGGATTCTCGAACTGTCTGTCTGGATTTTTTATTTCTGCTGTAATCGTTCGGTCGTCGAAGACGAGCTCGGTTTCATTCTCCGACCACTTTGGCCTATATCGGAAGCTCTGGGCGGTGAGAACTGCTCCTGAGTGCTGGTACACCTCGTGTACGCAATGTGTGTAGCTGTAGCACCGCGTTGTAAAGCGAGGGCGGCGTGATGAAGGATTACGGAGTGTGTTGGTCGTGTCCAAAGTGTGTGTGGTGACGTGGGTGTTGTTGGTGACGGTTGGATTGTACGCGGTGTGCAGGATCTCTGGTGATGTCGGGGTTAGTGCACGCCGTGGTCTGCGTTTATTGATCTTGGGACAAGCTCATTGCTATCAGCCGTACACTAATAGGATTTTTTAATAATATCATTACAATTATATTATTTAGGTTCAGATGTGTTTACTGATGGTGAGTCTCTGTTGCCGGAGACCGTCTAGGTAGGTACCACCGCAGCCGATAAATAATAATGTGCAAACATTTCTGTGATTCGATTTCAAAGTAGTTGCAGCTAATGAGATTACTGGGGTAACGAGGCTTAACATCCTATATTACAAGGCGACGGGCATAATTTGGTGCAATTTCTTTCAGGCAATCTATTTGACCAATACACAAAGGCTGGCACTCCTCGACATCTTGACTTATGACAAAAACTAGACCACCTCGTATTTGTCGTTCATCCCGTTCTCGCTTAGTGGACAATGAGGGTCCCCACCTTCAAAGCCCGCGAACCCAAAAATCCTTTTAGTCACCTTCTACGATAGGCAGGGCTTACGTTAATCCTATTCCTAATAGACACTGTCTGCTGGACAAAGGCTCCGACCATCTACCACCTTTGGCGGAGAACTATATCCAGCGGTGAAAGTCTATCGGCTGATGATGACGATGATGACTAGTTCGCTGCCAAGATTTGTTAGAAGATCCTATGTTCTATACATCTCAACTTACATTTTTATATACATAATTGCACTGTAAACAGGATGGGTTACCTTTTAAATATGATTTGTACTAAAATTATTTTAATATAATTATATATTGTTATTATATATTAATGCAGATATGTTGGCTCTAAAATAAATAAATAAATAAACATCATATTTGGTTATTTAAAGAGATACGTATAAAACACACACCGCTTACTACTCTGTACTCTGTAGTACAAACAGTAAGACGCCATAATGATAAAGCAATACTAGACTTTTTTAAATATTTAAAACCCTTAGAAACTGTCCGGGGCACATGGTTAAGGTTATCGGAAGTGGTAACATGAACCTTCCGATCAGGAGTTACGGTCGTAAATGGAGTGACAGCGGTCGGAAGTAGTCAAAGAAATATGGTTTATGTTGCCGGTCATGGTCTCTTAAAGCTCGCTGCGTCGCGGCCACCGACCTTCAAACTTTATAATCAGTTACGTAATATTTTAATTGCACCAACTTGCTGCTTGTTTTGTGGTGACGACATCCACATTTGTCTGAACAAATCGCTGGCTCTTAGCTCAGTTGTGTTAGTTAATATTTCTAAAGAAGAGAATATCGTTTGTTTTTTTTCCTTTATAGAAGCAACGAAACCGGACTTTTTACTAGTGGTAATAATATACGCCCGCCTGTAACAATATCATGCTCGTTAGGATTATAAACTCTGCTTCACATGTGGCTCGTAGCTTTGGAGATGATATTAAATCTCGTTACCCTAGTAATTTCATCCAACGATCTCCTTAAAATGGACACAGTTCTATTTGGACACTGGTGGTTATCATCATTATCAGCCGATAGACGTCCACCGCTGAACATAGGCCTCCCCCAAAAACCCCCTCATCGATCGGCCCTGCGCTGTCCGCATCGCCGGGCCCCAGGGGCCGTCGTTTGTAGGAGTTCATATGGGGAACTTGGGCCATTTCCCACCACGCTGTCCCAATGCGGGTTGGTGGGAATCAGAGCCTTGTTTATTGATTAGCAGGGCGCTCCACGAGCAGGTGAGGTTAGCTTGGGTCCCGTGAGTTGATGTGCGGGACCCCTTACACTAGTGGTAGGTATCTCTTATCGGAAACCGTATAGGTCCACCATAGCACTTGTTTCTGCCTATGGTTTGAAGAGCATTTCAGCTAGTGGAATTACTGGGGTTACGAGACTTAATATCTTATGTCTCAAGCTGACGAGCACAATATGGTTCAGTGTATATAATACTAACTAGCGCCACGTTATTATGGTCAGACGTACCGTTTACCATCATGTGAAAGTCGCTCATTGCGTCGCTGAAGATAAAAAGTACTGTTTATCGGCTGCAATAGCAGCTGCGGTGGTACCTGCCGAGACGGTCTCCCGTGGCAGAGACCTGCCAGCCGCAAAGTGACATAACAGTTTGAGAGGCAAGGAGGTGACGGCGTAGAGTTTGACGTGTGTGGGTGTGAGCGCTCCGAACCAGTCGGTCCCCGCTACCTGTGCGACCGAAATTCCAGGTACCCGTCGAACACTTCGGGACGTACACTGTTTAAATTAAGTAATTAAATGATTTCTTATATTAAAAATTCTATATATCTAAATTAAAATCCCATCGCGTTCATGTAATTATTACCTCCTCAAGGATAATAGGTAATTGACTTGAAGCATCGGCATGTTAGGAAGTATATGCACTCTGTTACCATGTCCTTGATCACTTCAACTAATACATCAGACTTCATAGACAGTAAATACTACCAATGATTATTCACCGAGCTATTGAAATAAAAGAAACTCATTCTAACATCTAGAAGTTATTGCATTCAGAAACATTTCTTTCTGACCTCAAATTTACAATTTGGATAATTGACGATGAGACATAGAATATGTTAGCTCCCAAATCTCGACGAGACATTAATGCTAATGTAATCATCATAACGCGCTTCTAAACTGAAGCTTGATGGTCAAATTGAGAAAACTGATCCGGTCTTTAGCTGCTCTTTCAACTGATGGGTTTTTAAGCCCTGTCCACTCCTTTATATCGTCAAACCTTTTCTTCCGTTGTCCACCAGAATTCCAAGTGTTTAGACTCCTCTGGGATCAACCTTGACATCTTTTAACGAGTTTTTTGTAATGGTTATAGATTATCAGTATCTTACCAACATCATACCATACTTGCCGCTACGCAACGAAGGGAGATAAACTAGATAATTAATAATATTTTTGTGATTACCAAACCATAAACATTCAAAGACAATATTTAATCATAACCGCAATTATATTTCAATGAAATAACATTCTATATGCCTAATAAATAAAAAAATCATATTCAAAGGAAAAAATACTTATGTCCATTTTATAATATAATAATAAAAACTATTTAAGGAATATTTATGTTCTTTCCATATACTCATTGTCTCTTGAAGCCAAGTGGAGTTGAAGATAACCGTTGGCTTCATCATCATTAATTATTTAAATCTGTATAAAATTATCATTAAACATTTAAAATTGTTTGTAATATATAATAGATTGAAAAATATGATAATTTTCTAACTGGGGTAGAGAGAACCAGCGTTATCGGAATAGGGATCATCTTTTGTTTACCGGACTCATAGAGGTTATGATATTTGTTTTTTTTTTCTTCTTCTTCTTCATCAGCCAATTGACGTGCCATGCCAAATGACGTGCTGGACATAGGCCATTAAATGATAGCTTATTGCAGATAAAATAATGCCAATTGACTCAGTGTATGAATCATAGGGGTGTAACGGGTCCCGCACAACAATTCACGAGACCCAAGCCAACCTCACCTGCACGTAGCGAGCCACACCCTGCTAATCAACAGACGAGGCTCTGGCTCCCACCAACCCGCAGTGGGCCAGCGTGGCGGGTAATGGTCCAAATCCCACCATATGAACCTCTACATTAGACAGACCCTAGTGCCCAGCGGTACTGGAGGCCATGCTGATTGTATTTGGAGATCTTTGGGGGAAGGCTATGTCCAACAGCGGACGTCTACTGGCTGATGATGATGAATCATAGTCTTGCTTATTAATAATGTATTTCAGTTTATATTTTGTGGTACTGTGTTATATATAATTATTAAACGAAGTGTCATCTATATATTGAATACTAGCAATTTTTCGGACGATTTGCTGGATCTAATATAAAATTAGACTTGAATCTAGTCTCAAATATTCCTTGAGAGCAACCGCAACCGCAAATGAGTTTCTATAACAACCGTTACTATAGGAACAGCATAAATAATACCGAATGAAAATGTTTATCAAAGTTAATTACAAATAAAATGATAAAGGATCTGTGAAATTCAATTAATAAATATCCTACAACCATCTACAAATCACTATTCACTAGTTTTCACGTGATTGACGAATAATGGAAACTCGTTTTTATTATATATAGATAGATATAAAGGACTGATCGTTGTGGAGATCTTTACGGGAGTTCTGTGTCCAGCAGAGAGCTTCTGTCGGATGGTGATAAATCAAATGAATATATAAAGCGTGTGGTGTTTAAATAAATGGGCAGGACAGAACCGTTAAAATTCCGCATCCCGAAGCATTCCCGTCGGGTCAACACACTGGCGCGCTGCTTGCGGGATGAAAGCTAACAAATAATCGGAGCTTACGGCACTCGGCGCGCCGCGGCCATTACTTAATACCAAATTAAATATAAACTGCTCACATTATCGCATCTCAACTAAACCCCATTACCATAACTGAAACGAAAACCACTCAAATCAAATTAATTATGACATATGGATCATCATCATCATCATCATTATCAGCCGACAGACGTCCACTGCTTGATATAGGCTTACGAGACATATGAATTATGGATATTGAGCTAAAAATATGAGTATCACTGGTGGTAGGTCTCTGTTGCCGGAGACACTATGGGCTAGTTTAGCGCCACCACCACAGCGTCTGTTTCTACCACCAAATAGTAGTGTGTTATCACTACTGTCTTCCGGTACGAAGGTCGCTGTCATCATCATCAGGTGTTCCCTTCAAACTGAAGTTTGGCTATTAGATTCGAAAACCAATTCGATCGTCAGCTATTCTTGTTAACTGATGGTATTCATTGTGGTATTATGTATACCATTCTAACTAGCACCTTATTGTTATGCTCAGGCGTGTCACTTACCATCGGGTGAACGTCCCGCTCGTCTCGGCGCTTCGTAGAATGCAATATTATCCATCACCACATCGTTCCTTAACATCATATCAAACTAAGGTATGAAAGGTCACGTGTTCATTGAGGTTATACAACACGCTTGCAGTTCATAATTGTTTCCACATCAATTAATTTATGTCACTTTAGTTAATTTTAACCAATTATTATTCGTTTTGGTTAAACACGAGCTACCACCTAATTAACCCAAAAATATATTATTATTAGGTACTGACGGTCATGAAGAGTTTTCGCGTTGTTAATGAGTTCGTTAGTTTTGTAGTGATAACATAATAAATACTTTAACCACTGCGTCCTCTCCACCCTTACTTACGGCGCAGAAACATGGCACCTGACCATCGGGCTGCTTCACCGATTCAAAGTAGGACAGCGAGCGATGGAGAGAGCTATGCTTGGCGTGACTCTCAGGGACAAGATCCGGAACAAAGAAATTCTACGAAGAACTAAAGTTGTCGACTTAGCTGGTGGAGTGGCAGTAGGCCGGCCATGTCTGTCGTGTCAATGATGGTTGATGGGGGAGAAAAATTTTGGAGCGGAGGCCGCGTACATGTCACAGAAATGTATCTCATTCTCAAGACCTGCGAAACTTCTAGAGCCTTTCAGTCGCCTTTTACGACAGGCGGGGCTTACCTTAGTCCTATTCTTACTAGCCCGGACTACAGGGTAGCGGTACACGCCTCCTGTGACGACATTCACACTATCGGTTCTGCTTTGCCCCTATCCAGCGGTAGACGGAATCCTGGAAGGAGTCACCACCTAGTAAACGTTTTTTTTTTGTTTTACGTGGGAGAAATGCCTACGCATACTCGTCCTCGCTGGGGCAAGGAACGGGTATGTCGGACTTGCACCAACTAAAACCCTCACGATGTTCCGCCCCGCTTTCGCTCGCAACCGCGACACTGTCGGCACTGGCTACTTTCGCAGCCCCACCTCGGGAGGGAGGGATGAACCCTCCCTTTCCCAGGCACGCCGGAACATGCAGCACGCCCCCTACTCGGCCTCCTGCAATCGCCCAGAGGCCATGGGAGCCACGGGAGAAAACACCTCACGGCTCCCTGCGGCGGAGAGATGTTGGGTCCGCCGCTACCCGTTAACCGCTGCGGAGGATAAGGAGAACGGCGCATCGCAATACCGACACTCCTCTTCCCCCGCGGCCCACTGCCGCCGCATCCACTCCGCGACTCCACCTCGGCTGCAGAAAGCAGTATGAAACCGCCCCTGCGGCCGCCCCTGCAGCTCCTGGTCGCTCCGGTGAGCTCCAGTTATCCAATCGGTGCTCGAACCTGGAACGGCAGCTTCGGCCGGCACTTCACCGCGGGCCAGCCGCATGGGTTCCACTTCGCTTCACCATGTGTCGGACCACGGTTACTAAGCCCCTCCGCCACGATAAGGCGGGAACCCGTTGAGGGGATCCAGTAAAGGTTAGGTCAGGTTCGCATTTGGTGGAAGACTTTGGGGAAGCCCTATATCCAGCAGTGGATAAACAACGGCTATTAATAATGATGTAGTTATAAGACACGACAAGACTATAGTCTTAATTCTGGATAAAAAGAGATAAAGACGGATAATAACAAAATGGCATTCGTTGACTTAGGTCTTTTTCCGACCAGTATGCTTGTTTTATTAGGATTTTACATGAAACACCGTAAATATTGATCTGAAAATAAATCATTACTGTCCATAGGTTCTATAACATCAATGATGGCGGCGGAACATCAAAAGACCTAATAATGTTTATACACGTCCCATGACGTCAAAGTGAACTGTAGATAAGTAAATCAAATAGATAAGTATGATGGTGTGTATACACCTTAACTAGCACCGCTTTGTAATGGATAAATCTACCCATAATGGTATAAATATAGCAAACATTAGGAACAGGAATCTAGAAATATAAAGCGGATCAAAAGAAAAAATAACCTGGAAAATAGGCTCTGTTTATATAGGTTAAAAAATAGATCTCTGACCTACATATTGTAAATCTGCATCATGAAAGCACCCCTGTGTTCCTGCTGTCAACATATAAGAGTCGGACCATCCTTCACCATCTTAGGGCTCGAAAGTCTACATCATGACAAGATCAAATGTTATCCCCTTGTACAAACAAGAAATGAAATTAAACTTATACAATTGCGGATTTTGTAGGGGTTCATTTGAGAGGATCTGGTGAGAATCGCCGGAACCCACTAGATGAGAGTAAAGCGGGATCGATCGATGTGGAGATCTTTAGGGGAGGCATATGTCTAATTATTAGTAGACATTTACAGGTCTATTGATCTCTATCGGCTGATGATGATGATTAATGCGGATTTTTAAAAAAAATTGTTATTCACCATAACAACAATGACTTGAGTGTTTTCACGGGAAAACCTACCACTAAGAGGCTTTTTAAATTGTTCTAGAATATATAAAATGTTCGTTTAGGGAAAAAAACAAATTAAATAAGTATGTTGTATTCCCATTGTGTTTAAAACATTTTTAAGATTTGTTAATAACAATGGACGTGACTGTTACTGAGTAATTTTTTCGTTTTTGTTAAAAATTTTCCATTGGCAAAGTAAACCCAGAATGAGTCTTTCAAATCTTTTCTATCTACAACGAGCTGAGACTGTTCATCTTCACATGACACAAGTAGTGGCTATTTCGGTCGCCAAACAGTTTGAATATTACTGGGTATCAATTTAAAGAATATATATATACATATACAAATTATTCTAATGAGGATCACATTGTCACGGACAAGCCTATCCACCTCTCAAAATTAAAATCCAGTTCGTTTCATGCCTTCGTTGAAGAACTGTCTCTAGTGTTATTATCAATCTCCAATATGGATTCTGCAAGGCGATACCCTTAGAAAACGAGCAACCGGAAGACGACGAATGAAACGATTAGACAACATATGATAGCGGACGCCGCGACCGCCAAACTTCAATTTGAAAATGGCGCTCAATGACAACGACGACATGACATGTACCAATTTAATTATATATTAAAAATATGGATACTGTTAATTTGTTATCATCATTATTGCGTAACGTTTGACATTTAATGACCAGCTCACTAATGAGCCGCACAACGCTAAAAGCTGTCCGTTTGTTTGTACTTCACAAATGCGATTGTCCCAATATGTTTCATTACATCACCCGTCGACTTTAGCGGTGCGCTGGCAAATATTTCATCACGTCTGCAATTAAGCTTATGTCACCAGTCGATATTTGGATAATTACATATTTGAACTGCCACTGCTGGTAAATTTCCTCTTTCCTTAACTCGATTGTGTTCGGAATTAATTATATTCTCTTTTTGCTCGATACCTGAAACGATTGTCTTTTATTCAATTAGACACTGTACCGCATTACGCTCTTCGCCTGAGACAAAAGATGCCGAGTCTCGTTACCCCAGCAATTACACTAGCTACAGCGCCCTTCAAACTGGAACACAGTAATGTTTGCACACTACGGTTTGACTGCAAAAATGGGTACTACGATACCATTTGTGCGATAACGTTTATTTTTCTTATTCTTCTAACTCAACTACTCCACGTAGCCTTTAGGAGAAGAAACTTCAGTCCTCCAATGGACTACATCAATTTCTTTCGCATCTCAATTTACACTATCCTACCAACGAAGCTTTTTATTATTAAATTTTTGTCTTAAAAGCTTCATGGATGATAAAACATAGATTATCTAAATCCGAAAATACTTTAATTTGTGGTAAGTCTGTTGCCGGAGACTGTCTTAATAGATTCTACCGCAGCTCTTATTCTCACCCACAAAGAGTAATGTGGTAACTTCATTCCCCTTTGAAGGATGTTGTAGTTAGAAAATTCATTGGATGAGGTAAATGAGGTGCAACGTTTGTTTTTTTCTAAGATATACATTCTTATGAACATGAACACTTGCCATCAGATAAACGTTGATATCACACGACAAAAGTGTGAGTGTTAGGGGTTCAGTACAATAACTCACGGGATCCAATTAACTAAAACTCATGGTGCACCCTGCTAATCAACGAACGAGACTCTGGCTTTCACCAACCCGAATTGGGCAGACGTGGTGAGAAATGGCGCAAATCCCCCTATACGAATCCCTACAAACGATGGCCTCTAGTGCCCGGAGGTACCGGAGGCCATGTTGTCTGGTATCTTGAAAGTCGCGGGAAGCTACAACATGCGGGTAACGCAGGATCGATTGATGTGGAGATCTTTGGGATAGGCCTATATCCAGCAGTGGACGTCTATTGACTGATGATGATGATGGTGATGATTTCCTAATTTAAATAATTCAATAATTAAACTTATCTAAATATAACAAAAATAAAAGACATGTCTTATAAACATCTATTAAAAATTTATCTCCCAACGGACTTACACTATATTAACATTACAAAATAATTCATAATTTACAAATGGATAACTTATATCCTCAGTTGGAGAATCAAGTGTCAACTGGTGGTAGGTCTCTATTGACGATTTCCGCAGCTGAACAGTACTGTGCAGACATTACTGTGTTCCAGTTAGAAGGGCGCTGTAGCTAGGGTAACGAGACTCAACATCTTGTCTCAATCGACGAGCGCAATGTGATGCTGTGCATACCATCATAACTGGCGCTACGTTGTTATGGTCAAGCATATCGCTTGCCATCAGATGAACGTCGCGCTCGTATCGTCGCTTAATTACATAAAAAAATTCAAATTTACGTAAAAAAAATTTACAACTATTTTAATAAAATCACACTACACACAGAAAAACCTTTATCTTAGTAACTTGTTTCGACAACTCTTTTTGCCATCACTTATTTTTCCGTGAATGATTTTATCACTTGATGTCATCATTGAAAAAGTCGCCTCTTTTATATGTAAAACACCTCCAACATCCAATCTCATTACTTGAGCATAACTTAACTAAGTACACATATAGATCACAGTCTAATCCTCATCGACAGTCTCCTTTAAAGACTTTCTACGAAGATTTCTTTTCTTCTCTCAACGGGAGAGTCTCGTCGGCGTAGTCGACCTTCCCTAATAATATAGGTTCAGCTCCCTTCTCCTCGTGACCGTCCTGATCCAATGGCAGATCACGTTTCTCAAGTTCTTCGGCTACACGAATGTAGAGTTCTCTGTAATAAGAATTTACAGTTAAGCTAAAACTTTTACTCGGTTTTTTTGAGAATTATGTTGGTACATATCGTTGGACTGGTGTTTAACCAACGACATCAAACCTTGAGTTATGTCTTTGATCCTATACTATTACTTGTTATCAGAAATAGATTCCTCAGCAGTGATACATAAATGTTACTCATCAAGACAGATCAGCAACTTCTATTGTCATCATTACTTTGGAATAAATCTTATTCACAGGCTGTTACATATTATTATTTAACCACATATACTTTTGTACTTAACCTTAGGATTATGAGTCATGTGCGATCGATCTCATTTCATGGATTCAGCAAGCCATGGTAAAGCAAACTAGTCTAGAAACATCCTATTAATTATTGACGAAGACTCCAAGTTCATACACGGACGGGAAAGCACAGATGAACGCCTACCGCAAGAAGAATCAGACTCACTGAAAAACGGAGCTCTTCATATTTTTAGCAAGGTAGTACAGGAACAGCCAGTCAGCGAACTCGCAGCCGTTGACAACCTGGAGGACGTTGTGCGGATTGAACTTGCCGGCGGTCACCTGGCGGAAAACCAGCTGGTTGAATTTGAGCGAGCGCCGGTACATGAAGAAGGATATGACGCGCCAGATTACAGCTGCAAAAGAAACAACCGTATATGTATGTGAGTTTTTTATTACTTTGTAATTAGACACGACAGATAGTGATCTAGACAACAACTTCATGTCTATTATCTTCATATTTAGGAATTTTTTGTCGAGAGTTCTAGACTCTCATTACAATATTTTATGTGATAAAATTAAGATAAAAACAATGCAAAGTAAGCTAATAATAAATATACCGAGAAACGAGGCGATGAACAGGAAGAGGAACCAAAACCAAAGTATTGTGTAAATTTTCTCATGGATGATGTTAAGAGCCATCACGCAAAGAGCGTCGTGTTGCTGAATAGATCCGCTTGGACCGTACTTGTGGAAGAGGCATTTGGTCACCTGAAATTTAAAAAAAGTAAAATAAACAGCCTTCTTAATGTTCTTACATTACTGGAGACTGGACTGCTCACACAAGAGTTATCTTTATCCACCACGCTAGCCAAGTATCGGTTGGTGAAAGTAGCATGTCCACGAAGGCTGTTGCTCTTGGAACAAGTCTGTTTTGCATTTGTTTATTTATTTATTATTCCATTTCTACACCTAAATTAATCAAATAATTAAATCACACACCTTTGGAAATATCGTTTCTAATGGATCAACGATTTGGTCCCAATCCTTGTAAGCCAGAATATTCGAACCGAGACTCATAAATTGGCCGTTAAGGAAGACATTGATCAGCCAAACTTGGATCATAAGATGGACCAGGTTCGCCACCTCCATTGCCACCAGCCACGAAGACCACGTCCGGGTGATGCGAAGCCTGAGAAATTATTATGAATTTGTAGTCAAATATTATCTTTACCCAGTTTATAACTAAAATTAAGTCTTTTTATCTATGTACTTTTTATCTATAGTGGACGGTATATTGATAATAAGGAAAAGGAAAAGATATAACGCGACCTCTTGAGATGTAGTTACAGAAAAAGAAGATGAAAGATCTAAAGATCGTTTGTTTCAGATTACGCTTAAAACAAAGAATCTAATCTAACATTTTTTTCTCTTACCTCAAAATGATATCTTTTCTGATCAGTTCTATTTGGTTTTCGATTGTCTTTTTGGACGGCACGGTCGTCGCTCCCACTTTCATGTCTTCAGAATGTAGTGCGAGACCTGCGTACTGCAACCCGTCGATCAGCGCCTTAATTCTTCCACCTTTAAATATATATAACCATCATGTTAGTAGAATTAAAACATCTGATTAAACTGCGCCATTTTATGTTGAGGTTAATTTGTGTACGTATCATCATCATCAGCCGATAAACGTCCACCGCTGGACATAGGATCTGTGTATGTGTATTAAATAATATTTAAATCTTTATCTTTTTTGTGAGTAGTAATGCTAGCAGTGATCACATTAAGTTGTGCTACTTAGACTACAATTGTTTTTTAGTACTGTCTATCTTCATTCACTCCGCGAACTAGAAT
Source organism: Ornithoptera alexandrae (assembly GCA_029030555.1). NCBI lineage: Eukaryota > Metazoa > Arthropoda > Insecta > Lepidoptera > Papilionidae > Ornithoptera > Ornithoptera alexandrae. The sequence continues at coordinate 12,017,829 of JARDVY010000023.1, read as the reverse complement.
TAGAGAATAATCTCAAATCATAGTAAGGATGGAAGATATCATTTAATGCCTTTATTTTCTTTGTTAAATATGTCACATAAATAAATGATTGATTATTTTAAGCTTTCAGTAGCTAAGAGGCTTTTATCTAAGTTACTATTGCCTACTTGTGTTATCTTCGTTATTAAATGTATTGCTCCAATAGCATAGTTAGGGAGAAAGGAATTAAATTATCTATGCCTTAGATTCATTAAAAAAAATGAAAAAATCTGATTTTCTTCGCTCGTTTCCTAAACAATTATTAAAATTACTAAAGCATTATTTTTAAAATCTTTATAGGTTCTCCTGAAACTGCTAAAGGGAAATTCAATATTTTGTACCTTCTTTCTTCTTCCAAATATAATGCGGCATGTAGAAGCAAATTGACTGTATGAAGAGTACGAATGGAACCCACTGGTAGTAGGTATGATGCAGCGTCTTGTCGCTCTCCATGATGGGACCGACGCCTGGGTGCGGCAGGAACCCGTGTTGGAGCAAGCTTTCGTTGTAATGCCGAACCTGTTTTCCCAATTGTATTTATTAGATGTACTGTTTGGTTATAGTCTATAACCTAATACTGAAGTCTAAATATAAAGAAAAGCATGAGTTTGTTTCATATGTTGCAACATGTCTTCTATAAGAACAACTCCAGAAACGATGATGAAACAAATTTGGAAGTTTTAAATATTTTCTAAATAGTACAATTATTTCTGCAAACTTAAAGAGTACTTCCTTTTGACCACCGTTACATATACTGACTGTACCGAACTCGTAACTCACAATGGTAAACGTTGCCATGAAGAAGCAATACGTCTGTATGACGTGGTCTGGTACGCCCTGGTCGGATAAACACTTGATGTGCTCGCCGAAGTACTCCCTGGCGCACACCAGTATCACGAAGGCGAGCAGCAGGGTCACGGTGACTTTGTAGTGCAGTTTGAACACAATGTTCTCTATGTTAGGCTTCGAATAGCTGAAGCGCATGCGCGGCGTCAGCGTGCTGAGCGTGGCCGCCAACATGGTACCTTATTGCTTCACCTTGCTTTTATTTCAAATCTAAAATCAAATAAATTTATATTAATATGATCTTACCCTGAGAAGAAAAAAGTTTTCTATAATGTGAAAGATAATGAATCATGGATATTCTGACTTTCATGAGTTAACAGACGGAACATAGCTACCCAAGCGGTTATCAGAATCACCACCACCATTCAAACACTTTAATAATATATATGACTCCGGAATCGCAATAGGCACCTCCGTTTATTTAATTATATATTATATACTAGCTTTTCCCTGCCCACTTTGCTGACAATAAATCTCCCAACTCCCTTTGGAGAAAAAAATTTGTAAAAGCCTTTCATACCTGAGATCTAAATGGCACAAGTAATATTTCTACCAAATTTTGAATGTTTACGTCTAATAATTTCAGAGATGTCGTGATGAATCAATGAATCTGGATATTTTCTACACACATATATTTATCGCGTGTCTGCATCTAACAAAGTATCTTCTAGTTTTTATAAAGATGCCTCAAGTCTGTCAATGTTACTCAGATTTCTCATACCTTCTCCTAGATGAGATTTTTGTTAACAACAATATATTAGAAGTGAATATGAACTCCCGACCTTTGATTCGCGAGCCCTACCTCAAATCATCAAGCTATTGATAGTATATAATGTGTGAGCGAGACGAAGAATGTTTCTAGTACATTCTTTGTGGGCGTGGAAACATAATCAATACAAAATTATTAAAGATAAAAACGAAATTTACAGTTAATTTAAAAGATAGAAGATAAAGGACAGTTTGAAAGAGACAACAGCAATAAAGCTGCGATAAAATTCAAGCTAAACAATCTAAGCTATTCAATCAATGTATTGAAGAACAATATATACAGAAAAATTATTTTCTTTTACTGTTGATATTCATATTCGTCGGAGTAACGTCACAAATATCATACCGGGATCTATTTGTTACTTTATTTATTGAAATTTCTGCACTTCTAGTAATGATAACAGTAAGATGAGAAGCTAGTGCTATATTTACATCCTCAATAGCGCTAACCTTAAATTATATACGTTTATATACACACAAATATATAAATCTACAGTTGTAGATACAGCGACTAGAATAATTTACTAATACAATTAGATGATGACACCAGCGGGATGTTCACCTGATGGTAAGTGATACACCCGCGAGTAGCAACGTGGCGCTAGTTAGAATAGTACATATTGTCCTACATTGAGCTTATCGCCTGACACAAAATGTTGAGTCTCGCTACCCCAGTAATTACACTAGCTCAAGCGCCCTTCACACTGGACACAGCAATGTTTGCACAGTACTGATTGTAGAATTAAGCGCTGCGGTACCTAGACGGCATCCAGCGACAGATACCTACCAGCAGTAAACTCGCTGTATAAGATCTACAAGCTGAAGTAATTTAAATGATATTGGACCTTACCATTATAGTAATCGATACCAGCGACGGAAACTCGATCCCAATGATGTAAAGCAAATACAAAAATATAGACACAAAGAAATGCAGTTGGAGAACAGAACAATACCACGCTGATGTATTCAGTGAGTTGGTGAAATCTTATCTTTCAAGATGACCATCACAAAGTGGTCAGTAATAAGTCATGAATTGAATCAAATAGTCCACTGCAATGAATTTAGAGTTGAAGTCGAGAAAATTGAATCCACGGGTCTATTTTAATTAATTTAATTATTTACAATTAAAAATATTAATTAAAACCAATTGCCTACTTTATCAATACACGAAATTTACACTGCAAAGATCACAGGAAGTAAGTATTATCATTCATCACTTACTGTTGCCACTGACACCGAAATAACGCGGTAAATGACAAAAAAAAAACTGATGACACCGCGTGCGCGCCACCCGCGCTGCCAAGTGAGTATGTCACTGGATATCACGGCTTGATATGATAAGATAGTAATCGTGATAGACAGCCGATTGGTAGATCGAAATTCGCTGAGGCATTTTCTTAGAAGCAGTTCCGAGACTAGATACATTTGCCGCTCTGCAGTTTTCGTTATCCTCGACACCGACACCTGCAGTACCGTCCTCCGATTGCAGGGTATTTTTGCTGATTTACTTCGATGCGCAATCTACTTCGCCGTTACCCATGAGAACCGAGGTACCAGGTCTCGTGTTACGTACGTGTCGTGGCACATGCACGGCAATGTGTTATGGATGAATGTACTCCCTAGTATATTTTGTTCATGACCTGTTATTATTACCTTTCTATATTTACTGGTGGTAGGTCTCCGTTGCCACAGCCTTGTAGTCTCGGACCATTAAGAATGGGACTAAGGTATTCCTAGGCTGTCGTACAGGGCGACTAAAAGCATTATGGATTTCGCGAGCCTTGAAGGTTTCGCGGCCTTCGGAGCTGAATAAACGAGCTTTAGGAAGACAGCAAATGCAAAGTGGTCTTGCATTTGATGTACCACAGCGTGGGCGTCAAGAAGGGCTTTGCCTTTCCGTGAGATGTTTCAGCCAAAGCACAAAGGGGCACCAGTGCTTTCCGTAGGAAATCCCAGAGCCCCAACTAATGCTGTAATGGAGACCACCGAAAGGGTTTTAATAGATAGAAATTCCACATAACCTTGTCCTCCCTCCAAAAGCAGTGTATATTTTAAAATTCACCCCGCGAAAATAATAAAGAAAAGATCTTTGTTGCCGGGCCGTCTAAGTAAGTACCACCGCAACTCCTATTTTAGCCGCCAGTCAAATTTCTAGAGTATCCTAACAACATCTTGTCTCATGGTGATGAGGAAAAATTTGCAATGTTTATCATCCCAACTGGCGTCAAGTCGCTACGGCCGGCCTTATCGTTAAGTGACGTCCTACTCGTTTCTTCTAATAAAAAATAAACCTTTTCAATTTTCGTGAAAAGTGTGAAAGTTTTTTATTTTTTAAAAAAAAAATTTTTACTAAGCTATAGTTAAAAAATGAACGCAAAGATACGTATATAAAAATCTACAAATGATCATCCCTTTGTTAATGTAAAATACTTTAAAGTATTAAATACTTGATAGTATCATATACTAGAATTCGAATGTGCAATTCCTCTATCGCCTCCCCTGCGAAGATTTGATCTCGATTGCAACTAACCAGTTTTTAATCTGTCCAAGCTGATGAACTGCTGTTATAACTCTGTCGATAGAAGTACATTTCCTAAAATACTACGAAGTAGTAAACTATGCACATTTACTACTTTATGACTACCACTACTTTTTGGTGCTCACCTTAACCTTAAATAGTATAATTAGTGATTACTGTGTCTACTTTTTAGCAATAATGGACTACTACTTCTACTTATCAACCGAATAACCCCATTGCTGGGCATAAGCCTACCTCAAGGATCTCCACGCCAAACAATCCTGTGCTGTCCGCATTCAGCAGCTTCCCGCGACCTTCCTCAGATCGTCGATCTACTTAGTGGGGGGCCTGCCAGCATTGCGTCTTCCAGTACGCTGTCGCCATTCGAGGAACTGGCTGCCTCATCAGCTGTCAGTTGTAATCACTTACTAAGAGTTTCAATGTTTCTTTAAAATTGTATGTATATTTTAATATATGATTGGTTGAAGACCCAATCAATCAACTGATATGAAAATGGTGTTTGATTGAAGACCTAAACAATAAAATTTGTTCGGACACTTGTTGCGCGTACTCGGTAGCAAATACTAGGTTTTAAAACCATTGGACACGCCTAGTCCGCACTGTAGACACAGTCCGCCGCTGTTCGTGTGTGCGATTCCAATAATTGCATTACTAAAAGGCAAAATGTGTTAAAGCGATATAACAAGCAGCGTATCGAGCAGCCGCGTCAGATTACGTTAATCATCACACTTTATAAATGACACGGAACCGCTTTCGTGAATTTATTGCGGGGCCACTTCCACGTCCGCTCCGACATACGCCGTTATTGTAACCACCGTGCGTTCGCTTTGTTCCTTACATTTTATATGCTCCAACAAGTATTGTTATAACATTTTCACTTTTTTTTTATACGGCAAAGGGACGAGATGAGTGTTCTCATGATAAGATGTTACTAAAGATGTTATATACAGCACCACGTTGCGTTGCCTTGAAACATAAAATAGTAAATTTCATTATCCCACAAATTACACTAGCTACAGCGCCCTTCAAACCGGAGCACAGTAACGTTAGCACATTGCTGTTCATCGGCAGCAATAGGCGCTGCGGTGGTACCTACTTAGACGACCTGCCACTAGTAAAAACTGGTAATGCAATTATTCACCAGCCTCCACAGCGCTGGAATTATCCATACAAAGGTCCTCGCTTCGATCCTGGAGACTGATGTTTTTTTTAATCGACTCGACGAGCAGAGCGTTCACCTGATGTAAAGCTTTAAGACCGTCTGTAACACGGCGCTGGTTATGATGATATACACTGCACCAAATTATGCTCATCGTCTTGAGACATAAGATGATATAGATAATAATATTAGCTTATGTCCGGCAGTGGACGTCTATCAGCAGATGATGATGATATAAGATATATATATATATACATATATATCAATAGATTATAGAGGTCCTTAGTTCCATCTGCTTCATATACATTTAAAAAGTCACATTATTACTTCATCGCTTATTGACGAAATACCTTCACAATTATGTTATAATTTACTTAAACTTAAATATCTCTAAGTGTTTATTCGATCACTCGCCTTTAAGTTAACCCACTTACGTGATCGTTATTTGGGTTATCGCCGTTATCGCGACCCGTTATCGTTCAGCAAATACAACACCGCGACGACGTCTTAATAAAACTAACCAAATGATAATTTAACTTTTGATCCATTCGTTTATATAGAATGATATAAATACCATCAGTTAAAAAGAACTGCTGAAGATCTAATTGGTTTTCTCTATCTGATCGCCAAACTTCAGTTTGAAGGGAGCACCCGATGATGATGAAGATATAAAATGATCTACATCTTTTATATAATGTTATAACATGTTTATTACATATGTAAATATTTCTCAAAGAAGTAAAGGGTTCCGCATAATAACTCACGAGATCCAAACCAACCCCACCAGCTCGTGGTGCAGCCTGCTAATCAAAAAACAAAGCTTTGGCTCCCACCAACCCGCATTGGGCCAGCGTGCTGGGAATTGTCCTAAACCCCCCCATATGAACCTCTACATACGACAGCCCCTGCTGTAGTACCGGAGGCTATGCCGACTGTTGAAAGTCGGGAGAAACCGCTGGATGCGAGCAGCACAGGACCGATCAATGTGGAGATTTTTGTGGGGAGACCTATGTCCAGCTGTAAACTTCTATCGGCTGGTGATGATGATGGCACACAGATTAACCTTTGTCACATAACATGGAGATTTATTGGATATGTTGGAGTTTAATTTGCGGTAGTGTTTTTTTAATTTTTTTTTTTTTATTCTATCAAGAGATGAGATGAGCAGGACGTTCACCTAATGGTAAGTAATACGTCTGATCATAACAACGCGGTGCTAGTTACAATGGTATACGCAACACCACATTGCGCTCGTCGTCTGACACAAGATGTTGAGTCTCATCACCCCAGTAACTATACTAGCTACAGCGCCATTCAAACCAGAACACAGTACTGTCTGTCGGCTGCAATAGGCGCTGCGGTGGTATCTACTTAGACGGTCTGCAGCAACAGAGACCTACCACTATAATCTCTTTGACCCGCACTTGGTTGTGAAGCGTGCTAACCCATAAATCTGAACTGAAGACTAGCTACATCCCCTTCGACCTTACTGTTACTTAACATCATATTAAGGAATAGCGAAGTGGTGTTGAGCTTGCGACCAAGACCTAAAGTGATGACCACGACCACTCAGTCAAGAGTGATACCGACGAAAAAGAAGAATGTATATTGTGTTAAAAATCCAGGATTTCTTTCAGATGGCTCAGCTCTAGTAACTAATATCTAGACTGAGAGGAACCCTAGCACCAGTAATCTGTTACAAATCCTTTCTATATCTGACGAGTGAGACATTTACAAGCCAGCTCGTAACCAACATAACGAGTTAAGATGTTTACACTATAGCAAGTATGAGCTCATCGGCTCAACACAGTAAATAACAAAATCTGAACTAAATCACTAGATACTTTAACAATTATTCCATGAATTAATCACTCAGCACCATCAGCCGATAGACATCCATTACCGGACATAAGCCTCCTCCAAGGATCCCCACATCGATCAGTCCTGCTCGACCCGCATCACCAGGCACCAGGCGCTGACGTTTGTAGGGTTTCATATGGGGGATTTGAGCCACTTCCTACCACGCTGACCTAATGCGGGTTGATGGGAGCTAGAGCCTCGTTCGTTTATTAGTAGGGTGCACCACGAGCAGGTAAGGATGGCTTGGATGCCGTCAGTTGTTGTGCGGAACCTCTCACACCACTATATATCATAAGAGCTCTCATATTCTTACAAAAAACCTGAAGTAGGAAATAAACAAAGATACACCTGGAATGAACTCCTCTTTCCATGCAGTCGGTTAAAAATAATAACGTGGTACTAGTTAGGATGATCATGATGATGCTAAATGGTCCAAATATCCCTATATGAACCCTTACAAACGACGGCCTCTAGTACACGACGGCACCGTAGGCCATGCTGACTGTTGTGGGAGACCCATGTCCAGCAGTGGACGTCTATGAGCTGATGATTGATTGTAAGAATATAAAATCTTTTCTTAATAGATTGTTATTTACGATATTTCATCACTTACTTCATATGACTGCGTATAACTCATTATTGAGTGGATCTTTGATGATTTAATATTTTCTAGATCATGGTATAAAGTACATCCCACAAAATTGAAAAGGAAATATAGATCAGGGCGGAGAGTTGAGAGGAAGAGGGGGTAGAGCGACAGATGATAGATTGATTTTGCAATTAGACTATTTGTAGTTTCCGTTTCAGCTTCTTTTTATTGATGGTTGTATTTGTTGCGTAAAATATTATTCCTTCTGCTGGTATGCTGCTACGCCATTCAAACCGGAACAGCGGAGACTGGCGCGACGTTCACCTGATAGTAAGTGATACGCCCGCTCATAACAACGTGACGCAATTAAAAATAACAATGAAAATAGCATGTAAGAAATAAAAATGTATGCGAGCAATGGATACAAAGTATAATAAAAACAAATGCATAGAGTAAGAAAACAATGTAACAGAAGAAGAATGGGGGAAATGGAATAAACAACTGTCTCCCTTATTTTGAGCGTGACGTAGGAGAGAAGGAAATAGGATGGAGAACGAAATGGAAATAAAAAAGGTAACGAAAGACAAGAGCGGGAATAAAGAGGAAATGCAAGAAAGAAGAGAATGAAGGAAATAAATTAGATATTGTAAAATAATAGAACGAAAGCCCAGCCCCTGAAATGCCCGGGGAACGAGAAATGGGGGTACGACTCAAAGGAAAGCTGATAGTAGTTTAGAAGAATGTGTTAGAAAAAAAAAACAACGTGGCGCTGATTAGGATGACATACACATCACCGCATTGTGCTCGCCGCCTTGACATATAAGATGTTGAGTGTACCTTAGGAATTTCACGAGGTACAGCACCCTTCAAACCGGAATACAGTAATATTTGCACAGTACTATTCGTCGGCTGCAACAGGCGCTGCCGTGGTACCTACATTTTTTTTATCGTGGGGAATGCTTCTTAAAAGATACCTTGCTTCTGGGGGGAAAACAAAATTATGTGGGGCTTTTACCCACTAAAATACCCTCGGTCGTCTGCGTCAGTGCACTGGGAGGGGCTCTGGGATCTTCTACGGAACGCACCGGTGCCCCCCCGCACTCTGGCTAAAATATCCATCGGAAGGGCAAAGCCCTCCCTAGCACCCACGCTGTGCTAAGAGAAATAACACCATGCATTTATCGTCCTCCTAAGACTCGCTTATTGAGCTCTGAGGGCCCTCACCCTCAAGGCTCAAGAACCCGAGAACCCATTTAGTCGCCTTGTATTACGAGCAGGGAATAGTCTTATTATTAATAGCCCGAGACTACAGGTCTGGCCCTGGTACCTACCTAGACGGTCTCCGGCACCAGAGAACTGCTACCAGTGAAAGTAACAACAATCTAAGCATTTGCCAACAAATCTCGAGTATCGCGTCATCATTATTTTCAACCGAATCCTTCAATCGCATTATCTTGGAGTTGAGCCGCTGATAGAGCCAGATAAGACCACTTCCTGCGAATGCGCGAACGTTTTCTTTGTGACGAATTTGGCATGACTAAGACCGACTAGTGCCACTGGCATCCAAACACTGGTGTGACTCTTCGAAGGACAGACCGCATGACTGTTTGCTATCAGGTTTCTTTTGTTCGACGATCACGTGAAAACAAGTGAACGTATCGACACGGGAACATGAACTTTGGACGCGGAATGATCAATAGATGGTTATAGGATATTTATTTTTTATATTTCATAGATCCTTCATCATTTCATTTCTAAACAACTTTTACGAACCTGCATTCGGTTGCTATAGTAACGGTTGCTATAGACAGTCATTTTCGGTTGCTCTCAAGGAGTATTTTAATTACATATAAAGCTCTTGAAAGTGGAGGAAGCGAGAGAGGTGTGCCAGGATCGTAGCAAGTGGAGAGAGGTGGTCTCTGCCTACCCCACTGGGAACGAGGCGTGATATATATCTATGGATGTATGTATAAAGATCTACAGATATCTCTAATATGTATAACATCTAACTGCTCATCATAATCATCAGCCGATAGACCTCCACAGCTGGACATAGGCCTCCCCCAAAGATTCCCACATCGATCGGATAGGAATTTATATGAGGGGATTTGGGCCATTTCCCACCACGCTGGCCCAATGCGGGTGGGCGCAAGCTAGAGCCTTGTTTCTTGATTAGCAGGGAACACCAGGAGCAGGTGAAGTTGGCTTGGGTCCCGTCACTTGTTGTGCGGAACCACTTACATCCCTTTTGACTCTTTAGTTTTTTTTTTTAAAAGCATTGCTGAATCCCGCAGAAGTAGTTTCGCTTTTATTCATCATTATGTTGGAAAGTATTTAGTATCCAATTTATGCTTACTCACCTCCCCCAAAGAAGAAGAGGATACTCTTTATTTAGGTTCTCCAGGGTATCAAAGCTTAAGATGTCTGAGAAAGCGGATGACTAAAGCGTTTTTGAGACGCAATATTAAGAGGAACTTGTGCATTTTATAAAATATCTCAACGCCTAATAACCAATTTTTTTAATTATTATAACTTATCTATAACTGTCTCTCTTCAAGGAAACAGGATATTCATCCACGTCAAGTCATTAACTGGACCGTTAAATTAGTTCAAACCGAATTAGGAACAGCGCCGTTTAATTAAACCTGGTCTGCAGTGCATTGATAACTACCATCATTTAAATCCGCCAAACATCCGCAAGGGTCTGTTAACTGATGATATAATAGAGCTGATCAAATGAGCGATTTAGCGAAATGATCTCGCAGCAAAAATGTGTTAGTGTATATGTCTCACCCACACTGCCACCAGGTCCGTACCGTTGTAACTCACTGCCAACTCGCATGTCCTGCTACTATTAATAAATTATCTATTGTATGTTTAATATTCCAGTTCAGGTCTGAATATCAGTTAATCACAATTGTTTTAATTAAATTTTACATATTTATAGTTGTTATTAACATTACTTTAATTATCAACAATAAATAATAAGCAGGTACCAAAAAATATTTAAAAGTTTCCAAAGGACTAAACAGAAATGTTTGGTTATTGAAGGAACCATAAATTCAGCAATAGACGATAACTAAAATATAGAATAAAGGAATAAACTAACAGAACAGTCAGTACTCAGTCTTTGAGGTTTCAAACATCGTCATCACCATGATTCATCATTATCAGTCTTTGTTTATCCACTGCTGAATATAGGTCTACCCCAATGTCTTCCACCGAATGCGATCCTCAGCTTCTCGCATCCACTTCCGACCGTTCTGATGATGTCGTCGGTCCATCTTTTAAACATACTTTTGATATATAACCTTCACTAGATGGGGACTCCTTCCAGGATTCCATCTACCGCTGAATAGGGTCAACGCAGAACCGATCCGAACCGTGAATGTCTTCCCAGGAAACGTGTAACGCAGCTCTGTAGTCTTGGGCTGGTAAGAATAGGACTAAGGTAAGCCCTGCTTGTCGTAAAAGGCGACTAAAAGGGTCTAAGAGTTTCTCGGGTCTTGAAAATCGAGGACCTTATTGCTCAACAAGGGAACTTGCATAGGACAGCGTATGGCTCAGCATCAGCGCTCAGCTCCTCCGCAGAAAGGTGTTAATGCAAAACGTAGAGGAGCACCGGTGAGTTCTGTAAAAGATCCCGGAACCTCTCTGAGTGCACTGATGCAGAGCACCGAGAGGGTTTTAATGAGTAAAAATCTCACATAACTTTGACGTCCCCCAGAAGCAGGGTATCTTTCGAAGATTTCCCCTTCGAAACCTGTGCCCAAAAGTGAGCGTCTATCGGCTAATAATAATGATGTTGACTAATGATTTAAGTTAGAAGACCTAAGAAATTTGTTAACTAATTAAAAAAATAAATAATCAGAAAGTCTTCTACGAGTTACAATCGAGTTTCCCTGTTAACAACACACACTCGCACACACACACACACACACACACACACAAATGGTCTGCGTATGTTTGTGTGTACACGAAGAGAGGTCCGTGTGTGCAGGTCTAGTTCGAAGCCAGTAGAACTGCATTCCTTGCTGGTGCCAGCGTCGGGATGCTTACACGTGAAATTTTACAACAAAATTTTTATCAAGAACAAAATTCGGCTGCTATACGCTCAACTCCACAATGCCACCAGAGGGTACCACCACATCAAGCTTTTAATTACTGTAATATATATATAATGAAAATGAGATATTGTTTATTCGCCAATCACGTGAAAACCAGTGAGCATATCGACATGGGAACTGATGATTTGTAGATGGTTTTAGGTTATATATTTTATTTAATTTCATAGATTGTTCATCATTTTATTTATAATTAATTTTAATAAGCATTTTCATTTAGTGTTATTTATGCGGTTGCCATAGTAACGGTTGCTTAACAGCTAGCAAACCCGGTGTGGAAGACGGCTAGTATATAAAACCGATTTTTTTAATGTCTGTGGCTGCTTTAATATCTTTTGAGCAAGCTATAAGGCTAAGAAAGGAGGCTAAGAATTCATTTCTCTATATGCAGGTTAAAAATTGACTTCAATCTCACTTGCTTTTAAGTGACTCATGTTGCCAAGAGGCACACACCAATGCTGTTATGACGGCAGCTTTACAATGTGCTGGTAGTTATTCAGACAAATTCGAAAAAAACATACCAATATTCAAAGCTAACCGATATATGGCACCAGAATCCAATCAGGGACCTCCTAGTTGTAAGGCAAGTACTCAGAAACTGCCACGGAGGATGTGGCTCCCAATCGTTGCAATCCTTGTGACGATACTTTCATTGATACTGACAAAGTCACTACAAAATACATTCTTGCTGGAAACAACTGAGAAAGGATAAGTAAACTATTTCTGGACTAATTACTAACGCTGTATAACTTCGAGGTTAGATAGTCGTTAAAGTTTACTATGTAACAGTATAAACATTTTATAATATCTGTAAAGTGCAGTAGTTAATTGCAGTTAGCAATCTGATCAAATCACCACAACTTTTATGTAAAGGACATTTGTTTCCAAACCTGCCGGACTGACCTGATCGCACCAACGAAAAGATGTTAAAGATCGAGGTCCGTATTAATTACAGATTCAATAACTCGTAAATTAATTAAGATATTTATACTACTTGGTAATCAGAACAAAAAAATCTGATAGCAAATTTAAAATATCCATTGTTCTGTTACTTAATGCATTACGAGTTAATTGAGAAAATAATGAATGTAACAAGGTTTTGATAATTAAAAAAAAAAAAAAATTTTTTTTCAATTAATCCACTAGACGAACAAGACGATCACCTGATGATAAGTGATATACCATAACAACGTGGCGCTAGTTAAGACGATATATACTACACCATATTACGCTCGTCCTCTCACACAAGAGATTGTCTCGTTACGTAATCTAAACACTAGATACATCGCCCTTCAAACCGGAATAGAGTAATATCTGCACAGTGCTGTTTGTCGGCTGCAATAGGAGCTGCGGTGGTACCTACCTAGACGGTCTCCGGCAACAGAAACCTACCACCAGTAAAATAGTCTTCCAGTGAAATGACTGGAATAATTTCAACAGGATATTAGGTACTAAATCATATGAATCATGAGTGAAGGAATTTTTATACTTGTATTGAATTTATTGCAGACCATAAATTCCATTGGTACGTACCGTACCATATCGGTATGGATGTCAAGGATTTTCAATTGTATAACTCAATAACAATTACTGTTAAATAATCACTATAAGGTAACAACCTCCATAACAAGAACAGTGTGGAAGTCTTTGGGAGAGACCTATGTCCAGAAGGAAGTGTGATGGCTGATGATGAAGTTTGTATGTGACAGAAAAGTACTAAATTGTTTTTTCTTTGTGAGAAGCCAACCGCCACAGCATGTTTGTAACAAAAGGAAAATAAAAAAAAATTATGATTAATAATTGTTCTTTATTTTATATTACACTACTTATTCAAGGCTCCTCAATTATATATATAATGAAAATGGGTTTCGTTTGTCACGTAAAAACTAGTGAATGTATCAACACGGGGACACAAGCATTCGACGCGGAATGATTTCTAGGATTTTGAATTTTATAAATCCTTTATAATTTTTTTTCTAATTATCTTTTATAAATGTTTTCATTTGCTATTATTTATACGGTTGCTATAGTAACGGTTGGTACAGACAGTCTATTGCGGTTTAATTTAAAGGAAGTTCTAGTAACGTTTGTAAAAATAATATACACTGACACCACAACGACAGCCGAATTTATTTAGTATGAATACATAACAATAATTAATTATTAATGTACATATTTTATAAAAAGTATTATAAGATGGTTGCTATGCGATCGGTTAGTGAATGCTGCGACAGCGCCCGTCCTAAGGCTGACCACGGTTTGACCTGTGTCTCACGCACACGCGCACGCGCACGCGGCTCGCACGTAACTTACGCGCCGCTCGCTCACACGCGCACACGTTCGTAGAACGCTGCATCCGAGTATTCGATATGTAAATTGGTAATAATAGCGGGAAGCGACCGCCATTTTTAATTTCGTGTTTGTATTCGAGTAGGTAATAATTTTTTTTTTCTAAACACGTGCTTTAGCTTATTGATATCTAATGATGAGTAAAATTATTCTTCGTCTCGCAATCTCGGTTTTGGTCTTGCGAAAAAGCATGATAAATGCTAAGACCAAGACCGAATGAACAGTAACAAGACCAAAAGCAAATCAGACCCGGGTCTGCATTATTATGCAATATCTTGCAAGACCGACGCATTTAATATTTGCATATATCTTGTATGCAAGACCAAGACCAAATGTGCAAGACGAAGCGAAAAAATCAAAATTCCTTTGAACTTATCATGTATTAAAATATTTGTCATAATTTGAACATATGCTTTTCTTCTTGAAACAATGGTTATTATATTGCAAAACTAAATATGCAAGAGCGAGGGAAAGACGACGTATTTAAGCAAGACCAAGACCGAACCGACAATACCAAGAGTCCAAGCCCTGGTCTCGATCTTGCTTTGCTCATCACTATTGATATCGTTTACACTTTTTCTTGGTAGTCGTTTAATATAAGGTGTATTAAATGTACATTTACTCACAAGTGATCGTTACTAATAACAACCTCCATTAAACAAAGTATGCTATAACATTATTTAAAGCTTAGTATTTTTTTTAAAACGACTTTATTTTTGTATCCCCTGGTAGACGAGTCATTCTCCTAAAAGGACAATCAAGGCTATTTATCCACCACGCTGCCTAAATACGAATTCCTGGATGTCACGTGTCTACGAAAGCTGTTATTCTAGTTATATGTGTATCCTCATGATATTAACTGAAACCTCAAATTTGACGGCAATCTCCTTAGATACTTTTAGCGTCCAGATCAACATACAAACTGAGCCTTTACCTCTTCATGTTTGTTTAATCGATATTATTAAAATATTTACGATTATTTCTAGATTTATTACTTAAAATAAATGTATATAGTCATAGTCACAAATTAAAGCATATTATTAAAAATATTTTAATAACCGACCATATTTAAATCCAGAACTCAAAAGTATGTTTTCTGATGACGTGGGCACAAGCAGAGGCTGACAGACGGGCGTCGTAACAACCTATTGAGGACCGAATTCCTCGATCAACAAAGAATACTCAATTAAGGGCCCTTACCGACCATCTTCCCACCTTTTTGCCTAATCTGTGCCCAGTATTGGGGCTACACCCACGCGCGAGCGAGACAGGGAAAGGTTTTTAATAGGTGAAAGGGAGAGGGCAATAGGACCCGTTATGAAAGTAGAGACGACTACTACGGTTACGCGTGATTAGTGATGTACCCGTCCACTCGATAGTCTTCGAATTATCGATTTACTTTTTTTTTATTTTATGTTCAATCCATACAAGTAACTGTAATTAAGTTTTAATGAAGAAACTAGACGTATGTTAAATTGTAAATATTATGCAATTTGTATACTTTACCCCTTACTTTTTTTAATTACTAAGCTTACCCAAATATTTAGTTTTTTTGCTTATATAGTACAAATACCTAACAGAAACCTTTTTTAAAATTTATTTAACATTTATATGAATTAATTAAAAAAACATTCTTTTGATGTAAAATGCAAATCCTTCAATATTTTTTATCTGTTAAAATAATTTATGGTAATAATAACCTCTGCTATTTTCTTATATACGTGTATAAGAGCTTGTATACCCTTAAGGGATACAACAAATATGCGAACAGTTGCGCTAACGAAGTTTCAGAGACCAGATCGAGAGTCGCGAGTAATTGAACAATTACAGAGCTCCAGCGGGCAGGCCAAAGGCCAGGCATCTCCGTTTCTTTTGATGAATAACATTGATGTGTAATTTAGTTGTTATATACCAGCTCGACTACTGGACGTAATATCATTGTTTTTCTTTAGCTAACTTTAACTGTTCTTAAAAGATACTCTGTTTCAGGCCCTGTAAGGGTTGTATGGGATTTACACCCTCTAAATCCCTCTCGGTAATCTCATTCAGTGCCTTGGACGAGTTTTAGGGTTTTACTACGACGCAACTTTGCCCCACTGCATTTTACCTAAAGTCCGCCCCAAAGAAGGGCAAGTCCCTCCGTGGCACCCTCGTTTTGCGTCAACTTATTTTCCAGAGCCAGAGTATTTTCGTCGACACACGTAGTATATAGAAAAATTATAATAAAGTCTCATTAAAGAGGAACGCTGGTATAAAATTAATGCATTGTAATTAAAAACAAACTGGTATATTAATATAAATTATGATCAAGGTCGCTTGTCATAACCTTAATGAAGCTGTGTAATTTACCTTAGAAATATAATACAAATTGCTTTTAATTAAAACATCCAAGAAGACTTAATTATTAAGAATACTTTTAATAAAGATTTTTTTCTATCATAAACTAAAATATAATATATAACATTTCTTATATTATTGTTATATAGTGTAAAATTAATGATTTCATTTCATCAAACACTCGTAAGTAAAAATAACTACTATTTACTCTTAAGTCATATGAATGGTTACTTGATACAATAGATAAGCAATTTTTTAAATTTTACTTTGTTATCAACAACGCTATCAGACTGATTTTGATAAGTTTTTTGCTACCAGAAAACTGAGGACATAAGTCATAAAATATTCTTTAAATAAAAAGGTACCAAAGAAAACGTAAAGTTGTAAATATAGGTCTATTTAATTTGTTTATCAGTGGTACCATCAAGTGCGAATTGTAGTACATCTTGCACCTAAGCTTTGTGCACCAGTAATTGCTGACAGATTACTAAACTTGGTATCCTTTCCTGACGAAGTGAGTAAACACTTGTCCCGTTACATGGAGTTCTCCTGTATGATTCCTAGATCACATGTTGTATAGTTCAATGGGATACTTATATATAATAACTATTTGCGATATTAAAATCCGGTGTCTTGAATTAAATAAAAATTGAGGCTGTGGCCAATAAAACCAGTTTAGTCCTCCATGGCACGTTGAAGCGCATTAGTTGTTATTCCTTATTGTATTAAAAAGAAGATTAAAATATACCTTTATCGAGATAACACATGACTCAATGAATGTATTGTTGTCTGTAGAAACCTTCGTACTGTTTAATTGTTTTGTGTTTATTTATAAGATCCTTTTATTCCAGGGTTGTTATAATTCTAATTCTTTTTAGCTCTAGTTGTCAATTACAATGTATTTAATTTGTGGTGAATTTTATATATGTTGGGGTGTAAGGGATCCCGCACAACAAATCAGAGGACCCAAGCCATTTCACCTGCTTGTGGTGCATCCTGCTAATCAAAAAACGAGGCTCTGGCCCCTGCCAACCCGCATTGAGCCAGCGAGGTGTGAAATAATTC
The DNA here is from genome assembly GCA_029030555.1 of Ornithoptera alexandrae. NCBI lineage: Eukaryota > Metazoa > Arthropoda > Insecta > Lepidoptera > Papilionidae > Ornithoptera > Ornithoptera alexandrae. Next base: position 12,000,175 of record JARDVY010000023.1, on the reverse strand, counting down.
AAATCCCCCTAAAATAACCCCTATAAACGCAGCGATCTTATTGGAGGTCTATATCCAACAGTGTACATCTATCGGTTGATGATGATGATGATGCTACATTTGTCGATAAGTGGCATATATAAATGTAAATGTTTTCTAGATTTAAGGATATGCATGTTGTCGGTGTACGTTTTAAATAAATAAAGGACGACAAGGTCCAGCTCGCGCACGTCACTAGCGGGAGCTGGCGAGGCGAGTTAGATTAAGCGAGTTTTTACCTGAATGTTATTGGTCGGTGTGACTCACAAACGATATTCATCACGGCGTTAGTGGTACAACTCACCGAAACTGACATTAACATCCTAAATCATTCAAGCAATTAACATCCTCTACATTTAATAAATAAAGGTTAAATCGGTTTGCTTGTGACTGCTGCTAGTGAACCATATTGGTGTGGGTGGTACTCCCCACAGTCTCCTCGGGCCGCGGGCGAACATTTTTTTCTTCACGTCTGGGTCGAGGTGCGAGAAGGCTCTCAAAGTTTGTTTTGTGCTCGATCAACGGAAATTAATTACATACCGAGCTGACCAGTCCGCAACTGGGCGTCCGTCTCACTTGATGCAATAAAGCACTCAACGGACTAAAGTTTTAATTTTAGTCCGTTAAACAACCGGTTAAATAAGACACGATCAGGATTTCTTGGAGGAATATAATGTATAACTACTATTAGATATATAAATAAAATGTTTTACTATATATTGCTTTGCATATATAAACCAATGATTCAATAATCAAAAAAAAATTTGGGTCGTTCTCCATACACGTGCGAACATTATGGTGACCGACCCAAATTTCGTTAAATAAAAAATAAACTACTTAATAATTCCTCTGGTGGCACCCAGGTCCTTACGGAGGGGAAGACATTTATACCTAGACATCACACTGATCAAGTTTTAACATGTAGTAAATAAGTTATAAATGATATTTGGTTACTTTTGGACTGACTCAGCCGGGGAATTATTAAAAGGAAAAACGTACACCAAAAGCTTACACATATTACAAGGAATTAACTGAATATTTTCTTTTATTTATTACTAATTTCGAACCTATCGCTTTGTATAAAAATCCTTACTAAACAATAATCTGTAAGCAAATAGTATTATTTATCCATTTTAAAGTATTGATAAATAGTAATACATATATTTATATTCATTATAGGCCTCTCCAGCTGTAGTGTCCAGGTGCCTTACTTCGCCAAACATAAAGGTTTTCTTTTTTTATTTAATTAAGCAACAAGACAAGTTGAAACTTCACGTGATGATGAGTGATACGCTCACCCATAACAACTCGGCGCTAATTACGATGATAGATATTGCACAACATGCACTCGTCGCCTTAGACATAAGATGATGAGTCTCGTTACCCCAGTACTTTCACCACCGCCAGTGAAAAGGTATGAATAATATTGTGTTCTGCTGCAGTTATTCTCGTCTGTAGCTGGAGAAATCATTGAATGTGACCAGACAGCATTTCAAGGCGATGATGAGCACAAGTGTTGTGTACTACCCTAACCACTTCTGTCTTAGTACCATTATAAAAAAAATGTTGGTTAAGGAATTCATTGCAGAAAACCAATGTCATCACAGACATGATATGCTATATCACTTCCTATCTATCATCGCCAAGGCTATCCATTTCCTTTCCCTAACACATTTTAAGATGTTACTGAAAGTATATCCAGTATCATCGGATTCTGTGCTTGCGTTACCGGAAGTCACGGCCAAAACGTGTTAACCAATTAGATTGTAGATACCTGATCCAATTCCTACGGTGAACGATTCAGCGATAACATTACTGTGTTCCTGTTTAAATGGCGCTGTAACTAGAGAAATTGGAGATATAATGAGACAGCATATATCTCAATGCGATTGCTATGGTGTGGTGCAGGGTTCATCACCGTAACAACCAAATTGTTGTTGAAGGTCTTAGCGCTTCGTGGTATGCAGCGCATCCTTTGTTAGGCGACTTGATCATTTAAGGACTTTTGTTGACATCTTGAAAGAAGCTATAGTCTCCAAACGAAACGTAGTACTGAGACTCTTCAATAAAATATACCGGGGTCGGTAGGTTTCTGTTAACATATGAGGCTCTGGCTCCGGCCAACCCGCATTGGGCCAGCGTGATAGGAAATGACTCAAAACCCCCATATGAACCCCTATATACAACAGCCCCTAGTGCCCAGAGGTACTGGAGGCCATGCCGACTATACAGTCTACATACGTAGAGGTCTTTGGGGGAAGCCTACGTCCAGCAGTGGACGTCTATCAGCTGATGATGATGAGGACCTCGCGGCTCCTCAGAGAGGTAAATGACACACTCTTCACTCCTGCTGTATGTCGGTAAGAGTCACATGAATCTGCTACCATCTACTGTAGTCATTCTCTTCTTAATCACCATTCACGACACGCCCAGGTTAGAATGCCTTCGGAATATTCCAACCCGTGGAACATATTAAAATGATATCGTCTTTTATTTATATTGGCCATCGTCTGCCGCTACAGGAAGTGAGGATCTTAGATTCCCAAGCGTTCACCATTATTCTAAAATTCTTAAACGTTACACAGAATTATAATCCAGCATCAAACGATGACAGATAAGGAACCTTTTTCTCCCCTCCCTCAATGGCGACAAACGCTTTGAGTCTAGTCACGTAAAAGAGGCATGTTATATGAAATCTAGATTTCTCATACCATATAAGTACTGAATTAATGAGATTCTTGCGCGGAGTGTACAGTCACGTATATTTATCGACGCACATCATCACCGAATGTTGTTCCAAGATCAGCAGATGCTGTACACATTCGACATACGGTTTGTAATGAATAAATGAACTTTACTCTCTGCTGGTGAGAGTTCCCGAATCCCAACTGTGGGATCGTTGAATTGGGCAGTTAAACAATTGAATAAGAATATGCCTGAACGATATAGATTTCTTAAGTGGTTAGAGGTAGAAAATTATGATTAGTTTACCTGATGGTATATAGTGATGCGGCTTCAGCTGTGTTCATACAGCACCACATTCTGCAGACATGTTTCGTTACCATGGTAATATTAGCTTGCTGCTGCTATGTTGCCATATATGGGAATGGTAAATTCTACAAAACTAGCAGAAACCACCTGACTCCATCTCTACTACTAGTATTCCCGCCAAGATACGGAGTACTTTCATACAAATCTACGGGCGCGGTAATCCTCCTTCCTTATGAGAATGGTAAGGACAGTCCAATGATAACTCCACAGTGGTCATGTTAGCCACCGTCAGCTGGTGTTCACAATCATCCAGTTAATTGAGAGGACGGCTCCCGCGGGATGCGGCAGGGGCACGGCCAATTGCTTCGGCCTTGCGCCCGCGCAACTACGAGCCACTTCAGCACACCACGCCCACGGTGTAATCCTATCGATTGGATAAACTGTGCCAGTGATTTGTTTATATAATGTTCATTTCTAACCTGTACCGCACATATGCTATAGGGTCTCTCAATCAAGCAACTGCAGGTCGTCTACGGACGTACCTCCTCAACCTTGATAAGAACATCAAAATGATGAAAGGAACAACTTGCCGGTGTCAGTATTCAAAACAGAGTATAGGCTGTTACTAGGCCACATCACCACTTAACACCAGGTGTGATTGTGATCAAGCGCTAACCTTGTCGATTTAAAGAAAAAAACCTCAACTACATTTATCTACTGGCAGTTAGTAATCATATTTCTCATCGAATGGTGTGGTAGCCATTAAAGAATTTACTGGAGTAACGAGACCAGATATTTTGGCTCAGGGCGAAGAGCTCGATGATGTGCGGTATATATCATCCTAACTAGCGTCACTTTGTTATGGAAAAGCGTGTCTCTTACCAACAGTTGAACCGCACCGTACCGAAATGAAGTTCTGGTGAGCGGAAGGATGGATAAGTTGCAATAGATAACCAGGAAGTACCGATGAGACTCGCGGTACCATCGTGTTCATTTCTACTAGCACTACTTCATGATGAGCAGGCGAATCAATTGGTGGACGTCCCGCTTTCCTCATCTCTTCGCAGAATATACAAACATTTATAAACTCACAGGTGAACGGGTTTACTTGTCTCGTCGCTTAGATGAATAAGAGAAACGGTTCAGCCGATCCTGCAGCTGTTGTAGCCACAATTGGAGATGTTCAAACAGGTGAACGCTCAAAAATGTGATTTCGTTATAAAAATATTTCCAACAATAAAACGGACGGAAGTATCACAATGGACCTTTAAATGGAACAGCCTCCACTGGACTGTGGTGACCATCCCATATCGTAACCTTAGTACAACCTAAATTTGACCTTTGGTTGCAAATAATTGACCTTGAATATATGTTACTTCAAATTTTACCTTATATGTTGATACGAAACTGGTTTACTGATGCTAAGTTATAGACAAAGAGCACTGTGCGGACATTACTGTGTTCCGGTTTGAAGTGTGCTGTAGCTAATCAAATTACTGAAGAAACGAAACTTAACGTATATGTCTCAAAGCGAAGAGTACAATGTGATGCAGTGTATATCATCCTATCTAGCGCCACGTATACAGATATACCGCTTATCATCAGGTGAATGTCTTGCTCGTCTCCTAATATGAAGGTGTTGCTGTAGAGACTTTCTAAATAAAGGAACAGTCTCTTTTCTGTCTCTCATCTCATGATTGTGGACACACACACACACAGAAATAATCTTATAAATTAACATCAACCTCTTTGTAACAGGGTTTACAATACATCACTGTGTTGTGGTCATTAGCAGCAGCCTTTATCTCCGAGTTGGATATTCGACGCTGATCGAGAAAGCTGCATCACATGAAAGGTACCAATGAGCTGCTCAACAGTGACCTCTGTGTTTGCTATGAATCCATCATTGTTCTCATTTCAACAACAGTTACATTTAACCGTTAAGATCTATAATACTTTTGTATACAATACCTGCTGTCTCCTTCTCCCTCCTCCTCTCTGCTGGCAGTAATATAGTATCAGACTTGAAATTTACATTTTATTTGTCAGTAATATTCCCGCTCTTCTCCCCTTCCCATTACTAACACCCTCACAATCTCTTACTGACCAATACTACCAATATTCCTACCAAATCTCAACGCTCCAGGCCTAACATCCTAGAAATATCATGATGAGTCTTTACACAGATGCACCGCAGCCCCCATCTCTGCCGACAAACAGTAGTGTGCAAACATTACTGTGTTCCGGTTTGAAAAGAGTTGTAGCTAAAGAAATTACTGGGGTAACGAGACAACCTCATGTCTCAGGCGATCAGCGCAATACGGTGCAGTGTATATCATCCTAACTAACGCCACGTTGTTATGAGCAGGCGTATCACTTACCATCAGGTGAACGTCCCGCTCGTCTCGTATGCTTATATACATATAAGCATCATCAGCCCATAGACGCTCACTGTTGGACATAGGCGTTACCCTAAAGATCTCCACATCGATCGTTCCAAATTCTCATCAGATCGTCAGTCCACCTTGTGGGAGGCCTCCCAACACAATGTCTACTGGTACGCTGGCGCCACTCGAGGACCTCACTGCTCCATCGGCCGTCAGACCTTCGAGCAATGTGCCCTGTCCACTGCCACTTAAGTCCAGCAATTATATATTTGTTTTCAACAGCCACCGTTCGTATGAAATTGTTATGAGAAGTGCAAGTCCACGGAAAAATTCTTCCAGCTTAAGTTCTTTGTGTCCATGTTTAATATTAAATATAAGTAATTAGTTAATTATTTTAACTTGTTCAATACACATGTGTGTGTGGTGTGCGCCGTGTGCTTACTCCGCAACACTCGTAAATGAGAGATAAGGGCCTCGCGGACGTACCGAAGGCCAATTGGGGACAAATTCCCTCGCCAGCTCAATCAACGACAACGAGGGGAGTTAACAGTAACAGCTTAAATCAAATACAACTTGAGCTTTACTTTAATTACATATGAATTAAGTACATTTACGTAGCTTTGCTAAATGTTCTCCAATCAGCAAACAAATAATCACAATCTGCAACATAGGAAACTAGCAACAAAAATAATAAATAAATACGGTATCGTTGGCGGGGATAGGGGTTCTCATTGCCTTTTAAACGACACTGAGGAGGACAATGGCTGTACGTGGTCTCTGGCCCTCGAGGTAGTACTCGCGAGGGTGGTACGGACTCCATGAAACAGACCCCGGGACGGCCGCGGTTGCATTCCAACCAGAGATCCCTTGACCTCTCCAACCGCTGAAGGTTGTTTTGAACCTAGGGGGTTTTAGTAAGTAATAATCTTCACTGAACTCTGACTTCACTACAGAAGACAGAGTATCTTTTCGAAGATTTCTCCACGAAAACAAAAATAAATAAATAAATACATCAAGCATATTTTATTAAGTTTAGAAACTTAAGAATCGTTATGTTAAATTGTTAATATATTACGAATCACAGCAGCTTACTCCTGCACTGATGATAGGATTGTGTAGTCGAAGACCATAGGAGATACAACCGCAGCTTCTATTTCTACTGAAATCTGTAGTGTCTCAACGTTACTGTACGCCGCTGTGAAGGATACTTGAAGAGAGAGAGACTTACATCTTTTAACTTAAAGACGACCACAATCTGCTGTAGAGTTAGTCATCAGGTAATCATTTTTCCCGATTCCTCATCAGTAGTATAAAAAAAACAATAATTCATTAACGAACTATCCTTTGGGTTTAAGTTAGAACAAAGCGACTTAACAAATAAAGACAATTATTTATTTTTTCCATTAATATATAGTTAATTAGTACAAATTTACTAATACTTATAAAAAAAACAGCATTACGAGTACCACAGTAAAATTGATAGGAACAGATAAAAAGATTTTACTTGTTTATTTGTGTCAAGTATTTCTGCATACATAGTCACATCTTACCGAGAGGACGTTCGCGACATTAACCCAGAACCAGTAATTTATGGGCGCCATCTTGATTTACTATCAACGTAATAAATATATCACACAAACCATAAAAAGGCAAAAGTAAATTTATTACAGCCTTAAAACAAATAGGAATATTAACAATTGAGGTAGCATGTATATGTCACTGTTGTGAATAGTGAAATTACTGAGGTAACGAGACTGAACATTCTAAGTCTCAAGGCAGCAAGCGCAACGTGGTGCTGCGTATAACATCTTAACCAGCGCCACGTTGATATGGCCGCGCGTATCACTTATTATCAGGTGAACGTCTCGCACGTGTTGTCGTTTAGTAGAATAAAAAAAAAAGTGGAGTATGTATTCAGCACCAACACACTACTTTAGGAATTTTTATTCATCCACGGGATCATATCCATCTTTTCAATTAAAGACTGCTAAAAAAAAACAGGAAAATGATCAAGTAAGATTCTATCGTATCGCAAATTTAAAAAGCATTATTGTGTGTTCAGACCTTGCGGTGGCGGCGGAATTCGATATTGTAACCACAAGCAATTAAATCAAGTTGCAATCTTTATTATATATATACAGCTATTAATGTTTGAGAGGAAACCGTTATTGAAGTTTTCAAGATGGCGCGTACAGTGCGTACAATCGCTCGCTTCCCGAGCTAAAAGACCGCGAAAACCGCAGGACGGCCCGCCAACGAGGAGTATATCGTTATCGCCAATACAACCATCGCATCCAGAATATGGTGACCGTCGGAACCACAGACACGCAGGTATAGAGTTAATAATATTGAAAGTTTTGTTAGGCACAGATTATAAAACACGTATTGTCCCTTTTGCTAGAGCCATAATGTTATGTGCAAACGTTTCACTTACCATTAGGTGAACGTCCCGGATATCTCATCGGTTGGTGGAATAGTAAAAAAGTTTTACTACTCAGATATCATAAAAAAAATGCTATACGTTAATAATAATACATATGGATTTCTACGTATTCAATTATAACATCATCAATAATATACTACAATAAGTAAATTAGTGCAGTGTTAAAAAAAAAAATTTAGCTAACTATCAACTTTATAAGGTTTACTTGTATATTGTGTCGTCATTCTGATTTAATATTCTATTATAAAAACTAACGACCAGTTACATGTAAATGGTCGTTAAGATTCAGTTCAATACCCGCGGACGCCATTGATGTTGTGAATCTTGTATTCAAATGCCAGTTGACTGTGCGTGCATGTTATTAAACGAGGAGAAACAATTTAATAGATAAACATAACAGACTGTATATTTTAGACACTGTTAAGCAATTAGTCTCCCTAGTCTTTAATTTTATTCACAATAAATATTTATAACATTTAGAAATTATTAAAAAAACCAAGGATAGATACACGGGCAATTTTTTTCTCATTATATATTAAAAGCTAACGATTATTCGTGGCCTTATTAAAAACAATATTTTTTTTATTTCATCACTTCTTATAGTCTTATCAGCCGGATAGCGCCCACAGCTGGGCATAGGCCTTCCTCAAGGATCCTTATTAAGGAGGAATTTCATCACGAAAGTTATTAAATAGTCCCCAAATAATTATAGATAGTTATTGGCACAGTCTGTTATACCGATATTGCAACAATTTTATTAGTCATTTTTAATGAGGCAAAGGTTTTAAGACTATTCATCCGCTATTCAGAGATAATATACAAGTTTAAAATTTTATAGCGGCGGTGGTACTGGTTTTTTCGGCCATTTTTTTTTATGCTTTTTAAACGAGTCGTGCGGCCGGAGTTGGACATAAAAATGCAACGCACGTTTCGAAACGAGTAGACTAGACGGCGGGTTCAACAATTTTAAAAAAATAAAAGTTTGACTACTAACGTTAAAAATATTACAATGTTTCTAAAAGCTTTGTTGCCATGCGACGTGATTTAAAAAAAAAAAACAAGCGCTTTTTATTTTGTTATAACAGATCTTTTTGCTTCAATAAATTATTTTATTATTATTGCGCCTTTCAACTTCAATTGTATTAATTAATTATAATTAATACGTGAATGTTACAAATGTCTTTTAATTATACACTGTATTGAAAAAAAAAAATATTATTTAAGTTCCTAATAATTTGATTTACATCTATATATAATTTTTGGAAGGGATGTTTTGTGAATAACGTTGTTGTTTATCCATTTGTATAAATTGCAATTGAGGGTTGAATTTCGAAACAGAAACAAGAAATTATTCTCTATCGGGATACAAAATATCGAGTTGGCAACCAGTGTCACGTAGATTCCGAGAACTACCAAACATGGACACGTCTTACGCTTTACCGTCATTGCATTTCGAAATGTATTAATGGCGTGTACCAACACGCAATTATGAGCTTTATTCGGAAATGCGGAAGGGTTGCGGAGGTGTTCTCTAACCATAATACATCACAAGTTAATAAGGTGCTTATGTCATACACATCAACACGTATATTTGAACGTTGAATGCTTCATTTGGCCGTTTAGCTGGGAGTAAGTAGGAGATGGAATAGAAAGGTATTCCGACGATAACCGCACTGTTCTGTAAACAACTATGAACTTCACAGTTGGAGAGATAAAGTAGGAAATGCTGTACAGGTATGGTGGGCATTTCGCGAGTGGTTGGGGGGTATGGCTGCAGGTTTGACGGGTTCCGTGTTACCCATGACCTCCTCCCCGACGTCGCTACCCCCTTCAGGCAGCGCACCGTCTGCGGGCTACGCGTCTCCTCTCACATAATTATAAGAGTTAACCGTGCGTATGAAATCAAATTGACCCCTGATTTTCTGAGTCTAGAATAAAATCATATTAACATCGATTATTACTAATACGAAGAACTCGCATAATTACGGGTACATAAGCTTCAGTTCATTATGTTAACATAAATGTTTTTTTTTATATTATTACAGCCTGGACGATACACACATAGAGACGCAGCTTAGTGTTATGTCGCTCTTACCGGAAATCGTTATGTAAATGACTACGCGCCTACAAATCACTGACACTAACAATACCTTCTCTGACTGACGCAGTAGCTACAGTAACGAGACAATTCATCTTATACCACGTAGCTTTATACAATGTAGTGTTGATTACTATTGGAGCATATGCAACGCTGGCCACCACCTGATGAACAACTCTAATGTATTTAACGTTTGTTTAGTTTATTGTTAATAAGAAAAGATGTGAAGATGTAAAAGGCGTGTAAGGGGTTCCGCACAACAACTCAAGGGGTCCAAGTCAACCTCAGCTGCTCGTGGTGCATCCTGCTAATCAACAAAAGAGGCTCTGACTCCCACCAACCCGCATTGGGCCAACGTGGTGAGTAATGACTCAAATCCCGAGGTATGAACCCTACAAATGTGGAGATCTTTGAGAAAGACCTATGTCCAGAAGTGGACGTCTATGGGTTAATTATGATGATGATGATGAAGAGATATAACGCAAGGAACTGAACCTTTTAAATGTAGCTGTCTAATAAAAGACTGTTTCTGAACTGTGGTGTATCTTTATAACACCGTTTTCCATCAAATACTACTAATAACGTATTTACTGAAGTAGGTCTCTTTTGTCGGAGACCATCAATTTAGGTACCACATCTTATATCTCAAACGGCGAGTGCATTGTGATGCAGTACAATGCTTAAAAGGCGGCACGTTGTTATAGGCATGCGTATCACTTACCATCGGGTGAACGTCCTGCTCGCCTCGTCGCTTCTTCTTCTTAAGGTACCTCTCCGACTAGCGGAGGTTGGCGGTCAGTTCACCATATTTCGACCGGTCTCTTGCGAGGCGGAACAGTTGGGCTGCACTCACAATCCCGGGCCGCTCTCTAATGTTAGGCAGCCACGATTTCCTCCGACGACCAACATTTCTTTTACCCACCACTTTCCCCATCAATACGAGTTGACGCAGTTCGTGCCCATCGTGGCCGAGACATGATACTTTCCTCGTCTTGACGTTCTGCAATTGTTTGCGTTTTTGATTTTCCTGTCGGAGGACCTGCTCTCGTCGCTTAATTGAATAAAAAAATAAATGACTTACGTGTTGACCTGCTAGACGGTTACTGTCCTTTCCTACTCGTCACTATGTATAAAAGAAATATTGAAATAATCGCTTCACGTTCAGAAACAAATAAAAGTGGGGAGCCTTGTGCTAGATTACCAAGAAGGTGCCCGCCAATATCGACGCTTCTGATTACGTTCGATAAGTCCCAAGATGTCGGCCTTGGCTACATTTCACAACGTGTCGCCGCCAGCTCAGAAGAACCATTTTAAAGTTAATGCAATTATAGATTATACACCAACATCGGTATTGTTGTATTAATAACATAATATATAAAATCACACATCAGTGTAATATGTTCAAAACAAGTATTTTTTTATTATAAGAACAATACCATGTTACAATTTTGGCGGCTCTAATAATATTAACATTTTTTTTGATGTGATAAACGTCTAATAACGTTGTATTTAGAAATATCGATTTTTCTTAACACAATTTTTTTATGTAACGAAAATAAATATTTTACATTAAATTAATATTAATATTTGTAATAGATATATACATTAGTTAGCAATATACATAACACTAGTATTTATACTAGATTACAGATAGATACAGGTTAGGTTCTTCTTTTCCCGCCAATGATTTTTCCTCTGAAGGTCGTGTATTATGACACTTTAGTTTATTCCTCTGTCGTATGTCAGAGACCCATAGAAGAATAAAATAAAAAGAAAAGATAAGGAAACAAAATAAAAAGAAACTTCTGTATACTAACAATAAAAGAAAGTCCTTAGGTCATCGCTGTCCGGTGGAGTGCCGAGCAAACTAATGGCATTGCCGCGCTGGACGGCGAGGATTATTCTTTGTGCCATGCAGCTGCCGGCTCCAGGGTCTCGGGTGGCTTCTATACGTTTTTTAATAAAGTTTTAAAAGTTTAACTCTCGGACCCCAAGACCCTATCGATTCCACCTCAAACGGTTCAAATATGAAATCGCCGCTAAGGCATTCGTACTTATATTAAGTAATCAAGATTTAACACTTGAAAGGAAAATGGTTGATAACTAAGATTTAAAAAGGTTGCATATAAATTGAAAGAGTTATGCTAATGCTCCACCATGCACCAGCCTGCATTGGAACAGCGTGGTCATATGGGGAATTTGGGAATACCTTACCCGATCGATTTGGGAATATTTTTGGGAGGTCTGTGTTCAGCTGTCAACGTCCATCTGCTGGTGATGATGATGACGCTAATGTTTATTATAACAAATGGAATTATACTTTTTGCAGATGTGCAAAGGCTTCCGTTTTTAATCCAAGTTTTATATGTGTTCTTTATTATTTTTATATAAATATAACAATTAAAAAAGATAGTTTTTTAATTATTTTATTAATTAACTTTATCTGGAAGTTATCTTTATTTAAAATCTACATCTACAGATTTCTCAGTAAATGCAATGCGGTAAAACTTAAAGAGTATTAAAAAATTCAAGTGCTTTTTTATCTGTGATGCACTTATGTCGGGGTTGCCAGTTATTAATAATAACAACTAAAATTTAGTAAAATTTTTTGCATATATATAAAGCTGATTACACCAGGTGAAATGTAACTCGTTCCCCCCACCTCTTAAAAAAAAATGAATACGTAGAACTGTATATATTGAAAAAATTATACATATTAAGTATGATAAAAGTATTTATACTCGTAAGTGAAACATCTTAATTTTGTACTGCATATTAGTATAAGCTTTACTGTCAAGTAAGAACAAACAAGGTGCACAATTCTGCCAACAAATAGTAGTGTGCCAACTTTACCGTGTTCCTGTTTGAAAGGTGTCGTAAGTATTGAAATCACTACGGTAACGGAACTTGGCAACAAAACCCATTTTCATTATATATATACATATATATACAGGGTGAAAGGTAATAGGTGTAAAAGATCTGGAGGGGCTAAAGTATAGCTCGTATCCTATCGTATATATGTATGGAATACACCATCCAGAAACAATGCTTCAGCAGTTATTCATATTTTAAATATATTCCAAAAAATTCACGATTTTCTAGGAAAAGATTCGATGATTTTATTTCTTACTCATTTCTACACAAATTTTAATGTAATAATTATTGTTTAATCATTGTTTTATTAACTTATATTAATAATCACCACTATCACCTACCACCCTACTAGATAGTTATTGAAGTCAGTCATTATTTATGTGCTTTATAACGTATTTTTATAAATGAAATGTTATTTTAAGATTAAATAAAAATGTAAGTATGACTGATGCCTTATTTTTTACTGCCACGACTTTCAAAGAACCTAATTTAAAAGTCTAAGTGATTATTACTAATTTAATTTAATAAAACAATGATTAGACAATAATTATTACATTGAAATAAAATCATCGAATTTTTTCCTAGAAAAACGGTAATTTTTTGGAAAATATTTAAAAAATGCATAACTCTAGAAGCATTGTTTTTGTATGGTGTATTGCATACATAGATAGACAGGATACGAGCTATACTTTACACCCTATACATATTTTACACCTATTACCTTTCACCCTGTATATATATATAGAATTACTGAAGGTAGGTCTCTGTTGCCGGAGACCGTCTAGGTACTACCACAGCGCCTATTGCAGCTGACAAACAGTACCGTGCGAACATTAGTGTAATCCGGTTTGAAGGGCGCTGTAGCTAATTACTGGAGTGACGAGATCAACATCTTACGTCTGAAGCGATTAGCGCAATGTGGTGCCTTTGTACATCATTCTAACTAGCGCCACTTTATGTGCAGGCGAATTACTCACCATCAAGTGGACTTCCCGCTCGAGTCGTCGCTTAGTTGAATAAAAAAAAATAATAACAGTGTATTAACGAAATAAACATCACCTTTTAATATGGTGATTACAGCTTGCCGTAATGATATAATTACAGTTGGCGACGTTGACAACATTGTTCAACTACATTACAATAAATCATGAAGTATTGGTATAGCCTGTACTAAATTACTGTTCAGTACCAATTAAGTGCACTATTTTTGTTCATCACAAATCCTAAATTCCCCAAACATTTTTCAATTGCGCTCTACTAACAGCATTTACTGCAACAGAATCATTCTCGTCGACGTTCATTATTAAACGATAGATGTCCACAGCTGGACATAGGCCTCACCTAAATTCCCACGCGATCGGAGAGAGACTAGGGGAAGGACTTGGGCCATTTCCCACCACGCTGGCGTTATAGCGACATGGGAACGATCGACGTGGAGATCTTTTGGTGGAAGCCTATGTGGACGTCTATCGGCTGATGATGATAATGATGATCAATATTGCAGACAGGAATTTTGACGAACATAGGTCCAATCCTTTATCAGCTACAACATAAGAGATCAGCGTGAGTAAAACCAGGATCACCCCTCTTTCGATGATGAATGTTAATAACAGTAGGGATTACACGATTGTTTACTCAATACCAAATTACTAGTAAGCAGTTATCACGCCGCACCCAATTGATAGATAATAATTAAGCTGACCAACGATCGGCAATATTTTTATCATGGAACCGATTCCGTGACCTTGGCGGTGGATTTATCAGACTTACAATTCTGCTACGTTCAGAGCTATAAAATATTTTTTTTTAAGACGTTCACTGCACTTATCGAAGAGTTTTCAGTCAAGTACGCATCATCATCGTTTAATTTTTTTTTTATACTAAGAAGCAACAAGACGAACGGGAAGTTCAGCTGATGGTAAGTTATACGCCAGCCCATAACAGTATAGTACTAGATAGGATGTTATACACAACACCACATTGCGATCATCACTTTGAGACATAAGATGTTCAGTCCCGTTAACCCATTAATTCCACTACCTACAACGCCTTTTAAACCGGAATGTTTACGGGGCTGGAGTAAATACCTACCATCAGTGAACATGTGAAATATGAACAAAAACACACAGCTTGGTATTTTATCTGAACTATCTTCAATCCCGAGGAAGTACCGTTCGCCACCCAAGCGTGGAACGTCAGGTCGGTGTGCAAATTACCAATTTATCATCAGACTACCACTCGACAGTGAAGTGGCTTTAAACTGTCACAGTGTTTTATCGTTTTATCGTTTTGATACGCAGCCGACATGTCGCGAATTATGCACGAAGATGCCCAGCGCTGGCCTTGGGCTGATGTTGTCGAATTTTATAGTTTCATGAATGACACACAAGGATATAGATAATCTGATAGTAAATCATACGATAAAGTATTTTTTGTTTATATAACTAAGCCACAAGCCCAGCAGGATGTATACCCGAAGAGCGCATGCGCACCATACAGCCATTCACTCAAAAGGTACCCAACTATCTTCTTCTTAAAGTACCTCTCCAAGTGAAGGTTGGCGATCAGCGTGGGAGAGTTTTTTCTGTCTCTGGTTCAGCGGAACAATTCGGACGCCCCAGATACGCCGGTCTATTCCCTGATATTCCTCAACCATGACTTTATCCTTCTCCCCACCTTTTGTTTTCCAGAAAATTTACCCATTATAATCAGCTACAGATCACATCGCTGATGACGGAGTACATGACCGAGGTGGGAGAAATTACGTTTCTTGACCGTGAGCATGAGGTTCCAACTATACTTGTTACCTAGAGGGTCTCCGGTAACTGAGGCCTACCACCAGTTCAATAGAGACTTACCACCAGGTGAACGTCCAACTCGTCTCATCGCTCCAAATAATAAATAGTTATTCTGTATATATTTGGACAGCCAGGACCTGTTGCCGTGAAGATCTTTGACGGAGGCCTATATCTTGGAATGGATGAAACTGATGATTATGATATATTTAGTGATAATGTTTTGTTATTAAGAATTATTAAATGCTGTAATAAAGCATACGCATCCTCGCCTGACTCATGTGGGTGTTTACTAGCCGTCGATTTGTCAGTTTCCGGTGGAAAAAAAAATCTTCATGACCTGGTTATCAGCGTGCGCTTTAATTTCCCAAGTTATATATATTTCATTATATCTCGAATTACTTGCAACACTACACACACAGTGATAAATATCTCGCTTATAGATCTCTCTGTTACTTCCTGACCTTGAAATGGTCAGCAATTTTAATGAGCGTAAACCCTTGTACCAGAGTATATTCCACTTCAGCACTATCGTCCTCAAATGGTGGTGTACAGACTTTGTTAAGGACAAAAAAAACCGTAGATTGTGCAATTATTGGAGTAATGAGACAACATCGTATGACACAATACGCATGTAAAGTATATAGTCATCATCATCATCAGCCGATAGACGTCCAATATTGGACATAGGCCTCCCGCAAAGATTTTCACATATAGTCAGCATGACCTCCGGTACCGCTGGACACCAGGGGCTGTCGTATGAAGGGGTTCATACGGGGGATTTGGGCCATTCCTCACCACGCTGGTCCAATGCGGGTTAGGGGGGAAGCTTGGGTCCCGTGAGTTGTTGTACGGGAACCCTTACAACCCCCTATATTCATGGTATTATGTTGTAATGAATGAACATAAAAATTATCTGTTCTAAAAACTTTACCTGTATAGTTTATCTTTTTTATAATTTAATGTTATGTCACATGCCTAAGGCCATTTGGCTGACCTCGATTTCTTATTACGGACAATACATCGATGTCGTGAAGGCGGCAAGTCTATTGGTAACGACACCGTTGCCCTGCGATGCAGGCGCAACCATGAATATTCAACGAGACCAGACCACTCAAAACCGACACGGTGTACCGGTTTGACACTCGTGTAAGACGTACGCGCAGGGAATTATTGATTATACATCGTGTCACTGTGAGAAATGGTTATGCTGTCGACACTTACGCCGTCCTTAACGAACAACCATTTTATTTGTTTATTCTCTCACAAGAAAGGCAACGGATAACTATCCATACAGCCCAAATTTAAATAAATTGCACAGTTGATGTTTTATTTATATAATTTTTATGTTCTTAAAAAAAATTATAATATTTATTATTCTCTTAACAAATCATGTCAACATATTAAATTATAAATATGTTTATCTTTGTTGTTTATTATTTATTTTACGAATGAAACATTAAGTGTTTGTTGTGAAACGACATCAACAATGTGGAGCTAGTTAGGATGATAAATACTGCACTGTATTGCACTCATGACCTAACATATAATATATTGTCTCATTACCATAGTAACTTCACTAGCTACAACTCTCGTCAAACCGGAACACAGTAATCTTTGAACAGTATTGTTCGTCGGCTGCAATAGACGCCACAGTATTACCGCAACGCCTGCATCTGCAGCGAAACAGTAGTGTTCAAACATTTTCGTGTTCTGGTTTGAAGGGTGTTGTAGCTAGTGAACTTACCGAGGTAACGAGACTCAATACCTTATGTGTCAAGGCAACGAGCGCAACGTGGTGCGGTACATAACATCTTAAATAGCGGCACGTTGTTATGGGCATACGTATCACTGAACATCAGGTGAACGTGCTGCTCGTTCCGTCGCTTCGTTGAATAAAAAAATATATATACATTTAAATGTTTCGGCACTTTGTCCATTATTTTTTTTTTTAAATACACAGACTGTAAATGATTGTCTGATTATTTATTATTTGTGCGTAGAAAGGGAACGCAATGTTGTATTTAATATTTAAGAACAATCTGGTGGAAAGAAAATCCCTATTGGTTAGCAAGGCGCGGCTTCGGAGTGGCTGCGTTGTCACCATCACGTAGCTCTGCGGTCGCGGTGTCAGCGTACTCAGAACTCCAAAGCAATTTCATATAATACTGCCGATGACATTTTCCTTTTCAGTTATTTACTGCAGGTGAGTAAACGCTTATTAATAGTTTCACCGAATTATTGGTATCGTGTTAATAACTTTAAAACCATTCAATAGACATTTTGTTGTTTATTAATACTATTATGTAGACGATAGACGTCCACTTATGGACATAGGCTTCTCCCAAAGATTCCCACTTCGAGTATGGTTTCATATCGGAGGATTTAGGCTGTTTCCCACCACACTGGTACAATGCGGGTTGATGGGAGCCCGTGCCTCGTTTTTGAATTAGCAGAGTGCACCATGAGCATGTGAAGTTAGCTTGAGTCCCGTGAGTTATTGTGCGGAACCTCTCACACCGCTATATATCATAAGAGCTCTCACATTCTTACAACAAACCTGAAATAGGAAATAAACAAAGATACATCTCGAATGAATTCCTCATTCCTTGCAGTCAGTTAAAAATAACAACGTGGTACTAGTTAGGATGATCAGCACAACACGCTCGTCGCCTGAGACGTAAGATGTTGAGTCTCGTTAACCCAGTAATTACACCAACTACAGCGTCTTTCAATCCGGAACAGTAATTGGCGGCAGAAATGGGCGCTGCGATGGTACCTATCTAGACGGTCTGCAGCCCAGACGTCGTGTCAGCCTACCGGACCCTTTGCCGATTGGATCTCGACACGGTCTTGGTCCAGATGTTCACTGGGCACGGGGGATTCTCCGAGTACCTTCACAGGTTTAAGCTCAAGGAGAGTCCCGCGTGCCTTTGTGACCCAGCTGTGGACCAGACCGTGGTGCACATCCTCACCTCCTGTCCCTTGTATGGAAGGAGACGGATGGATTTGGAGGTGCAGCTGAACAGGCAGCTCACCGAGGAAGCTATTGCCTCCCTGATGAGTGAAGACGAAAGTCGCCAAAAATTCCTGGAATATTGTAAAATTATAATAGCCGATGGTATAAAAAGAAATAGTAAATAGTGAGTAAATGTACAAATAAATTCAAAAAGAAAAATAGGCTAATAAATGTAAAATAGAGAAATAGATAAGAATGTAAAAATGTAAAGAAAGAAAAGAAAAGTTGGAAAAGAAATAAATAATAATAGTAGTAAAAAAGGAAGGAGAAGCAAAAAAAAAACAGAAGAAGAAGAAGAACAACACATATGATAAATGGATGCTTGTTCCAGGGAACAACGGCGGCGGTCTTCATGAGCGGGAGGTATGGCAGAAGGAATTCGGATGGAGAATGAGTGAGAATAAAAAGTATGGATGATAAATATGGTAAGACAGATAAGAAAGTATGCAAGAAAAGTATGTAGGGAATCAAATGTAAAATTATAAATATATAGATGATAAGTGATAGAATTGATAGACCCTGACCCAAACTACGCAGGGGAATGCTGAAAAAAGAAAAGACGGTCTGCAGCAACAGAGACCTACCACCAGTAAATACTGATCTCATCTGACTGATCACTTTTATAAGATATACAAGTGATCAGTTCCTAGAATAATTGTTAAAGTATCAAGTGATTTAGTTCAGATTTTAGTATTTACTGTGTTGAGCCGATGAGCTCATACTTGCTATAGTGTAAACATCTTAACTCATCTTGGTTACAAGCTGGCTTGTAAATGTGTCACGGGTCAGGTATAGAAAGGATTTGTAACAGATTACTGGTGCTAGGGTTCCTCTCCGTCTAGATATTAGTTACTAGAGCTGAGCCATCTGAAAGAAATCCTGGATTTTTAATACAATGTATCTTCTTCTATTCTTATTTTTAGAAAAATCTTAAAAATATTCTTTTTTTTTAAATTATCTTAACCAACAAGCATTACTAATTTATAATATTTTTTTTGACGTTTTAATGGTCTGATAACGAGTCCTATGTCCAACTATGGACGTCTATCGGCTAAAGATGATGAACGTGTCCTTTCAGCCAGTTTAATTTCCTAATATTATACAGAACGATACAATATAATATATTTGTAATGAAAACTGGTGCTAAGTTAAATGTGCTGAACACAAATATAATCCATTTTATCCAATTTTTTTTTTAAACAGCCTGTTAAAAAAAATCTATCAGATAATAACTACTCCTAGTGATTGACGTTATCAGTTAAATAAAGATGGCGTCAATGAAAGTATATATAGTTTCATTGACGCCATCTTTGATATCTCAAATAAAGTAAACGCATTTTTTTTATACAAATAATCGACATGACAAGCGGGACGTTCACCTGATGGTAAGTGATACGTCGCGTTAGTTAGGATGTTATACACAGCAGCACATTGCGCTCGTCGCCTGAGACAAAAGATATTGTGTCTCGTTACCCCAATAATTACACTAGCTACAACGCCCTTCAAACCGGACCACAGTAACATGAGAAAGTAGTTTGTCGGCTGTAATAGGCGCTGCGGCGGTATCTACCTACACGGTCTCCGGCAGCAGACCTACCACCAGTAAATCTATACAGATATATACAATGAAAATGGATATTCTTTGTTCGCCCAACACTTGAAAACAAGTGAACCTATCGACACGGGAACATGAGCATTCGACGCAGTAAGATCAGTAGAAAGTCATAGGCTATTTATTTACTGAATTTCATAGATCATTCACCATTTTATTTCCAATTAAACTTAAAAACAGTTTCATTTCGTATTACTTATGCGGTTGCCATAGTAACGGTTGCTATAGAAACTCATTTCAAATTGAATTCTATGTTACGGGCAGCGAACGGGCGGGGAACAGCTAGTATCGAATAAATCTGACACGGCTTATTTTATTCGATGCACGTCTCTTCTCATGCGAATGTATACATTAAAGTTAACATATAACATATAATATATATAGAATATGTATTATTGCTAAATCGTATATTGTTAAAAAGTGTTTAATCATTATTAAGTGTGCGGTTAAGTTCTCGAGTCGAAGTGTGTGACGATTGGTTTTGTAATAATTCATAATGAATCAACACAACAATGTATGTCGGACCTTTTACTGTTATGTTAGCTGTTTGAATTATAATAACAATGAACCTTTAACGCTACGCCTATTTCGTCCGGAGCCGAGTGATTTTTTTTTTTATAAGAAAGTTCACCTGATGGTAAGTGATACGCCATACAAATCAGCGCCGGTTAGGTTGATATACACAGCGCCTCATTGCGCTCGTCGCCTTAAGATATAACGTGTTGAGTTTCGTTACGTCTGTATATTCACTAGTTACAATCCTTCGAACCGGAACACAGTGATGTTTGTACAGCGCTGTTTGTCGGCTGTACGGCGCTGCGGTGGTGCCTAGACGGTCTGCAGCATCAGGGACCTACCACCAGTAAATAGTGTGTGGGCAAACTTTAGTTCTAGTACCACTCCACCCACCTCCACTAGTCTCTAATGTCACAAAATGGAGGCATACAGGAGTGACATACCTAGATGAGGACCGATGTCCTTACATATACCTCAATGCAAGTTGACTCCACCAGGAGTAGGGTATATATTGCAACAATAAGTCTCATACTATTACAATCAGCTGATAAAACTACAGTTCTTTTAATGTAATTAAGCGACGAGACCAGCGTTACGTTCACCTGATAGTAAGTGATACGCCTGCTGCTTCACTTTACGCTCGTCGACTGAGACAAGATGTCGACTCTCGATACATCTGTAATTAAACTGGACATGCGGCTCTCCCAAAATCTCCTCCTACGCTGCATGCTTGCAGCATCGTTCAGGATGTTTCATCATCTAATGGTTGACATCCGTTACATGAATAATATTCGTCTTAAATCAAACAATATTTCCACCTTCAAACTTGACTCGATTACAATCAGACGCACGTTCGGCGGATATCGCGAGCCAAGCGATAAGATTGGGCGTCGGTTAGCGTTTCCCAAGAAATAATCGTGCAACACTTTAAAACAAGTGGAAGTGACTCAAATTTATTTCATTAGCTTCATTAAGCGGAAACGGATTTCTCATAAAGTCGTATCTTTTAAAGGAAAAACACGAAAAGCGTTATTTCTGAGATTATTGTTAGTAAATATTGGTCACTTCCGATAGTAAATGTTACTAAACGAACTATCAATTAGTAATATATAATACAATAGGTGTAATATAGAATTGGCGATCTGGTGATGGTCGCGGGAAGCAGCTGGATGAGGGCAGCGGAGCATCGAGCGATGTGGAGGTCTTTGGGTCAGGCCTATATCCAATATTGAACGCCTGTCGGCTGATAATGATGAATATAAGATTATACTCGAAATTTGTCTGAAATATTCCTTGAGAGCAATCGCAGAAAAGACTTTCTATGGCAATCGTTACCATGGCAACCGCATAAATAATACCAATTGATCTTTATAAAAGTTAATTAGAATTAAAACGGTGAAGGATCTATGAAATTAAAAAAATAAAAAGCCTATAACCATCTACAGTTCATTCCGCGTAGAATGCTCATGTTCACGTGTCGATCCGTTCACTCGTTTTCACGTGATTGGCGAATAAAGAAAACACATTTTCATTATATATATATATAGATACAGATAACATAATAATGATGATATAATGCTGCGGGAATGACTGCGTGGTTTAGGTCAACAAAAAAAATTAATTAAATATGCTGGTTAAACCATCTATCATCAGCCGATAGACGTCCACTGCTGGACACAGGCCTCGTCCAAAGATCTCCACATACAGTCAGCATGACCTCCGGTACCGCTGGACACTAGGGGCTGTCGTAAGTAAAGGTTCGTATGGGGGGATTTACGGCGTTTCTTACCACGCTGTCCCAATGCGGGTTGGTGGGAGCCAGAGCCTCGTTTGTTGATTAGCAGGCTGCACCACGAGCAGGTGAGGTTGGCTTGGGTGCCGTGAGCTGAACCGTTAAAACATATCAATGTATAATTAATGCAATGTGTATGTAATATCTCCAAATTCTTGTTTATTGTTGTGACCGCTATGCCGCCATGCCGCCGGCCTCGCTTCCGCGTCATGAGTACGAATGATGTGATCACCAGTTCCCACGGCCGGATGAGATGCTCCCTCATTGAACTCGAGTGACGTCACTCGCTTTTATCCTTTATCACCACCAACAGTTTACACTGTACGAATGGCTAAATCAGACCATTCATCCAGTTTTGGGCAGGTAGAAATAAGATGAAATGTCTGAATCTTGTCTCCAAGACTTAATGGATGCAAATTTGGTATTTTACATAGATATTACATAAACTTACTGTTTCTTATCTTATGTAGAATTCGTACGGCGAATACTTAAGTTCACGGTTTACATTTGACACGCTTCTTTCTTCATCTTCTATATGCTTTTTTTTTTAACTCAGGGACCTAAGCCAACCTCACTTGTTCGTGGTGCAGCCTGCTAATGAAGAAACGAGACTCTAGCTCCTACCAACCCGCATTAAGTCAGCGTGGTGAGAAAAGGCCCAAATCCCTTCCATTATGAATCTCTACAAACGACGACCTCTAGTGCCTGGCCGTTTTGCGGACAGCACAGGATCAATCGATGAGAGGATCTTTGGAAGAAGCCTATGTTCAGCAGTGGACGCCTAGCGGCTGATGATGATGATAATGCCTTCATTGTAGATATAAGCAGGAACGTCACTTACCACTAGATCAATTTTTGAGTATTTGATATTAAAAAAAAATTGCTGATGTATATTGGTCTCTTGGTGGAGACTACCTCAGACCCATTTTCACCGGCAAACTTACATATATAGTAAACTACCTGGTCTAATTACTGGACTTAATGTTACTTAATGAGGTATTGCGTAAACATCCTTCATCATCATCATCAGCCGATAGACGTCCACTTCTGGACATCGTCCACCCCACATTAATAGGTCCTCCGTTGCTTGCATCCAGTGGGTTCCCGCGACATCAACCAAACATAAACCTCCTTACTGGCGGCTATCTATGATAGACGAGCTTACCAATTCCCCTGAAGAGAGTTCCGGTTTCCTTAAAGAAAATGATGTGGATTCCTTCAAGAAGAATCAGCTTAAACCTGGATGTCGTCCTGTAGAAAACTACATTGCTTTATAAATAACGCTGGATGGCAAGCGAGTACCGTTGTGTATGACGTCATAATGAACTGCGTCAGAAATCTTCATTAGTACAACATTTCGGAGAACTAATGATGTTTAATTAGCAAATGATTAATCATAAAACGATGTACGGAGAGGTAATTTGGCTAGAGCTGGTCTTTTTCCATTTAGTTTCCGCACAGACGAGTTAAAAATGAGATGTAAAGTAATTACACGGCGAGATATATTTGGTACCTTTAACTGGTGGCGTGGCCGAGTTATCTTATCGTAAGCACACTCACCAACTTATAAGTAATCGACAGTAATAGACCCTAGAGTGATAAGTTTACTAATGGTACCTTAGTTGACGTAAGTTTCTAACCAACTGTCCGAAAGGAGCTCCCATACGGCTGACCGGAGCAATAGGATGGATTAAGCGGCGCTCCTCGGTAGGGGCCTATGTCCAGCTGGAGACCGCCTGGGGCTGCTGATGGTGACGATGACGGCTGAATTCATCTTGATACACATTTCTTTGTTTATGACACGATTGAAATTGAAGGATGGAAGGAATCTGTTGATATTTCGGCCAGTAAAGAATGAAATATGACAATCTTAAATAACTCTGAGATGTAAAAAAGGAAAAAATATCATTGAACAGTAACTCTGAACTTATTTTATATTAATAAGGATTAATATAGGATATATTTACTTGCAATTATTATTAATATATAGTATAATATTAATATTATCAATCCCATTTGAACATTAGTTCATAATCATGTCCTTTATTGAGCTTGACACTGTGGGTCAAGTCGGTAAACGTAATTTAGCAACTGGATATTTACAAATAGCATATTACAAACGATTTGCGTCTTTAACACTATGGTAATAACAAACAACTTCCGGTGCACTATTCGTGCTCATTGCTGCAAATGATATTTATTTATGAAGGTAATTATACATTGATAAATTAGTTACAACATACGAAATCTTGCACTCGGAAATAAAGAAAATAGTGCACTATATCATTATATATATATACTTAAGTAATCTTTTAATTATCAATTTTAAAACTATCTTGTAAAAAAAGGTTATGTTTATCTTTAATGACCAGGGGGACCACAAGTATAAGCTGTATAGTATCTAGGTAGGTACCACCGCAACCCCAATATCTACCGTTAAACAGTAAGGTGTAAATATTAATTTAACGGGGTGGGATAGCGAGACTTATAGACGTAGCATAGAAAGCGACTAAGTAACTAAGTAAAAACTTAAACAAACTTTATTTGCTGCTATGTACTGCTATGCCTACTAACCAAGAAAAGTGTTAGTTCACGACTTTAGTACTGTAAACGTGAAGGTAGTTAGATGTATATACACTTTCTAAGATCAACTCGCATTGGGCTAGCGTGGTGGAAAATGATCCAAATCTTTCCATATGAACTCCTGCAAATCACGGATCCTGGTGCCCGGCGGTACCGAAAGCTATGCTGCCTGTGACGGACGTCAGTGGGAAGCCGCAAGCAATGCAGCGCAGGACTGATCGATGTGGTAATCTTTGGCTTATGTTCAACAGCGGACGTCTATCGACTGATGATGACGATGACACTTTCTAAATATCTAAAGTTGTCAAGAAGACCTCATCATCATCCCCTTAATAATTTCATAGATCATGTTTGATTTGATTGTGGAGCGTGTTCCCCAAACGAGTCTTTGCTGGGTGAGATATTCCCCACAGCGTTATTTTACAAAGACCGCTGGCTACCTGTTCACGAACAATGCACATTTTTTCTCGCGAACTTTATGCACGATATGGTGAAAAGCTAAAACCATAATCAGGTTACTTGTATTCTACTTAAGACTAAGTTCAAATCGCTTAGTTTAAATGAGAGACAGCGAGTGGTGCGCGAGATGCGGCGACGGAACTAACGTTAAGGCATCGTCCCGAACGAAGCAGTCCGCAGCCGGCGCCGACTCCTCGCCGACTCCTCGCCGGCGAGCCGCCAGTGATGCAACCAGTAGACAAGTGGCCGTTTAATTGTAACATTCGCCGCACGTAACTCCGTCGCTTGCAGCGAGACGTGGCCGCTGGCGGCGGCGGCTACCAGATGACGCCACGAATATAGGTGGAAATAGGGTCAGTGCTGTGTCGTTGATCCGAGCCGCGGAGGCGCGCGCGGCACGGCGGTGTGGGGAGGGAGACATTGCGATAGCGGGTGTGCGGCGCGGGGCGCGGGTCGCGGGGCGGCGCCGGGTGCCCCGCTCGCCCCCAGCGCGCACTCGCCCCCAGCGCGAGCTCGCCCCACGCATTCCGCACTCGACGCGAGGGCGAAGCGCACGCCCCGTTCTCCACCGACCGCGACCGACCGCGACCGACGCGCCGCGCGCCCGCGGCTACCTGACCGCCATGTTTGACGTTTTCGGCTCCGTAAAGGGGCTGCTGAAGCTCGACTCCGTGTGCATCGACAACAATGTGTTCCGCCTGCACTACAAGGCCACCGTGATCATCCTGATCGCGTTCTCGCTGCTCGTCACGTCGCGGCAGTACATCGGCGACCCGATCGACTGCATCGTCGACGAAATACCCTACTCCGTTATGGACACGTACTGCTGGATCTATTCCACTTTCACCATACCTAACCGGCTCGTGGGCCGAGTCGGCAAGGATATGGTGCAACCCGGGGTCGCGTCCCACGTCGACGGTCAGGATGAAGTCAAATACCACAAGTACTACCAGTGGGTCTGTTTCGTACTGTTCTTCCAAGCCATTCTGTTCTACGTGCCGCGCTACCTTTG
The DNA here is from genome assembly GCA_029030555.1 of Ornithoptera alexandrae. Taxonomy (NCBI): domain Eukaryota; kingdom Metazoa; phylum Arthropoda; class Insecta; order Lepidoptera; family Papilionidae; genus Ornithoptera; species Ornithoptera alexandrae. Next base: position 11,973,576 of record JARDVY010000023.1, on the reverse strand, counting down.
GAAGACGTGGGAGGGAGGCCGCGTCAAGATGCTCGTGTTGGACTTGAACTGTCCGGTGGTCGGGGAGGAGTGCAAGAAGGACCGCAAGAAACTTCTCGTCGACTACTTCTCCACGAACCTGCACACGCAAAACTTTTACGCTTTTCGTTTCTTTATCTGCGAAGTGTTGAACTTTATCAACGTGGTCGGCCAGATATACTTTATGGATTTCTTCCTTGACGGCGAGTTCTCGACGTACGGCAGCGACGTGGTGCGCTTCACCGAAATGGAGCCGGAGGACCGCGAGGACCCAATGGCGCGTGTGTTCCCCAAAGTGACGAAATGCACCTTCCACAAATACGGTCCTTCGGGAACCGTGCAGAAGTTCGACGGGCTGTGCGTGCTGCCGCTGAATATCGTCAACGAGAAAATCTACGTGTTCCTGTGGTTCTGGTTCGTGATACTGTCGATCTTTAGCGCCGTTTCGCTGATCTACCGCGCGGCAGTGGTGGCGGGCCCGCGCGTACGCCTTTACTTGCTGCGCGCGCGCAGCCGCCTCACGCCCCAGGAACAGGTGGAAGCGGTGGCGCGCAAGCTACAGATCGGTGACTGGTTCGTTCTGTACCAGTTGGGGAAAAACATCGACCCGCTGATTTACAAGGAGCTGATGGCAGACCTGGCCGACAAGTTCGAGGCGAAGGACTCTGTGTAGGCCGCCATCGCACCCCGGGACCGCTTTAAACTCCTAGTTAGCTCGTAACTTCCAAACGTAACTCGACTGAGTCTGAGCATTTAGTTTGACATACTTAGGGCATGTTTACATTTAGTCGTAGACCTAGTTAGAGATCTCGTGCCTTCGTTTTTGAATATTTTTTTGTATTATTCGTGTGCGAGTGGACGGCGTTGAAGGGACGTCTCATTGTGATATGTAATTATTATTATTATATCTAAATTAAGTGTTTACGTGTACGAGGTAGATCGAGTGGCCGCCGGCTTATTCCTAAGGTTTTCGTAGTTATCTATTGTAACGTCTCTGTTATCGAATGTTATACTCGATACGATAATGTATAAAGCAATAACAAACTATTATTAAGGAGAAAATCAATTCTAGAGATTGGTAAGACAATATTGTAAGTTTACTAATAGCGTGTCTATACTTTTTTTTACTGACGAATTCCAGTCGACCATGGTTATTATTTTCTGAATATATTTACTACTACATTACATTTTAAGATGTTTCATTACTAAAAAATTCTGACACAAAAGAAATTAATTGCCTCATAATTAGAACAAAGACAAGCTACCGCGTTGAGACTTCATATCCCACCGTGACGCCATCTTGTGAATACTTTTATAAACAAGGTGCATCGTCTGCTAACAGATGTCTCTAATATTAAATATTTCAATTTACAAATAAATTCTTTCTGAAAACTCATAGTAGTCATATTTTTTTGCAGTTAAACATGGATCAAAGGAAAATTTTGATAATATAAGAAATTTCTATAGATTTGTTTCCGTTATTTGCCTGTTCCTCAAAATAATAGATTTTCTGTATTTACCTATTTATAAAAATAAACGGTAGTAATCTACATCTTATATCAATCAATAGAGCGCTCTTGTGAATAAGTAACTACGACTAATAATTTATTATAGCGCCACCTATCGAAGAAAACTTTAAATGATTTAAATGTTATATAACGTAATTGTCGTTATTTTTAAATTATGAACTTCGTAAATAGTCCAGAGTTGAATATCTAAACCCAATAGAAATATAAATATCTTTTTTTGTATACACTTTTACCTGAATCTAATAAATCCCTCCCAACTCTTGTTTAAAAGCTTCGTTGGGATTTTTTTTATATAGAAGCGAAAATATTAACTGTGACGCCTCGAAGCGGTGTCGGCAAACAACCGGAGCGCAGAACGCGGCCATTGTACTTCGAACGGGCACACACTTTTAGATAATGCCACGATTCTTGGAACCGGATTATTTGCTCTTTGCTCGGCCCTAACATAAACAGGGCACAAAGGAACGTTCCCGTGACCACGCACACTTCCCTACAGGGACAATTGTTTGACTGAAAATCATAAAATCTTAACGTTCGTGCATAACTTTTTATTTATGACCACGCTAACTTATAACAGGATGCTCCGATTTTGTTACTGGCTTTTTGTCAGATACAATATACAACATTTAGATTTTATTATCTCCGTAACGCAACGGCTAATCGTATGCGTTATAAGGTTGTGGAGTTTGGATAGATATTATCTAACCCACCTGGCTAGCTATTACCACAGACTTAAATTTCCGTCCATAATAGCACTGCTGTGTTCCTGCTAGTAGCATATGAAGACACGAATTTTTCTGTAGAGCACACTTCACCATCTATAACTTGACAGTTACTTAACAACATGAGAAGTTAGGATAAAGTGTTAGGCCATTTTTGTAAGAAGCCATAGGTTATAAAAAAAATTGTCTCTTAAAGTAGCAAAAATCGCAACAGCTTTATCCTGAATTCTATTATAGCTCTGGCTTCATTTCTTTAGTTAATATTTTTAAATAAAACGAAGCAAAAATTTCTGGCGGTACCGGTGCGTCGTCACACCGGCTGTATAAGAGCTGGTCAGCCGTTTCCAGGATCCCATTCGATGTGTCGACTAAAATAAAACTTTTACAACAGCAGGGAAGATGTTAATTATTGTGAGTATATTTGTGGACTATTCCGCTCAAAGACCATGACCATATCTGTACAATAAATAAAAAAGACAGTCTAGTATATAAACTATTATATATAATTATACCCGGATAAAGATCTACTAACATCTTAAATGAATAATTATAACTATGTGGATATCCAAGGCTAATTTGCCCTCAATTTTACAGGAGTTAAAGTGACCATGAATCCATGGATGATAAAGAGCGTTCCACCAGAATCCCACGGCTCTCATATGTTTACAGTCGGCGCATTCGAAAGTACTCTACCACCAAACTAACTCCATAACCTGTGAAGTTAGTTCAATGGCATGTGGCTTCGTAATCGAACTAGTTAGGTTCCTGATTCGGTAAGAGTCGCTCTGATTGTAGCTCGGAGGTCTGTGTTACAATGTATATCTAATAATTACTATTTAATGCAGTTTCATTTGCATAGATTACCCGCAAAAAAATATACGGTTTGCGATGTTAATTGTTATTTAAAACCTCTTTAGTAATTGTAGTCGCATCCGCATTGCGATTGCGGTTAAATTATAAAACGATTGCTCTCAACTTCCGCAATAAATGTTATTAATTGCTGTAGGGAAATAACAGTTTATAATTAATTATTTATCCCGCTGCTCGAGTCTGAAACATATTGATTACAGATGCGGTGAGGAAGAGAATTAAGCTCTAGAGGTTTTCCTCATTTTAAGAATATAATCTTAAATTGAGATACTAACAGTGTCAAGTGATTATGTTATTGATAACCCAATAGTAATGCTCTCTATTTAAATGCTCAACGATATATCATCTTTTCTAAGATTTTTCACTCGACTTTCTGTAATGTCATCGCAGTAAATTTACATTATATGTTCATAATATTGTACGTATACGCACTCGAAGGTACTTAGTACATGCGAGAGAGGAATAGAAATAGTATAGTGCGTCTGAAGTTTATTTCACAATGACTAATTCACGTTTTATTCCCCAAGTATTTGTTCTCTGATAAGTGACACAACAGTAACGGGTCTTAACATCTTAATTATGAAGGCGTCGACCTCGAAATAGTGCTGTGTACACATCCTAGTTAGCACCACGTTGTTATGGGTCGTCGCATCGCTTATCGGCAGGTGAAAGTCAAGAAAAAGTAGTAGTACTCATGTTACTTATATACTACTGTTACTTATATATTACGTATACTCCTGTGTACGTCGGCGTGTGTAAGGTTTTTGAAATTAAACTTTTGGCACGATTTGAATCGGATTTTATGAAATGAAAACTTGTAAAGAAATAGAGACAATTCTTCTTCTTCAAGTGCCTCTCCAATTAGTGAAGATTGGCGATCAGCGTGGTACAGTCCCTGCTGTCTCCGATTCGGCGGAACAATTCGGACGCTCCAGATATCTCATTCCCTGATATTCCTCAACCATGGCTTTTTCCTTCTCCTCACGTTTCGTTTTCCAGGCTTTTTTTATAAAGTTCTAGTTGTGAGAGATTGAAATTATCCGTTTCTATGTAGTTTTTTTTACCTTTCATCTATTCGTCGTACGGACAGAAGAATGTTGGAAAAATATATAATTGTTTATTATTACGAAACCAACGGCTTTATTATTTAACAAACTCTACAAATATATGAAAATTGTATAAAACTAATATAAAGGTTTCTTTGTACATCAATTTATAAGTAGATAATAGAAAAAAAACATAAATTTATTCATGAATTACATTTACCAAGGCTACAACAGTAAATGTGGAATATTAGTGCCAGTAAAATTATTTAGGTCAACAAGATAAAATAATTAACTATATACAAACACACAAAATATCTATATTACTAAAATGTTTCTGTAAGTGCTTCAATTTATCTCTTCCTCTTTCGATCTCTCCTATTTCAATCAATAAAAGAAATTATCGATCTATCGTTCTCTCTTTCTCTCCTCGTTTGTCCTACCACAGTGTATCCATCTCGTTCCCTCACTAATTGACTAGCACACAAAGTGCGACTCCAACCGCGTGAGAACTCACACCCGATTTTTTTTTGTTTTGTCTTGTTTTAAGTACCTTACTCATTGAATTGGAAATATGTGTGAGGAAACTGAAGAGCTCTTTGTGTATTCACAGTGGCGGAAGTGTCAATGGCGCGTCGCCCTCATGATTGTTACTTCCTGCTACGTAGTAGTTTATATATCACGGTGAATGTACTTATCAGAACGGTCTCCGGCAACAGAGACCTACCACCAGTATTTTTTGTAGGCAATTGATATTTACATAGTTTCCACGATTTTTGCTTAATAGCATTCATAATATTCGTATTTATGATTTATAAATCCTGAGGCTGTTTATGCAACAGTCACGCACGCCAGCGAACGGGGCGAATGGGGCAACCGAGGGGGGCGGTGGTGGGATCGTTTCATGCAGCACGGGATCTTATTACACGAACGATTCATAAACATCGCGATTTAATCATCAGCAGATGTGAGCTGAGAGAATAAACAACTTCTGCATATATAAATACAATATTGTAAATTGTTTACTTTTTTAACACGTTCAATTCGTTACGAGATCTAATGGATCTCCTACAATTTTTTCAGATCGTGAGTCTCCAAAAATCGTGTCCACACCTGTGCGGGAAGCCATAATTTGTTTATTCCTGTATGTCTGTCGGAGAGAAATATACAGGAATTTTGTAATATCCATTCTTAGCTGACCTCTAAACAGCAGAAGCAACATCTATACCAAATTTTGAGTGATTACTGACATAATATTGTACTAATGAAAATAAAAAATTCATTTCTTTTTTTTATTATCTCTTAGGAATATTAGCTCAAAACACGGACACCACAACACAAAAACTGAGGGTAAATAATGTTGTTACATTTCACCAGGTGTAAGGCGCCCAGGTCAGGAGTGTTGATGCTATGTTTGCGCATCAACACCTCTCTTTTCCTCTGATATTTTAAACACTCCATCAGAAGGTACTGAACATCAAAACAATTTTTGTGTTTGTAATATTAATTTTTATACGTTGTATTGATACACGTGCATCATCATCAGCCGATACACGTTCACTGCTGGACATAGGCCTCCTCCTAAGATCTCCATATCGATCGGTACACAGTCAGTATAGTTTCTGGTACCATCGGGTACTAAAGGCCGTTGTTTGAAAGGGTTTATATGGAGGGATTTGAACTATTTCCCACCAGGCTAGCCCAATGCAGGTTAGTGAGAACCAGCGCCTCATATGTAGCAGGGTGCACCACGAACAGGTGAGGTTGGGTGGGATGTCGTAAGTTGTTGTGTGGGTCCCCTTACACCCCATACAACAAATGTTTTAAACTTGAAGCTAAGTGGTGGTGTGTCTCTATTGCTGCAGACCGTCTAGATAGCTACCACCGCAGCGCCTATTGCAGCCGACAGACTACTGTGCAAACATTACTGTGTTCCGGATTAAAGGGCGCTGTAGCCAGTGTAATTACTGGGATAAGGAGAGTTAACATCACATGTCTCAAAGCGACGAGCGCAACGTGCTGCAATATAACCAGCTCCATGTTATGGGCAGGCGTATGACTATCAGAAGAATATCTTGCTCATCTCTAAAAAAAAAAAACTACGTCGCACCTTTTAATATAGATTCTAGTACTGCATCTGTATTAAAGAAGTGTTATTATACAAGTGATTTAGTTTGAGTGCTAGTATGAATTATTGAAATAAATAAACAAAACTAATAAAGAAAAAATTATAAGGAGCTTGTCAGAAATAGCCTGATGAAGAAGACTTACCAAACTTCCATGTTCATTATGATCTTATAAATTAAACAGTATAAACAAATTAATCTCGCACGAATCGGAACGACTTGATTGCTGACATCGTTAAATAGTATTAGTAACGAATTAAAGTCTAGCTTTTAGTGAAGCGAAGATGGGTCCACGAAGTGTCGACGGAGTATAAACTACACTCTTATTATTTCCTCTTCTAGAACTCGACATCTCCCGCAAGCGAATAGCGAGGAATATTACTTCACCAGGATGGCCGAGCGCCGGTTGACAGGCATCGTCTTCCTACCACCGGACGTACAGACTCACCCCTGGCATTCATCCCTACGTTGTCGAAATCCCGCGCATTACGACGAAGTGTTCCGCATCGACCTGCTTAATGCGAATAGCGAAGGATTGGAACAGTCTGCCGGCGTCAATGTTTCCGTCCAGGTATGACGTGGTGATCTTTAAGAGTAGAGTGAATAGGCTACTTCTAGACTAGTGCGCTTTACCACCAAAGACTATATCGTCGTTTACCATCAGGTGGGATCATAGTCAAGTGCTAGTCTCTACAATAAAAAAAAAGTCACGAATCCACGTTACCTCTTGTTCTAAGAACATTTAGAATTCCTTGTGTCTCTTCACGGGTAATAATGCTGGTATTTAGTTAATTAATCATATAATAAATTGAGCAAAAAATCTTGATCATAAATGATCTGATGGTAATGATTAAAAGATCCAAGACAAAGCTGTTTTAGGTGATTAAAAAGAGTATAACTTATTTAGTATCCGTTTGCTCTCCCCGATGTTTCTTGCGTTAACTTTAGATAGATTTATATAGGTTTAATGGAGTTAAGACGTGGATTAGATTCTTCAGTAATTTCATTAGCTGTAGCGTCCTTCAAACCGGAACACAATAATGTTAGCACAGTACTGTTTGTCGGCTGCAATAGAGCGCTATTGAAGTTAAGTAGACGACCAGCAATTTCCTTTGTTTTTAAAAAATACACGTAAACACGTTCTAGGTATTGCGCATCCCTATCAACACCGGCGTCCGATGACACGCAGCTGGTGGCCATAAAGAGTTTTATTGCAGTCTGCATCCAATTATGGCTTTATTGCTGGATGGATAGGAGACATGTTTATTAGTGAGGCATCCTATTGCATCAATAAAATAGATCAGTTTATTAGGCACTGAGGAAGTGGTATCTACCTGTAACTCACTACCGGCTACGTTTATTCTGGTTGTAGGTCTCTGCTGCTGGAGACCGTCTAGGTAGGTACCACAGCAGCGCCTATTGCAGCCGCCATACAGTACTGTGCGAACTTTACTGTTATCAGGTTTGAAGGGCGCTGTCTAGTGTAACTACTGCGATAACGAGACTTACCATCTTGCGTCTAAGGCGACGAACACTATGTGTCATCATCTTAACCAGAGCGTCGTTATTGTGAAGAGGCGTATTACCATCAGGTGAACGTCACTTCCTAGATTAAAAAAAAATAACTAATAAAGACTAACTGGTGGTAGTGTCTCTGTTGCCGGAGACCGTCTAGATAGGTGGGGACCACCGGAGCGCCTGTTTCTGCCGCCAGTGGCGTGCAAGCATAGCTGTGTTCCGGTTTGAAGGGCGCTGTAGCTAGCGTAGTTACTGGGGTAGCGAGACTCAACATCTTGTCTCAAGGTGACGAGCACAATATGGTGCAGTGTATACCATTCTACCTGGTGCCATGTTTTTACAGGCCAGCGTATCACTTACCATCAGGTGAATGTCCTGCTCGTGTCGTTGATTAACGGAATAAAGAAATACAATGTTGTAAGAATGGTTTTATTAAGTCTAATGTATTTATAAGAAGAAACGTCTCCTCGACGTCTCCATGAAGTGCCGGCGGCCGGCGATGATCCACTCGTAGTCCCCGTGTTTGGAGTCGAAGGTGCCCTGCTGCAGCGAGATCAGCTTCAGCGTGAACCGAGGGCCGAGCTCGCGCAGCTTCGCACGCTTGCCGTCCGTTGTGAACTCGTACCTGAGGATATATTTAAAGCTTAACGGCATCTGTATGGAGAGAAGACTATGTTGGAGATGGGTTAGAACTTCTCCTTTAATATCCTTAGCTCTTAATACCGAGTGGCACGTCTTTACTTTCATATTGAACGTAGCTCCAGAAGAGGGAGACATTTACGTTATAATAATTTGAATGGGTGGGAATAAAAGGGGTGTAAAGGGTTCCGCGCAACATTTTACGGAACCCAAGTCAACTTCACCAGCACGCGGTGCACGCGGCTGAATAACAGACAAGGCTCTGACCACTGGGCTAGCGTGGTGGGTTACGGCCCAATTCCTCTGCTGTTTTCCTGAGCTCTTTTCATTGCTTTGAGATATATCCTGTCTGGTCTCGTTATTCGAATAATTTCTCCTAGCTATAACGCCCTACAAACCGGAACTAAATCAAAAAAAAAATACCTGTGGTGCCGGAAGAATATGTAGTCGCGCTGGTTGTGGAATGTGACCGCGCGGCGCCCTTTGAACTCCGGCTCGTAGTGGAACAGCGCGCCCAGCATGCGGCCCACCGTCAGCCCGAGGCGCGTGCTGAAGTTGTTCAGTATAACCTGAATAAATTGAAGAGACTGATGAGAGACTATGAGACAGACATGGGGTTGGTATACCAACCTTAAGGGACAAAATGCCAAAAAAAACTTATACAGATGTAAAATGAAACCCGCTGACAAAAATATTTAATACCTCTGGCCTGTGCGTAGTGATTTCTTTGTAGTCCTTTCTCAACTCCGGTGTTATCTTGCAACTTGAGAGCCTGAAGTGCGCAGTGGGGCCGCTGGGCAGGTGAATGAGTAGAAAACCATTGGGCTGCTTCTGATTCTCATTCACTATCACAACATCCGTATAACTTTCGCGTATCGCTGACTGTACTATGCGTTTGACCGAGGACCTGTAATTGTTTAATATACTTAACACATTTTCGGCCATGATTTAAAGATGTTCCTGGCAAGTATAGGTTTATAGGAATTTCAGCATCCAGATGTCTAGAGTTAAACATAAACCTCCTCAAAAGGGAGACTGCATCATACTCACCATAATCAGTTTATAGTTTGGAAAACACTATAATCTATTAAGGGCTCCTACAAGTAAAACTGCTGCCGTTTATCTTATATTATTATATTCATCATCATCATGATCAGCCGACAAATGACCACAGCTAGACCTAGGCCTCCACCGAAGATCTGCACATCAATTATATTATCAGTTCCTTTTTACATCACATGGGTTAGTCCAACAGAGATATTCTTATTCATCTATGACACAGAGTCATTAAATATTAGAATAAAAACCCCGATAAAGAAATATATGCAGAACAACCGTAAAGTGCACTTTTTCTGGTATATACTGAATTTGTAAGATAGTCAACATTATTCATCAATTTAATTTTCGTTAAAATGTACTTTTTTTTCAGACTGACCAGTTAAAGCAAATGTATTTATAAATATATGTTGTAAAGACAAACTATCCTACTCAGTTAGACAATGTTATTAAGTAAAAAAAAATGCTGCACTTACGACTAGGAACTCACTTATTGCTAGGTTGATATGTCATCATCTACACACCCACAGAATTTTTTTTCTAAATAAAGTAGTCAACAAACCTCTGTCTGTATCTAGATAAAGAGTTTGGAATCATCCTCATTAGTTCCTTGCCAAATATTCTTGTTTTCGTGTGCGGGTTGTCTGAATACGTGATAAGTACCTTCGGCTCGTATGAGTTTTGAAAGTATGAGGACAGCTCATCTAATTCCATGTCTTTTTGTGCCTAAAAATTTTCATAATTTAAAAGTTGTTAAAAATTTTAAAACTTGAACCATTTTTTTCATCGAGTATACATTGCATACATATTTTATACTTGTAGTTTGTTATGATATTTATTTTGACTAACCTCCAACTTTTCCTCCTCATCAACATTTGCGAGCATAGTTTCATCTTTTTCTCGTAATGATTCCAAGGTGTGTGGTATTTTTTTTGGCACATCGTCTCCTTCTTGTTTCTTCTCTAATTTACGCCTGAAGTAGAAAGTAATTTTTATTAAAAAAATTTTAAACATTATTATGACACGAGATATAACCTACAATACTTACTTCTTCTTATCCTTGCCTCGAGCCATGATAAGGGTTACTTTTAAAGAAAAATTAAACTATAATATGTTACTGATTCTACGGCGCTTTACAATATAATTAGAAACCTCGGTTTAAAATATACAACATAAATAATACAAATAGTTCTAACTACCAAGTTGAACGTAAGAATGTTTTTATTATTGCATAGTTATGACAGTTCACAGTAACAGTAGTGTTGCCAAGCAAGTTCAATTTAAGATATTATTAAAATAAGTCTTTTCTAGAAAAATTGTTATTAGTATATAACTAAGGAAAAGGATTATTAAGATTATATTTGCTTCAGATATTTCAGAAAAAGTAATTTTGTCAGAAATACCATCCTAGCATATTGTCATAACTTTACTTTTTTATGACTTTTTTGTTATATATCTAGTCATTATAAACATAACGTAAATAATGATTTCATACGTTTTTTGCTTTTTACATATAAATAATCTTAAAAATTAGCAACGAATATTAACGAGTCGCTTTTAAAATAGGTAAAAATGAAGTACTTCTTTAATTTAATTTTTCTTACGTACATGCATGCTAGAAAATATGTATTTTTTTTTATTCAGTTAAACGACGAGACGTTAACCTGATGGTACATGATACCCCTGCCTATAACAAAATGGCGCTAGTTAGGATGGTATACACTGCACCACAATGTACTCCACGCTTGATACACAAGTCGTTCCAGTCTCTTTACCCCGATAAATACAATAGTTACAGCGCCCGGAACTCAATGTTTGCACAATACTGCCTCCAATGGGCGCTGCGAACTACCTACCTTGAAGGTCTGCAGCAACAGAAATCTACCACCAGTAAAATTATGTTTAAAAACGTTTTTACATTTGCGTAATATTAAAAGTAGTGCAATTCCAATAGCAGCCCGTAAGTTTATAACAGTTAAGTAAAATACACCTAAACAAATGTACATAACCAGATAACATGTTGACAAAACTTTAACGACATTGCTGGTTTTCACATCATTCACCCAAATTTTTTATTAATAGACATATTAACTTTTTATTGTTCTCTTAACTAGAGAAATTGGACTCATCACTTTGAAAATAAACTGTTCATATACAGTAAAAGCTCTTTATTCGCGGGGTATGTACCACAAATACAAAATATATTTTTATTAGTCCCTTTGACGGCATTTGCATAGGATATCGGGTCGAATAACTTTTTTCTATTGAAATTCTTTTATGTACTTATTAAATGTGCGAATAAAGACATTTTAGCCACGTATATAATAATTTGGTCGCATTTCATAAATAAGCAATGAAAAGTGAATGAAGCGCGAATAAGTAGCTTTTAATGTAATGCTTTAAATGTAAATATTAATCCTTGAAGGTCTTTTCCTATCTATTATTCGTTCTTTTTATTGCCAAAAGCTGCTAAGTTTCGCAAAATGGAACAACTAAAGGTAAATTGAAAAACGAGACTGAATATAAAAACTGTAATTAAAAATAGTCTATATATTAGGTCCTTACATATGAAATTTGCGTTTTGTACGGAGGAACAAAGTAAATTTTGTTTTGTAAAATATATTTAATTAATCAAAGTATGCACCGTTGTTGTCTATGCAATTAACCATCTCATAGATAGTTGAATGATCCTTTCACTAAAAAAACCATGGGGGCGAGAATCAATAAACTCTTTGAAGGCGGTTTGGATTGCCGCATCGGGGTTGAATGTTTTTCCTTGTAAGAAATTGTCCAAATTCCGGAAAAAATGGTAATCTGTTGGGGCCAGGTCCGGGGAGTATGGTGGATGTCGCAGACATTTCAATTGTGGCTCATTTAACTTAGTGGTCGTTTGTTGTGCAGTGTGTGGTGGTGGTATTGCGTTGTCGTGAAGCAGCAGTGGCCTAGAGCGATTGACCAATCTCGGTTGTTTAGCAGCTAGTCCTTCTTTCATGGTCTGCAGTTGCTGACAATAGATATCTGACGACAAAACGCTAATTTCATATGCAAAGACCTAGTGATATCTTATAACATCCCCATTACAGTTCATACATAGATATGTGGAAGTCTATCAAGGTGAGAAGAAATGACACTCGGTTAGACACCAACAAATATGATAATTTAATTTTTAAGTTACGATACACATCACGCGCAACCGTGAAGTGGTGGTAATAAAATTAGGCGCGGGAACAGATGGTGAAATAACTGTTCGTTCGCTGTTGTGCAGGTATGCTGCCTGACTGTCCGACTGGCGAATCCGCTCAAGGGGCGTGCCGTCCTTTGATGCACGCCGGTGCAGACACGATGCACCCATATGGTGCTAAATATGCACGGCGCCCCATGCAGCTGGGCACTGCTAAATAATGGTCACATTTGCGTGGTATTTTCAACAATATAGGTGGTTTTCCCCACAGATGCATAAGCACACCACTGCATCATTTACAGAGTATTCAAACTTCTTTTAAACAATGTTGCACTTTCAACAGGCCAAATTCCTGATTAGTCTCCAGACACCTGCAATCATACTACTGTAACAAAAAAAAAACATATTTTTATTTACAAATGTCAATATTGTTAGAAAGCTAATAGTTCAATTAGAAATAACGAAAGTTTGTAGTGTGTTGTAATAACTGGCAACACTATTTCAAATGTCCCAGCAGTTTTAACCACAGCTCTATCCGTCTTGGAATACAAAGAATGCAAGATGATCAAATGCATTCCATACAACCACAGACGGGAGGTAAATATATTATTTAAAGATTTGGAAATGTAAACTTGTGGAAAATTAATTTATTATTTGTAGTTGCCATATATGTATATAAGATATAGTAATAGGAAATGGCAATCTCCCCCAGATGGACAGAGGACTTATATTTATAAACAATTGTTTATGCTTACTTTGTTAGCATCTTCCATATTTGCAGAGGTATATTCATTATCATCATCAGCCGATAGACATCCAGAATTATATTGTATACCTGCAAGATAAACATCTATGTAAGGTTTATGTTAAAAATAGTGATAGTCTTCTGAGACTTGAATGTTATCAGACGTGTTAGGTTGGTCAACATGGTTGATTGGGTTCTCTCTGTTGAGGGAGACCTGATTGGTCGAATCATCATTAAGTAACCTAAGTAACTAGTGAGATATATATTTATATGAATATTGGTGATAATTTGGATGGTTTTTGTACTAAAGAATGCCGCATTGGGGACCTTGCAGCAAATTTCTATCTAATACTTTTGATATCTATACAATGCCTTATAAGATGGTTCGAGCCAAGCCATTTTTCAGCATGTTGAATAAATATGACTGTATACCACCAGTAGTACACATGGCAATACGGTTTCAGTATAGAATTACATGCTAGTGGTTTTTATCTAGTTTATTTTTAAAGTACATATACAAAAATTTTAGTGCAGTATATGGGTAGTTGGTCGAAAGAGTCAGGTTCAACAGAGATGTTACACCGTGTCCCGATTTAAAAGACATAGCTGTAGCTAGTGAAATTGACATTGTTATAAGCAGGCTTATAACACTCACCATCAGGTTAACATCTCCCTCATTTCATGGCTTTGCCGAATGTATATTAGTTTTGGGAAAAAGAAATAACTATTTTTGCAATCAGGTCAACAACATTGTTTCGAGTCTTATAACTACCATAGACTGGAACTTCTTTAACTTACCATATCAATACAAGTTGTAGTAGTTGCAGTCATCATAATGGTTTTGATGTCCATTCTGAAAATAATTCAGCCATTAGTACAAATATAAGATAATTAATTGTATGTAGTTAAATATCAAACATCAGACTTGTTAGGTTGGTCAACATGGTTAATTGGGTTCTCTCTGTTGAGGGAGACCTGAATGGTCGAGTCATCATTTAAATTGAACTTAGCATAAATCTTCTTCCCACCAACCCGCATCGGGCTAGTGTGCTGAGAAATGGCTCAAATCTCCCTATCTAATTGATGTGGGAATCTTTGGGGGAAGCCTAGGTCCACCCAAAATAACCACTAGGCTCTCCGCTATATGCAAACAAGAGCTCTCAACTTTTTTGGGTACATCATGTGTTCTCCAATGGACTGCCTCAAGAGGCAAGTTATTTTGGGGAGACTAGAAGGCAGACATGCTCAGGGAAGAGCCCCTATCACATGGATGGAAGTGGTTAAATAAGTGGGTGGCTATACACTGTGAGGTCCACTTTGCATATGACCACACTCATTGGAGACTGTTTGTGCGTAGTCATGATCCTCAGCAGGGAGGGAGTGACGAAGAAGACGTATGTCCAGCAGTGAACATCTATCGGCTGATGGTAATAAAACTTCTATGGAATATAAATAATCTGTATCTGTTGTTTGAAAATGAATGAGTTGATAACATCACAATGTATGTTTCTGCTGCTGAACTGTAGCGGCAAACATCACTGTGTTCCTGTATGATTGTGTAGCTAACACAGAGAGAATACAACATGATGCAGTTAAAGTTATTAGCACAAAACCGACCAGTGTCTGTGTCTTTGCGGAACTCCTATGTAGAGTCCAGCAGTTAATGTCTATTGGCTAGTTATCATGATGGATAGCTATCTCTATTCATACTTATAGGCATTAGGTTTATTAATCATTAATATGCTATCAGTCCTAGTTAGAGCTAAGGCTATGGATAATCTATGAAAAAATTAAAACTTACCAAATTAATACAAATTAGATCCCATTGTAATGATATTGATGTACATTCTGAAAATAAATCTATTATTAGTACAAATATAAAACAATTAATTTATATATGGTTAAATATCAAACAATCAGACGCGTTAGGTTGGTCAACATGATTAATTGGGTTCTCTCTGTTGAGGGAGACCTGATTGGTCGATCATCATTTTACTAATAGGTTATTTTATAAAATTAGTTCTGTTCTGATAATTTCTTTTTATAACTTGTTAAAGTAAAAAATTCTGTACTTACCAAGCAAGAGTCCAAAACTTTTGATGGTATTAAATAGCATTCATCAAATATCATATTCAAATACAGTTTTAGATGCTTCTTAAATTTGCTAATACAGAGTTTGTCTGCAACAACAACATTGCATGTTTACACAGAGACTCTTAGTTTCTAAATATTTATATGTATTAATGCTTCTCAGACAGCGGAACACGTAAATGTTCATCAAAAATTTTCAGGTGAACTATGCAGTCATCATGAAGCTATGAACATAAAGATTCGATATAAAATATTATATTGATGATATTTATACTGATTTCTATTATTTATTTTCTTACATTGTGGCTAACAATTCATCACAAGTTGCAATTTTGATAATCTAGGGTTCATGTTCATGAGTCTAAAGTCTAAAGTTTATCATGTTACTATCAAATCTTACCTAATCACTGATGAAGGTACATTCCATTTCAATAATCTATAACAAACAAAGAACTATTGTGAGTATAAACATAGAATAACATTTTGTTAAAATCTTTACATGAATTGAATATCAGTGTGGATAGTAAATGTAACAGCATAATTGTTCAGATGTCCCTATCAGGATTCATCATATTATTTATAATGAGTAACATTATTTAATGGTAGGAGGGTGGATGGTTTCCTTTGCACAACAACTCACGGGACTCAAGCCAACCTCACCAGACCGTGATGCACCCTGTTGTTAATCAACAAACGAGGGTCTGGCACACATCAACCTGCTTTGGGCCAGTATGTTGGGAAGCGGCCTAATTCCGCCCATATGAATCCCTACGCGTTGGGGGGATTTTTGGGCGAGGCCTATGTCCAGCTGTGGGCATTTATCGGCTGGTAATGATCTAATAGTTAATATTTTATTACTACTCTAATCTCATTTGCATAGATAAATGCATTGATACCATGGAGAAGGCTTAAAACTGTCGATCCATCCAGCATATGGGATATAGGTAAGAGGTAATCTTATATTAATTATACATACCTTAAACAAAGCCTGGATAACTTCTGACTTAGTGCGAGTGATCTGAAATATAATAATAAATCTTACAACTGCAAAAACAAGTTAATGTCAAAGCGTTATATGTAACAATCAGTATTGATAGTTATGTTAACAGCATTATGTAATCAGATGTCCCTATCTGAAATCATCATGGTAAACCAAAACTTAAACATTAATGGAAAAGAGATCAAGAGTGTAAAAGAATGGAGAAATAAACCACTCAAGTGGTAGATTTTTGTTTTTGGGCACTAGCAATAAAACATCCTAAATGATGCCATCGCAGAGATTGTTACCACCACAAAAGATTTGACAGCAATAATAACTACATAGGGATTTGCGGGGTTATACCAGCTTATAAAATTACAGGCTGTATGAGAAAACTTCCCATGTCTTATCGACAAATATCACAATGATACTGTTTTTAAGTTAATCAAAGGAAAAAAAGTGAATGTGACATTACTAAATAAGAAATAATATTCTATGTAGGTATAGGACATACTTCAGCCCTGTAGTCTCCAGCTAATATAAAAGAGACTAAGGTAAACCCTGCCTGTTGTAGACGGTGCCTGAAAGAGTCTAGGAGACTACTCCTTAAAAGTAGGTATTCTTACGAAAATTTCTTCCTTCTGAACCGAAAAAAAAAGTATACACATACTTACATTAATAATCTATATATATGAGATTTTTAACTATGTAGAGACTCAACACAATATCTCTAGAACCAAAAGGCTTGGAGCATTGAAATTTCATAAAAACATCTTTTTGCCTAGTAGAGGGCAGCTAAGAACCGATTTTACAAAGTTCCTTCCCTGAAGGGTTGTGTGAGTGTTACAGCCAATAAAGCAGGCAGCGAACAGCTAGTTGTAATTATGTAACACTCAGTTGAAATGTTCATCAGGCATATATTCTGTAAGGAAAAAGACCTATTAAAAATGTGTTTTCTAATTAATATATCTTCTATTGAGAACAAAAGTAATCAGATAGGAGCGAAAAACATTAAGGGTTATGCATCATAGCAATCAGATGAAATATGTACTCATCATTATGTAAAGTAATAATTTTATAAATGTTTATATTACAAAATAATTAATTTAATATTTTTATGAAAGATTTTAAGAAACTTCTATGATTTACTGATGGAAGGTAGCTAAAGAACATGATCTTAACAGGTACCACTGCAGCTCTTTCTGTCGCCAAATAATCATGTGCAAGTGATATTACTGGTCAATGCTGCTAAATCAACAAACAAGACTGGCTCCTACTAACCCACATTGGGCCAGAGTGGTGGGAAAAGGCCCAAGTCCCCCTATATGATTGTGTGGGAATTTTTGAGGAAGACTTAAGTCCAGCAGTGTAAGTATATCGGCTGACGATGATGAGACTTAACACCTGATGTCCTAAGACAATGAGCACAATGTGGTATAATGTTTATCATCTTCACTAACCACACATTGTTAGAGGCAGGGATATCACTATCAGACAATTTATCTTTGTAAAATTAAAAAAGAAGAACATCCTCAACCACCAAAGTGAAGTATTCTAATAATCTAGTTTAATACTCACCTATTTCATGGTTGATCTTGCCATTCCTGTATACAAATTGTACCTTCAAATGGAGAAATAATGTTATTAACCATTATCAATAAACAAGTACTTGTATAGTGTTAACTATGGAGCGACATCAGATAGGAGCGAAAGACAAAGTGATTATGCATCATAGCAATCAGATGAACTATGAAATCATCATGCAAATTAAACTTTAATAAACTTGTAACACAGACAGCCAATTGATGTCTAACAGTGGATATCTATTGGCTGATGATGATGAATCATATAATTGAAATAATATCAAACTTAACAACTGAAAATGTGAAATCGAATTTCAGTACACAATTCATCATTGGCCGATAGATGTCCACTACTGGACATAGATCTTTAATAACACAATTTTCTAGTCACATTAACAGCTTGTGTGATTTTTATTATTGTTTTATTAGAAATATTGTTGAGATAATACAATCAAATTCCACAGCTATTTCATAGTGTATTGTAATAATATTAAAAAGCTTACCAAAGACAACACCGAATGGTGCAATATGCTGCTGCAAACTTTTCTCTTGTAAAAACCATATTCATGAATCCTCAAAAATTCTCAGCAAGTATTAAAACAGATTTCATCGTTACATTAGTTTGATAAATAGTCATCCTTTCTTTTTCTTCCAGCTGTTAAGAGTGAATATCTGAAAGAGTACAACTAATTAGTTTATAATTGCAGTATTGATTATAATTAAAGTAAAAGAGAAAATATTTCAGATTTGCCCAATGGCAATATTTTTGCATCAATCCTCACAATCGGTGGCCCTAATCTAAAATTTAAATCAACTAAATACATAAAAGAATCGGACTAAATACAAATAAATCGAAGAATATTACCAAAATGAACTAGTGAAAAATAAGAAGTAACCCTAATCTAATATAATTCACCAATTGTGAGGTAACAGTGTTTTCAGCTGCACTGCGATATCATCATGTATATTGTGATTTCTAATCCTAATACTGTGGTTACAACATATTAAAAATAACTTGTGCTGTCCCAGACTTTAGTTTGCACAGAATCTCATTTATGAAGACTGTAACTTAGTTATTATTTACTGTCGTCTCAACACTTTCTTTTTATGTATACTTAATTTATAATGCAATACTTACCACTAGTGGATAAGACAATCTTGTGCTCCCAGGTTTTCAATCTGTAATAACAAATTTAAAGTATAATCACACTACTGACAAAATATTTGAAATGTCTAGATCTATATATATATATTCAGCTAGAGCTAATATACATGCAAAATCATGGTTTGATCAATGGTTAGCATTTTTCATCATAGTAATTTATTATTACATTTTGAGAATATGATATATTCATACCTCAAAGTTATAGTCTGAAAATTATAGCACCAAAGTAAATATTTAACTTTTTTACTTAACTTTATCAATTTAAACAAAATGTATACATTTCCATTCAAATATTATTAATTGCTATTATACCTGAGGCAGGTTTTCTGTATTTCCCCTGGACGAAGATCCGAGGTACATCAATTCCCTCTTTGAAATTTACAGTCCTTCTTTGTACATAGGTGTTCATTATAATCTCAAAGCCTGCTCCCATAAATAATTTTGAAAGCTCTTCCTCGGTGAAATAGTAACTCCTGAAGCAAACAAATTGTAATATAACATTTAAAATTAATTAATAGTTTCGATTATTTTTTAAGTTTTGTAATTCACACTTATTAAGAAAAATATTGAATAACAACAAATCTTTTACTTTGTACTTGATTACTTACCTAGTACCATCCTGACGCATATAAAAGTTGTCGGCTATTTTATGCCCTGCTTTGAATCTTAACTGAGCCATATCGTATCTACCATAATCTCTAAAAAGCAACACGCCACCAGGCCGCAGTATCTTGTACGCAAGATTTGCAACGTGGGCCCAATTATCTGGATGAATAGCCGAAAGTACAAAGATAAGACTGGCGATATCCACACTATTCTCCGATACGTTGTTAAATATATCGTCCGTAGTTAAGTCAGCGCAAAATGCTTTTATGCGTTCTTCGCTGTACAACTTATTTTGTTTAACAAATTCCACAGCACGTGGTGAAAAATCACAAGCGTAGAAATAAAAATTTGAAAACCCTTCTTCGACTAAAGGAAATACCATATTGCCAACGCCGCACCCTAGTTCTAGAAAAACTACACGTTCATCTGCATCGAAGTTAATTAATTCCTGAAACTCACGTGTCGTCCAATGCCGGTCTCGAAAAAACTTGGTTTCGTTTCGTTTGTAAAATATATCCCAATGGCGTTTCGCATCATTTTCTAATTTTGCAGCTTTCGTTTCAGGAATGATACGCGTGTTCTGATTCTCGAGGCGTTCTTTCTCTTCGTCGGTTAACGACTTCAAGCGGTGGACGAAGCAGTCGCCGTTGGTCCCGATATATTCATCTTTATCCATCGCAATAACATCTGGTTTTATCGCCCAGGAAATTTTATCTAATGTACTAGAAGATTATTAAGACAATTGAAATTGATTTATTTTTATACTACTGCGGGACATATATGTTTAAAAATTTTATGACTAGCACTGCGGTCTGTGTCTACTGTTCAGAAATCATTTGGCAAGTGAAGCTAAATTGAACGTCAGACAGTTTTCGATAAGAACGCTCGATAGACAAGATTATTCGATACCAACATTATGGTTTTAAAATCGATATTCTTACCTTTGACCGTACGTATTGCTTTGTTTCAAATAACTAAATAGGATTAGTCAACTTTAATTTATCGGTAATTCTATCTTTGATGGTATTTCCTATTATAGTGAAAATTTTATTTGTTTAATATTTATTTTAAATATTTATAGTCTTCAAATGTAATTTCAAAAGGTTCCATAGATTTTTTGTAAATAATTATAATTATGTCTTGTATCATTATTATCCTTAATAATTTTACTATAAATATTATAAGTAATACTTCTTTTGCCGTCTATTCAGATTTTTATGCCTTCTTTGGAAGTTAAGTCCTTTTCATAATATTGGAAAATTTTCATATTCGTCCACAAACACTGTGCCATTAGGTCTACTTTCAAGTTTTAATATCAAAATTTTAATCAATACTGTATTTAAAAATTTATTTACATCCATGATTAAGTAAATCTGCAGATGACAACAAAAACTATCATTTAGAAACCAAGACGACACTATTGTATTAAAATAATTCATGAAAAATAATATTGATGTGATTATATTAATATTCACTAGAATGGTTTTGTATTTAATGTTGGTAAATCATTTCTTTTGTAAATACAGTTCAAGGTAAATTGATAAAAATAATTGTACAAAATCAAGATTACTTCAAAATGTTTTATTAGTACTTTTTTATCAAAAGCTATATTTAAGAATATAGTGGAAATGCAACACAATTTTAATTGAGCTGCACATCTTGTCTGGCGAGCTCGAGCAACATAGGGTCGTCGAAGAATTTGTTGATGGAGACATCTTCGCTCAGGCCCTTGCGTCTTCGAGTTTTAATCATGAATTCACGGGCCAAATGCGTCGCTGGCTGGGGCTCTAAAGGTCTGAATAAAAAATCGCAATTTTAAAATAACAGTAACACTACAATAAATTTAACGATGCTAACATTATTAATAAAAAAAACCAATACCTTATAACAATGCTTTTGTCGAGAGGGTCACCAGGCACGATCTGCCAGTGATGGAAGATTTGTAAGCAGAACGCCTGACCCTGTGTGTGCGTGCGAAGGTCAGTCTCGAAGCCGAAAGAGTCGATAGCTGGCACGAATGCCTTTATTGTATATAGCGGCGAGCCCGGTACAGGTGCGTCCTGGGTCACGTGACCTGCGCACATCATACCATACACGTGTCAATTTCATAAATAGTTAAAAAAATTATTCTTACTTGGGAGCTTCAGAAGTTATTATAAAATGCCCGACGGGCGTGAAGAAGACCACACAGATTTATGACACCGTATATCACAATAGACTGTCAGTGTATCCGTGCCGCATATAGTACCTCTGCGTTTCGCAAGCACGGTGTACACGGCGGACACGCAGTCAGCTGGCGCCTGCACCTCTACGAACAGGTAGGGCTCCATCAACCGTGGCGTTGCCATTAAGAACGCCGAATACGCCACCTGTTGATAAAAATTATTATCTTTTTTTTAACGCAACTTTACTGACGTATGACGTTGCGATACAAGGTACTTACTGAAATAATATATATTTCATTCTTCATTATATATCCGATGAAAATAACCCGATCTTAAAATATTAACGATATCTTTAAAATTTATTTCCGGTAGTTTCAAAAACTGAAAAAATATTTAAAGTGACTATTTCAATCTATTTTCAAGTTTTTGGTAATAACACGCGTTCCAGCTTTGATTAGTTTATGTTCATTAGCCGTAATATAAATTTTTGTTTTTTTTGTACATACTCGACGCGCCGTGGGTATTATCTGGCCACCTCCGCGATGCAGCGGCTCTTGTGCTATCACAGCGTCCAGGATCTTAAACTTCACATTACGTATGGGCTCCTCGCATAGTGGTCCCTCCCGGGTGCCCCACTGGAAACCTATAACAATATTTTTTTACAATAGACATTTATTTGACCATCCACCAAGTGGGAGAAAATCATCACAGAGAGTAAATATATCTATCACCTAACTAGTAGGGAGAATTAATAGACAGAAATATAAAGTTCCTTTGTGTCTAACAACCCCACTTTATGTTTCCACAGCTTTTATAAGACGAGAATCTACGCCATTTATCACTCATGCCGACCACGTCCTGATTGGGGGATGCCCAAATGTCTACCAAAGCTGTTGTACTTACAACACGCTATATATTCCTTTTTCTGGTGTTAGCTCAATTCAGGATCTAAACTACGCTTACAAAATAAGCTACCTCTGTTTTTACATAACAAATCGTATTTATTCTTACCGCACGACCAACTTTTACATACCATACCATAACATCAGCCGATAGACGTCCACAGCTGGACACAGGCATCTAACAAAAATCTCTAAGTTTGTAGGACTTCATATAGGAGATCTGGGCCATTTCCCACCACACTGGCCCAATGCTAGTTGGTGGGAGCCAAGCCACGTTTGTTGATTAGAAGGGTGTACCAGGACTAGAGGTAAGCTTGGCTTGGGTCCCTTAAGTTGTTATGCGGGACCTCTTACACCTCCAAGACTAAGTTATACCTATGATTAATTATTAAATTAAATAAAAAAAATTATAATATGGACCTTGCACAATGCTGTCTTTAACTGAAGCTAACAGATGTTTATCGACTTCGGACGGCAATGTATCGTCGACAAGGATGTTGGGCCCAGTCGAATCTGGACCGAACGCCCAGATAGACCTTGCGGCTAAAAGATCCCAATCGTACCTGCACACAAGCAAATCTTTATATAATGAACAATACTATAAACAAATATTAGTCTTTTTTTAATATATCTATATG